>JARQOD010000004.1:561796685-561942133 GCA_033576555.1 Oophaga sylvatica
CCCCCAGTGACACAGCATCCACCAGTTTTCCCCGTGAGCGTTCCTTTATGCACACTTTTGTAGGAGCTCGGCGTAGCCCCATGCTGCGGGAAGAACAAATTGAAGCCGTTGTTCGTTGGATGGCAGCCAATGCATAGACTTCAATTGCTTCCACCTCCTCTCAGGACCACAGCACTGTTGAACAACCATCTGTCTCTTCACCGCCTGCCAAATTGCCCAGGCAGTCAGAGAGCTCTGTACAGGAGCCAGCTGAGTCTCTGCTTCTGTTCTCAGAATCTGTTGGCTTGCAAACAGGGGCCCAGCCAAGCAGCATTCTGGAATGTGAAGAAGAGGGAGTATGCAGTGATGCGCAACAGCTGTGTCTCTCTGAATCTGAAGAGGCGGGTGAGCCAGTGCCGATGGTCAGCACACCGCAGAACGCATCTGATGATGATGAGACTCAGGTGCCAGTTTCTGTTGAGCATGGTGCTGGCCAGACCACCCAACAGCAGCAGGTGTTGGAAGAGGGTAGTGGAGATGATGAGGTCCAAGACCCAACATGGCGTGAGGAACAGGAAGGTGGTGGGAGCAGCTCTGAGGAAGAGATTGCCCCAACGGTCCAAACAGGAGGGAGAGGTAGGCTGCAGACTCGGTTGCCTGTAGCCTCCAGTTTGGCACCCGTTCGGAGCAGTTCTCTTCCAAAAGCCAAAACGGGCGCTCCCAGGACTTGCACTGCGTGGTCCTTTTTTGACACACTTGCAGATGATATTTGCTATGTCAAATGCAAGCTGTGTAATTAAAAAGTAAAAAGAGGTAAAAGTGTCAGTAACCTCAATACCACAAATATGTGGAAACATGTGCGGACAAAGCACGTGGTTGAGTTACAAAGACACACTGGAGATGTAGGCCAACCTACAGCAGCACCTACATCTTCAGCTTGTGTTGGAGCCTCTTCCTCCAGCTCACACACAGCTGGTTCGGCTTCCTCACAGGATCGCCATGGAAGAACCTCTGTCACTGTTGTCCAGTGTTATTCCACCCACAGCTGCAAGTTCCCTGTCATCCTCACACTCCCAGGCCATCAAAACAGACATCGGTAGCACAGGCATGGGATAAAAGACGGCCATACTCGGCAAACCATCCACGAGCACAGGCTCTGAATGCTGGCATTGCAAAACTCCTGTCCCTTGAAATGCTGTCATTCAGGCTGGTGGAGACTGACAGTTTCCGTAACTTAATGGCATTGGCAGTCCCACAATACAATGTGCCCAGCCGATTTTATTTCAGCAGGCAAGCCGTCCCTAGTCTGCAAAAGCATGTTGAGGGAAAAATTAAACATGCGCTACTAAACGCCGTCAGTAGCAAGGTCCACCTCACCACCGATGCGTGGACCAGTACCCATGGCCAGGGACGATACCTTTCCCTCACTGCCCATTGGGTCAATGTTGTGGAGCCGGGTACAGATCTTGCGAGTGGCGCTGTACGTGTTCTGCCAACTCCAAGGATTGCAGGAATCCAGTCTGTACACATTGACTCCTCCTCCTACTCCAGTTCCTCAGAATCATTGCTGCAGGAGCCGTCACGGTCTACCTCCACATGGACCCGTGAACGCTTACCTGTTGCGACCGATATGAGCACAGCCGTGGCCAAACGTCAACAGGCCGTCCTGAAATTAATTTCCATGGGGAATCGAAGCCACACAGCGCAGGACCTCTGGAATGTCATCAAGCAGGAGAGCGACGTGTGGTTTTTGCCAGCGAATCTCCAGCCAGGCTTGGTAGTGTGTGACAATGGCCGAAATCTGGTGGCAGCTCTGGGCCTTGGCAACCTCACTCACATACCATGTCTGGCACATGTGCTCAACTTGGTCGTGCAGAGTTTTTTGAGAGACTATCCGGATCTTGATGCACTGCTGCACAAGGTCCGCCTAGAGTGCGCTCACTTGCGACGTTCCAACATGGCCAGATCGCGCATTGCAGCTCTGCAACGCAGATTTCGCCTTCCTGAACATCGCATCATATGTGACGTACCCACCAGGTGGAATTCCACGTTACATATGTTGGAGCGGTTGTGTGAGCAGCAGCCAGCAGTAATGGAGTTTCAGCTGCATCAGGCAAAATCAACTTGCAATTTGCGCCGTTCACACTTCACCACTACTGAGTAGGCCTCTATGAAGGACATCTGCCACGTTTTGCGTGCGTTTGATGAGTCAACGTGGATGGCGAGTGCAAATGATGCACTAGTCAGCCTGACTGTCCCCCTTATCTGCCTGCTTCAAAAAACACTGCAAGCACTAAGGGATGAGGTTTTGGAAGAGGTGGAGGATGAGGAGTCACAAATTCCATCACCTTCTGGACAGTCAGCGCAACGTGGTTCCTCACAAAGGGCTGGGCAGGGCTCACTTTGTGAGGAGGATGAGGAGGAGTCAATGGAGGAGGAAGACATCGCTGCAGAGGGAGGTACACAACGCTCTAGTCAGTATGTAGAGCGAGGGTGGGGTGATGCAGAGCAGGCAGAGATGACGCCTTTTGTAGGGGACAGCGTTTCTTGGCCAGTTGGGAGTCTGCAGCACATGGTTGATTTCATGCTGCAGTGCCTGAGAAACGACCGCCGCATCGCCCACATTCTAACCACGTCTGATTATTGGGTGTACACCCTCCTAAACCGCTACCGGGACAACTTACAAAGCCTCATCACACCGTTGAACCGGGAGCGTAAAATGCGGGAGTACCAAGACACACTGTTCCAATCCATAATGTTCTCCATTCCAGCCGAGAGCACTGCTGCTGCTACTGCTTTACAAAGCAGCTCTGTGCGTCAAGGCAGTGGAGACAGCTCTGCAACAAGAGGGAGCACAAGCAGCGCCTCTGCACAGGGCAAGACCAGTATGTTTCAAATGTGGCGAAGTTTTGTGGCAGCGCCACAAATGTCTACACCATCCGAGACGGCTCCAGTCAGCAGGAGGCAACGTTTCCGTAAGATGGTGAAAGACTACATGTCTTTCCCTCTCAGTGTACTCCCAGATGGCTCTTCCCCATTCAAGTTTTGGGTCTCTAAGCTGGATACATGGCCAGAGCTTAGCCAGTATGCATTGGAGGTGCTGGCTTGCCCTGCTGCCAATGTATTATCGGAGCACGTCTTTAGTGCTGCAGGTGGTGTACTAACAGACCGTCGCATGCGACTATCCTCCGATAATGTAGACCGGCTTACTTTTCTGAAAATGAACAAGGCATGGATCTCTCCTGAATTTGCCTGTCCGGTTTCCGATTAAATAACTGGTTGGCAACGTTATCCATGTCTCCTGTTATGTTCATCTTTCTACCACCTGAACTCTACTCCCTGGGCTACAACACTGCCAGTTGCTGCTCAGAAGTGTCGTGTCCACAGACCAATACACAAGCTATAGTGTTAGTGGGGTTCAGTAACGCCAGCTGTTCCCCTGCTGTGTGTCCGGCAAGAAGTCTCCTGTTCCCTACACATGCACAGAAAAACCCATGTCGAACATGCTCCAAATAGGAAGAGCCGTCACCCTGATTGTTATGCTTAAAACAGGAAACTTTGAAGTTTTCCAGGCCTAGAATGATAAATTTTTATAAGAAATATGGACAAATAATAATTTGTCATCACAGCGCATATCTGCACATGTCTATTATAAATGGTAACAAAAACGAAAACATAGTGTTCACTTTTTGAAATTAATGCATAAAAGTACATTTCATACTTATCAATTAATGCTTTTTAAGGAACTTTATCTGTACCTGTAAGATAATGCAGTCAATGGATGTACGAATCATAAACATCATCATCATCATCCTCACTAGTTATATTTATGACAGACATTATAAAATACACAGACTAATGCCAACTGTAACTTCACACACCATATATGAAATGGCCAGCATCTAAACCTGGTAATAATGTGCAATAATAAATTATTATGTAACGGGTCTGGGAGGCGGAACCTCTGAGCTTTATTATACAAGGAGGCTTTCCTTGTAAAGGAGCGGGTGGCGCCCGGGGAGACGGACAGGAAGTCACTGCAAGTGACGGGGGCAGTCTCTGGACAGACAGGTGGGAGGTCACGGCAAGTGACCGGGGCAGTCTCTGGATAGACAGGCGGGTAGTCACGGCAAGTGACCGGGGCAGTCTCTGGGTAGACAGGCAGGTAGTCACGGCAAGTGACCGGGGCAGTCTCTGGGTAGACAGGCAGGTAGTCACGGCAAGTGACCGGGGCAGTCTCTGGATAAACAGGCGGGTAGTCACGGCAAGTGACCGGGGCAGTCTCTGGGTAGACAGGCAGGTAGTCACGGCAAGTGACCGGGGCAGTCTCTGGATAAACAGGCAGGCAAGGGGCCGGGGCAGTCTCTGAATGGACAGGTATATACGACCTGAGATGGTGGAGCCTCCCGGTAGGCTAGCAGGCAGATGACAGATGAGCGCCCCCAAGTGAGCAGGCGAGAGTCTCTGGAATAGCCGATGGACACCGCAGGTGATGGCCGAACCTCCAGGTAGGCTTGCAGGCAGATGGCAGATGAGCGCCCCCAAGTGAGCAGGCGAGAGTCTCTGGAATAGCCGATGGACACCGCAGGTGATGGCCGAACCTCCAGGTAGGCTTGCAGGCAGATGGCAGATGAGCGCCCCCAAGTGAGCAGGCGAGAGTCTCTGGAATTGCCGATGGTCACCGCATGTGACGGCCGAACCTCCAGGCATGCTTGCGTGCAGGTAGCAGACAGCAAACTGGCAGGAAACAGGCAGGTAACTGGTAATGGACCCTGAGGGCTAAAGCAGAGTAGTGAACAGTGCAATAACAACATTGCTCGGGCACCTCCATTAAGGAGGAAGTACTTTATATAGGGTGGAGTCCTCCGGCATTGGCCGGGGACCTTTTTGAAAGATGCACGCGGCCCCTTTAAGAGCGGGGGAGCGCGCGGGCGCGCGCCCTAAGTCCAGTAGCAGGGAAGGAGCGCGCGGCCCCAGCAGGCCGGAAGGAGGACGCTGAGCGCGGGTAAGGGGGGCGACATCCCTGCCTGGCAGAGGACGCTGTCGCAGGGGAACAGCGTCCCTGCCTGGCAGAGGACAGGGACGCTGGCGCTACAGTACCCCCCTTTAGGCCCCCTTTTTTAGGCCAGAAAGAAATTTAGCTAGGAGAGAGGGGCATGGATGTTCTCCCGAGGCTCCCACGTTCTCTCCTCAGGACCAAACCCCTTCCAATCCACCAGAAAATAGGTCTTTCTTCCTACCCTTTTGGTGGCCAGAATGTTCTCTACCTCAAATTCATCCTCAGCAGACACTGGAGCAGGAGGTGTACCTGTAGACTTGACAAAAGAATTAAGTACCACCGGTTTGAGGAGAGATACATGGAAGGAGTTAGGAATCCGCAAATTGGCCGGGAGTTTCAATTTATAGGACACCGGGTTGATCTGACTGATGATCTCAAAAGGACCGATGAACCGAGGGCCTAACTTGTAGGAAGGAATCTTGAGCCGGACATACTTGGACGAAAGCCAGACCTTATCCCCAGGACGGAATTGAGGAGGATCCAGACGTTTTTTGTCAGCATGTTTCTTCATGCGCTCGGATGACAGAATGAGTGCGGACCGGGTACTCTCCCATATGGAGGAAAATTCGTTAACCAGAGATTCCGCAGCTGGATTGTCCACAGAGATGGAGACAGGAACAGGGATCCGAGGGTGTTGACCGAAGACTACAAAAAACGGAGATTTGGAGGAAGATTCGCTCTCGTGATTGTTGTAAGAGAATTCGGCCCAAGGCAGGAGATCCACCCAGTCAGAATGGTGGGCATTAACGAAGTGCCGGAGATAACTGGTCAGATTCTGATTGATTCGCTCGACTTGTCCATTGGACTGCGGGTGGTAAGCGGAGGAGAAATCCAAGGTGACATCTAGCAACTTACAAGTGGCTCTCCAGAAACGTGAGGTGAACTGTACCCCACGATCCGACACAATGTGACGAGGCAGACCATGAAGACGGAAGATGTGGCGGATAAAGTCTTTAGCCAACTCGGGTGCAGACGGAAGCCCTGGCAGGGGAATGAAGTGAGCCATCTTGGAAAATCGGTCAACGACCACCCAAATGACCGTACAACCGGCAGAGACGGGCAGATCTGTTATGAAGTCCATGGCTATATGCTGCCAGGGGGCAGCGGGTACAGGAAGCGGAAGAAGACGGCCGGCAGGCAGGTGTCTCGGAACTTTGTTGCGGGCACAGGAAACACAGGCAGAAACAAAGTCTATTACGTCCTTGTGCAGGGTAGGCCACCAGTAATGCCGAGTAATGAGCTGGAGGGTCTTCTTCTGACCAGCGTGGCCAGCTAGTTTAGACGAATGACCCCAGTGTAGGATTCTCTCCCGATCGGTTACCGATACGAACGTCTTACCAGGAGGGAGACGATTTAGACTCACGGGAGCCACCTGCATCACTCTGTCGGGATCGATGATATGTTTAGGTTCCTCCTCGAGATCCGACACCAGGAAGGACCGGGACAAGGCGTCCGCCTTGATGTTCTTGTCGGCCGGGCGAAAATGTAAGAGAAAATCAAAGCAGGCAAAAAACAAGGACCACCGGGCTTGGCGAGGGTTAAGTCTCTGGGCATGCTGGAGGTAAGCCAGATTTTTGTGGTCAGTGTAAATGATTACCGGATGAAGAGCCCCCTCGAGTAGGTAACGCCACTCCTCCAATGCCAGCTTGATGGCCAATAACTCTCGGTCTCCTATGGAGTAATTGCGCTCAGAAGAGGAGAAGAGTTTGGAGAAGAAGCCGCAAGATACCATCCTCCCGGATGAAGATTTTTGAGTAAGTACCGCTCCGGCTCCAGAAGAGGAAGCGTCCACCTCCAGGAAGAACTGCTTGTTGCCGTCCGGGCGATGCAGCACTGGAGCGGAAGAGAAGGCCTGTTTTAAAGAAAGAAAGGCCTCCTCTGCTTTGGGCGTCCACTGTTTGGGATTAGCATCCTTGCGGGTGAGCGCGGAGATTGGAGCAGTCCGGGAAGAGAAGTGGGGTATGAAAAGGCGGTAATAATTGGCGAATCCCAGGAACCGCTGAATGGCCTTCAACCCCTCCAGTCGGGGCCATTTCTCGATGGCAGACAGTTTCTCCGGATCCATTCGTAGGCCTGTCTGAGAAATGATGTAGCCCAAAAACGGAAGCGAGGTCTGCTCAAAGAGGCACTTCTCATATTTGGCGAAGAGGTGATTCTGCCTGAGCCTGAGCAGAACCTGACGAACATCCCTCCGGTGAGACTGGAGATCCGGAGAGAAGACCAAGATGTCGTCTAGGTACACCACAACGCAGGAGTAGAGAAGGTCCCGGAAGATGTCATTGACCAACTCCTGAAAGACTGCTGGAGCATTACAGAGACCAAAGGGCATCACCAAATACTCGTAGTGGCCGTCCCGGGTGTTGAATGCCGTCTTCCATTCATCTCCCCGATGGATACGGACTAGGTTATATGCCCCACGAAGATCCAGTTTGGTGAAGATTCTAGCCCCCCTCAGACGATCAAATAATTCTGGAATGAGCGGAAGAGGGTACTTATTCTTCACCGTGATCAAATTTAGGCCTCTGTAGTCAATACAGGGACGGAGAGAGCCGTCTTTCTTTTTACGAAGAAGAAACCTGCTCCCGCTAGGGAGGTGGATTTCCGGATGAATCCCTTGGTCAAATTCTCCTCGATATATTCGGACATCGACCTGGTCTCAGCAGCGGACAATGGGTAAATACGCCCACGGGGAGGCGTAGTACCGGGTAGCAGGTCGATCGGGCAATCATACGGTCTGTGAGGGGGTAATGTCTCTGCTTCCTTTTTATTAAAGACATCAGCGAATGACCAATATGGAATCGGGAGCCCTGGTAGATTAGCTGGTGTAGGAGAAGGACGGACGGGATGAACAGGAACCAAACACGTTTTATGACAGTCCTGTCCCCAGCGAAGGAACTCTCCAGTCTGCCAGTCGAGCACGGGTGCATGCTTTTGGAGCCAAGGCAGACCTAGTAAGAAAGCGTGAGAGAGTCCAGGCAGAACATGAAACGAGATGCTCTCAGAATGCAACATCCCCACCTGCAGGGTTATGGCTTCAGTGATGTTGGATGGGACGTGGTAGGAGACCCCATCCACAGCAGCAACAGATACTGGTTCAACCAGAGGTTTGGTTGGAATGCAATATTTTTCTACTAGAGCCTGTGAAACAAGATTCCCGGCTGCTCCAGAATCAAGTTGGGCTAGTTCGAAATAACGGTTCTCACCGAGGAGAATTGAGACTGACAGCAGCAGAGATGAAGAGGATTTATTTTTGTCTAGGTGGACCTCTCCGAGCGAACCTAGACACAGGCGTTTCCCGACCTCTCTGGGCAGGTACTGATCCGGTGCTCCTTACTGCCACAGTAGAAGCAACTCCCCTCGGCACGGCGTAAGTCCTGACGGGCTTTGACCATCTTGGTCTGGTCGACTTGCATAGGCTCAGAAGAGTGTACCTGAGGAGAAATGGAAGGAGTTACAGGTCTCTGAAAAGAAGGAGCTAGACGAGGAAACCTTCTCTCACGGGTGACCTCTTTAGCGCGCTCCTGGAAACATAGATCAATTCGATTGGCAAGAGTTATTAGGTCATCGAGAGAGGTTGGAATGTCCCGACCGGCAAGTTCACCTTTAATACGGAAGGACAGACCCTCCCAGAAGACAGATATCAGAGCGTCATTATCCCAAGCCAGCTCCGAGGCAAGGGTACAGAACCGTATGGCATATTGACCCACGGTGAGACTTCCCTGACGGAGACGCAGCAGAGATGATGCAGAGGAGGTCTTCCGTCCGGGTTCATCGAATACCTTCCAGAAGGCTGAGAGAAAAGCAGACAGGTCAGACACCAGAGGATCTTCTCTCTCCCAAAGAGGATTTAGCCAGGCCAGGGCCTCTCCGGTGAGATGGGACATGATGAAGGCAATTTTGGCCCGGTCGGAGTTAAACTGGTGGGCCAGGAGTTCAAAATGCAGGGTGCACTGGTTAATGAAACCCCGAGCCAGAGCAGGGTCGCCTCCAAACCGAGGAGGAGCTGAGAGTCGAGGTCCAGGAATGGAAACCACGGAATTGGTAAGCAGCGGAACTGCCGGATTGCGAGTCATGGCGCCCGCGGTGGTTGCTGGTGAAGTAGTCAGGGTGTCCAGGCGGGAATTAACATTCCGCAGGTGACCCAGGATGGACTCCTGTTGAGACCTCTGACGAGACAGTTCATGACACAGGTCAGAGAGCAAGGGGGTTTGGGTGCCACCGGGTTCCATGGCCCGAGCAAACTGTAACGGGTCTGGGAGGCGGAACATCTGAGCTTTATTATACAAGGAGGCTTTCCTTGTAAAGGAGCGGGTGGCGCCCGGGGAGACGGACAGGAAGTCACTGCAAGTGACGGGGGCAGTCTCTGGACAGACAGGTGGGAGGTCACGGCAAGTGACCGGGGCAGTCTCTGGATAGACAGGCGGGTAGTCACGGCAAGTGACCGGGGCAGTCTCTGGGTAGACAGGCAGGTAGTAACGGCAAGTGACCGGGGCAGTCTCTGGGTAGACAGGCAGGTAGTCACGGCAAGTGACCGGGCAGTCTCTGGATAAACAGGCGGGTAGTCACGGCAAGTGACCGGGGCAGTCTCTGGGTAGACAGGCAGGTAGTCACGGCAAGTGACCGGGGCAGTCTCTGGATAAACAGGCAGGCAAGGGGCCGGGGCAGTCTCTGAATGGACAGGTATATACGACCTGAGATGGTGGAGCCTCCGGTAGGCTAGCAGACAGATGACAGATGAGCGCCCCAAGTGAGCAGGCGAGAGTCTCTGGAATAGCCGATGGACACCGCAGGTGATGGCCGAACCTCCAGGTAGGCTTGCAGGCAGATGGCAGATGAGCGCCCCCAAGTGAGCAGGCGAGAGTCTCTGGAATAGCCGATGGACACCGCAGGTGATGGCCGAACCTCCAGGTAGGCTTGCAGGCAGATGGCAGATGAGCGCCCCCAAGTGAGCAGGCGAGAGTCTCTGGAATTGCCGATGGTCACCGCATGTGACGGCCGAACCTCCAGGCAGGCTTGCGGGCAGGTAGCAGACAGCAAACTGGCAGGAAACAGGCAGGTAACTGGTAACGGACCCTGAGGGCTAAAGCAGAGTAGTGAACAGTGCAATAACAACATTGCTCGGGCACCTCCATTAAGGAGGAAGTACTTTATATAGGGTGGAGTCCTCCGGCATTGGCCGGGGACCTTTTTGAAAGATGCGCGCGGCCCCTTTAAGAGCGGGGGAGTGCGCGGGCGCGCGCCCTAATTCCAGTAGCTGGGAAGGAGCGCGCGGCCCCAGCAGGGCGGAAAGAGGACACTGAGCGCGGGTAAGGGGGGCGACGTCTCTGCCTGGCAGAGGACGCTGTTGCAGGGGAACAGCGTCCCTGCCTGGCAGAGGACAGGGACGCCGGCGCTACATATTACATCTAGAAAGTGCATCATGCATACTGACAATAGGTAGTTATACCTGCAAGTGCTGGTGAAACAACCACAACAGATATAAATTAATAATGGTATATAGGTATTACAGTGCATAGTTACTCATGGACAATGTCGATCTAATACTGTACCTCAATAAAGGCAGCGTCAACCATCATGCTTGTTTGTCTTGTAGATTGTTAAAGAGGGAACGTGCTTTTTTTGTTGCTCATAGGTGGAGTATTATACAGTAAATGATTACTGCTGTCGTATTTTTGTCGTCCCTAGTGCAGAATAACGCTGCGTAAGGTCACATTTTATAGAGAGTCATATAATATACACACACTACCCTACCCTACACGTGACAGTAGGAAGGTAGTGTTGACGGATAAAGCCTTGCGCAACCAGACATGCTTTTACCCTCTTCAACACTGTACAAGCAAAAAATGCATGATTGCAGCCGCAGACTTTATTGACGTACAGTATAACATTGCCATTACCCATCAGAGGCTGTCCACTGTCTGATACAGACATAGAATATACCTTTGCTATCCGTAGCCTTTGTTTCACCTACACTTGCAGGCACACACTTAAATTGTGACAATGCTTAATGTTTTTTTAAATGGTTATTTTTTATCGTACATTATTGCGTCATCACATTGATGAGTCCATGCTGGACATGTCATACATGCTGTCCAAAGTAACAATTTTCTTAACTTAAATAATTGAAATGTGTGTGACTGTCACATATAAATTGCAATGATGATGATGAGTGACTATTACAAAATCCATTGTCTTCACTATGTTATGGATTAACAAAGCGTTCCTTACGCATTATTCCTAAATACAAAAATGGACTTTTATTCTTAAATTTACAACACTATATTTTGTAAAATATTTAGACTTGAGAGTCCTCAGTGGTTGATACCTTTTAATGGCTAACTGAAAAGATGGTAACAAATTGCAAGCTTTCGAGACTACTCAGGTCTCTTCATCAGGCAAAGACTAATACAAAATCTGAAGAATCACATATTTATATACACAAAAGGACACAGGAATAATGCAATAGATAAGACAAGTGACGTGAAGCAGAACTGTCATTATGGCAGAGGGATGAACATAAATATTGGAACAGTTCATAGATAAGGAGGGAAAGTTTTATTGCCCTCTGATTGGGGTCTGGTATTGTGTTTGGATGACCCTAGAAGGTCAGAGAAGCAGATTCCTTAATTGATATAGAAAGACATAAATCCATGTGACACGTTCATTCCAACACTAAGAGTGTCAAAGGTCATCATGAGCTTATATTCCCAAACCTTTCTATCTTTCTCAGATTTGAAGTTAGATTTTAATATAAGTAATTCCATATCCATCATGCTATGACCGGGCATACAAAAGTGTTTTGAAACAGGTAAATCCATTCTTTTTTCTCTTATTGTGTGGCAATGAGAATTCATCCTTGTTCTCAGTTTTTGCCCGGTCTCCCCCACATACAGACCCCCAGTTGGACATTTAGTACATATAATGAGGTACACCACATTAGATGTGATGCAGCTGAAAGTACCTGGTATCTTGTAGTCCTGATGTGAGTTGGGGATCTTTATCCTGTCTGTGGTCATTATAAATGGACATGTTTTACATTTCTTCTGTTTGCAAGGAAAGGTTCCTGCAGCTGTTGGGGAGGACAGGGAGCTTCTGACAATGATGCTTCTTAGATTTGGGGGCTGCCTAAAACATAGTAGTGTGGGGTCTGGAAATATGGATTGTAATCGGGCATCTTTTTGTAGTAAAGGTTGTAGTTTCCGTGCAGCTCCCCTTAGCATCTCCAGATTTGGATTGTAGGTGACCACTAGAGGCACCCGGTTATTTTCTTCTTTAGCTTTGTAATGTAGCAGGTGATTCCTTGATATTCTGGTGGCTCTTGTAATTTGGTTTTCAATTGTTATTGGATGGTAGCCCTGGTTCAAAAAGGTCTTTCTGAGGCGAATAAGGTGTTCATCTCTATCCATGGGGTTGGAACATATACGGTTGTATCTGATGGCTTGGCTGTAGACAATAGAGTTTTTTATGTGTTTTGGATGGAAACTGTCCCATTTAGAAATAAGAGAAAAAAGAATGGATTTACCTGTGGCAAAACACTTTTGTATGCCCGGTCATAGCATGATGGATATGGAATTACTTATATTAAAATCTAACTTCAAATCTGAGAAAGATAGAAAGGTTTGGGAATATAAGCTCATGATGACCTTTGACACTCTTAGTGTTGGAATGAACGTGTCACATGGATTTATGTCTTTCTATATCAATTAAGGAATTTGCTTCTCTGACCTTCTAGGGTCATCAAAACACAATACCAGACCCCAATCAGAGGGCAATAAAACTTTCCCTCCTTATCTATGAACTGTTCCAATATTTATGTTCATCCCTCTGCCATAATGACAGTTCTGCTTCACGTCACTTGTCTTATCTATTGCATTATACCTGTGTCCTTTTGTGTATATAAATATGTAATTCTTCAGATTTTGTATTAGTCTTTGCCTGATGAAGAGACCTGAGTAGTCTCGAAAGCTTGCAATTTGTTACCATCTTTTCAGTTAGCCATTAAAAGGTATCAACCACTGAGGACTCTCAAGTCTAAATATTTTTCTATCTACTGGCTAACACGATACGAAGATACACATCTTTCCTATATCATATATTTTGTGAAATAATTTTTGGGTGGTGTGTTGTTCCATTTCTTGTTGCCATGTGCTTATATGCGTTTATATTTGCAGGGTGTTTATTTTTATTCTTGGAATTGAAATTCATCATTTTATTGTCCTAGTAAAACTTCATTTATTCTTGTTTGAAGTATATACATTTTCAATGGCCACGTAACAAGGCAATAACTCAATATTTTATTTCAAAACCCTCCTCGACCCTGGGCTTCAACACTGCCAGTTGCTGCTCAGAAGTGTTGGATGCACAGATGAAAACAATCGCTGATGTGTTTGTGGGGTTCAGTAACGCCTGCTGTTCCCCAGCTGTGTGTCCGGCAAAAATTACTGCTAGCTACCTACACATGGTGAAAAAAACATGACATGTCAAAGTGTCTAGTGCTACACATAGATATGAGGCTACACCCTGATTTCTAAGCTGTAAACAAGTGAAACGTCAGCTTCAAAACCATAAAATGATTAGTCTTTGTCACAAATCTGTAACAAAATAATTGTGACATATTATTGCAGATATGCACATGTCGAACACAAATGCTAACACAAAAGCCTACTTATGCTATAGGATACTGATGGTCAACCTTGTCACTCCATAGCTTAGACAAATCCAACTCACATCATGACTCGAATGCTGCAATGTTGGAAGTGCATAATGTGGGTTGAACTTTGACAACAGCTGCAGTGCGAAGGTTAGACTTCAGTGTTCTTGGCTTTTAAATAAAAGCATACAAGTAAATATAATAATCCATTGTTGATTAAGGGACGTGATGTACACCTGTAATATTGTGCAAACAATGGATGTAGGAATAGTCCTCTTCAACATTACTTATATTTGTGTCATTTTAAAAATTACATATTTAATTAGAAAGTTAACAGCCCATATCATAAAGGTCCATCATGTTAACATGATAATCGGTAACAAAAATCATGCAATACCTTGTTAAAGTCAATAGTGCATAGTCACAATAGCAAAATATATACCTGCAAGTGGTGCTGAAACTACGACAACTGATAGAAAAGGTGAATGATATCTAGTTATCAGACTGAATAGCGACACCTGTACAATGTCGATATAATACTGTACCTTAACAAAACAGCTGTGTCACACCTCACACGCGTTTTTCTTGTAGCTTCTTATGTAATAGGGCACATGCGTGTATGTTTCATCATAGGTGCATGTTTACTGAGTAAAGCAGTCATGACAACGCCTTTGTGTTGTCGGTACGCTTGCGATGATGAACGATGCGCAACGTGAATGTTAGTCTGCGTCATAAGACGCACAGACGCTCCAATACCCAACGCGTCACAGCAGGAAGCCAGCCTGTGCGTCCAAACAAAGGCGCAAGCATACATGCACGTACCCTGTTTATAAAGTTATATAAAAAAAATTATGTAGTAGTGACGCACACTTTATTGAGGTACAGTATTACATCGCCATTCACCATCTGTGGCTATGCAGTCTCATCTATATATACCTTATCTATCCATTGTCATGCTTGCAAGTCCACAGTCAGGCATAAATAGCTATTTTCACTATGCACTATGCACTTTTTAAAGGTTATGTTTGTTAATAAAAATGATTGGCACATATTATCAGTATTACATGATGGAAATTTTATATATTTTTATAAACTGTTTAGTGATATTATTCTGCAAATGTAAAGTTTTATGAATGTCACAGATAACTTGTAATGCTGATTATGTTTTGAAGTCAGACATTCATTGTCTATACAATAAAAATGGTGTACATACTGTTACTTATCCATCATTAATGGATTCTGATATGTACTTGTATGCTTTTATTTAAAACCGTATAGCAGATTACTTAACCAATTTTTTTTGTGGTTTGCATTGCTTTTCAACATGTTAATGTATGTGTTTATGTTTGTCAATTCTTAATTTATATTGATTTTTTAAAGTAAAATCATCATCTTATGGTACTAAAGGTTATATTTCTCTTGTTTGAAGTATAGACATTTTTAATTGACACGTAACAAGGAAAATACTTGATCTAGTATTTAACCCCTTAACGATCGCCGATACGCCTTTTAACGGCGGTCATTAAGGGTACTTAAACCACAGCGCCGTTAATTAACGGCGCTGTGGAAAAAGTGAATAGCGCCCCCCAGAGGCGCATTTTCTCCGGGGTCTCGGCTACCGGGGGTAGCCAAGACCCCAGAGAACATGAATCGGGTCGGTTTTTACCGACACCGATGTTGCGATCGCCGTTATTAACCCTATAACGGCGACCGCAAAAAAAAAAAAAAAAAAGTTGTGTCATTTAATTTTTTTGTCCCCTGATGTCATCGGACATCAGAGGACAGAGAAAAAGGGTCCCCGGGACCCCTATGTGGCCCCCGATGTCCTGTATGTGGCCACAGGGCCCTCCGGTGTCCCCCGGGGCCGGCGCGATGAAGAAAATGGCGGGCGCATGCTCAGTGCGCCCGCCGCTAAGTGCCGCTGTGTCCTGGGGGGGATGGGCAAATATTCTCTGGGGTCTCGGCTACCAGGGGTAGCCGAGACCCCAGAGAACATGATCCGGGTCGGTATTCACCGATCCGGTGTTGCGATCGCATCTATGCAAGCATAGATGCGATCGCAAAAAAAAAAAAAAAAAAAAGATTTCTCTCCCCTCTGATGTGATCGCACATCAGAGGGGAGAAAATGAGGGTCCCCCGGTCCCCCGATCGCCCCCCCGTATACTTACCGGTGTCCTCCGTCCTCCCGCAGGCCCCAGGATCCCGGCGTCTTCTTCCTGCAAAAAAAAAATGGCGGGCGCATGCGCAGTGCGCCCGCCGATCTGCTTGGCGGCAGATTCAAAAATGATTTCATTCATTCTCCAGAAAGTGCATTTTGATCACTGTGATAAACTATCACAGTGATCAAAATAAAAAAAACAGTACATAACCCCCCCATTTATCACCCCCTTAGTTAGGGACATATAATAAAAAATAGAAATTATATTTATTTTCATTTTTCTGTTAGGGTTAGGGTTATAATTAGGGTTAGGGTTATAATTAGGGTTAGGGTTAGCATTAGGGTTAGGGTTAGCATTAGGGTTAGGGTTATAATTAGCGTTAGGGTTAAGCTGGGTTCATACTGCGTTATGGCAGTCCGTTAGACGGACTGCGTTACACCGCGGTATAACGCGGTGTAACGCAGTCCGTTAACGCTGCCATTCACCCCCATTTGAGGGCGCATCGCGACGCATGCCGTAAAGCGGGATGCGTTTGCGACGTGCCATCATTCAGTGACGGAGCCTCGGACGCGGGCTGCAGCGTCTGGGCTCCGTCACCGCTAGCGCAGATGAATCATCTGCTGATTCCTCTGCGCTAGCGGGTATAGCATAACGCGATCGTGTTATGCTATACCATTACCAGCCCGTCAACGCTATGTGTTGAACGGGCTGGTAAAACGCAAAATGAACCTAGCCTTAGGGTTAGGGTTATAATTAGGGTTATAATTAGGGTTGAGGTTACAATTAGGGTTAGGGTTAAAATTAGGGTTAGGGTTACAATTAAGGTTAGGGTTGGAATTAGGGTTGGGATTTAGGTTAGGATTAGGGTTGGGATTAGGGTTAGGGGTGTGTTGGGGTTAGGGTTGGAGCTAGAATTGAGGGATTTCCACTATTTAGGCACATCAGGGGGTCTCCAAACACGACGTGGCGTTCAAAAAGTCAAATGGCGCTCCCTCCCTTCCGAGCCCTGCCGTGCGCCCAAACAGTGGTTTACCCCAACATATGGGGTATCAGCGTACTCAGGACAAATTGCACACCAATTTTGGGGTTCTAATTTCTCCTGTTACCCTTGGGAAAATAAAAAATAGCTGGCTAAAACAATCATTTTTGAGAAAAAAAATGATTTTTTATTTTCACAGCTCTGCGTTTATAAATTTCTGTGAAACACTTGGGGTTCAAAGTGCTCACCACACATCTAGATAAGTTCCTTAAGGGGTCTAGTTTCCAAAATGGGGTCACTTGTGGGGGGTTTCCACTGTTTAGACACATCAGGGGTCTCCAAACACGACGTGGCTTTCAAAAAGTCAAATGTCGCTCCCTCCCTTCCGAGCCCTGCCGTGCGCCCAAACAGTGGTTTACCTCAACATATGGGGTATCAGCATACTCAGGACAAATTGCACACCAATTTTGGGGTTCTAATTTCTCCTGTTACCCTTGGGAAAATAAAAAATAGCTGGCTAAAAAAAACATTTTTGAGAAAAAAAATGATTTTTCATTTTCACGGCTCTGCGTTTATAAATTTCTGTGAAACACTTGGGGTTCAAAGTGCTCACCACACATCTAGATAAGTTCCTTAAGGTGTCTAGTTTCCAAAATGTGGTCACTTGTGGGGGGTTTCCACTGTTTAGACACATCAGGGGGTCTCCAAACACGACGTGGCCTTCAAAAAGTCAAATGTCGCTCCCTCCCTTCCGAGCCCTGCCGTGCGCCCAAACAGTGGTTTACCCCAACATATGGGGTATCAGCGTACTCAGGACAAATTGCACACCAATTTTGGGATTCTAATTTCTCCTGTTACCCTTGGGAAAATAAAAAATAGCTGGCTAAAAAAGCATTTTTGAGAAAAAAAATGATTTTTCATTTTCACGGCTCTGCGTTTATAAATTTCTGTGAAGCACTTGGTGGTTCAAAGTGCTCACCACACATCTAGATAAGTTCCTTAAGGGGTCTAGTTTCCAAAATGGTGTGATTTGTGGGGGGTTTCGACTGTTTAGGCGTATCAGGGGCTCTCCAAACGCGACATGGCGTCCAATTTCAATTCCAGCCAATTTTGGTTTGAAACAGTCAAACGGCGCTCCTTCACTTCCAAGCCCTGCCGTGCGCCCAAACAGTGGTTTACCCCACATATGGGGTATCGGCATGCTCAGGACAAATTGCACAAAAACTTTTGGGGTCTTGTTACCCTTGGGAAAATAAAAATTGGGGTAAACAGATCGTTTTTGTGGAAAAAATATGATTTTTTATTTTCACGGTTCTATGTTATAAACTTCTGTGAAGCACTTGGAGGTTCAAAGTGCTCACCACACATCTAGATAAGTTCCTTAGGGGGTCTAATTTCCAAAATGGGGTCACTTGTGGGGGTTTCCACTGTTTAGACACATCAGGACCTCTACAAACACGACATGACGTCCAGACAATTCTGCGCTGAAAAGTCAAACGGCGCTCCTTCCCTTCCAAGCTCTGCCTTGCACCCAAACAGTGGTTTACCCCACATATGGGTATCAAATGCTCAGGACAAATTGCACAAAACTTTTGGGTCTTGTTACCCTTGGGAAAATAAAAATTGGGGTGAAAAGATTGTTTTTGTGGAAAAAATATGATTTTTATTTTCACTGTTCTATGTTATAAACTTCTGTGAAGCACTTGGAGGTTCAAAGTGCTCACCACACATCTAGATAAGTTCCTTACGGGTCTAGTTTCAAAATGGGGTCACTTGTGATGGGTTTCCACTGTTTAGACACATCAGGGCCTCTACAAACGCGACATGGCGTCCAGCAATTCTGCGTTGAAAAGTCAAATGTCGCTCCTTCCTTGCAACTCTGCCGTGCGCCCAAAAAGTGGTTACCCCACATATGGGTATCGGCTTAATCAGGAGAATTGCACAACAAATTTTGTGGTTCATTTTTTCTTTTAACAGTTGTGAAAATAAAAAAAATAGGTTCCGAAGTAAAGTTTTTGCAAAAAAAGTTAAATGTTAATTTTTTCCTTCCACATTGCTTCAGTTCCTGTGAAGCACGTAAAGGGTTAATAAACTTCTTGAATGTGGTTTTGAGCACCTTGAGGGGTGCAGTTTTTAGAATGGTGTCACTTTGGCTATTTTCTATCATATAGACCCCTCAAAGTGACTTCAAATGTGAGGTGGTCCCTAAAATAAAAATGGTGTTGTAAAAATGAGAAATCGCTGGTCAACTTTTAACCCTTATAACTTCGTAACAAAAAAAAATTTTGGTCCCAAAATTGTGCTGATGTAAAGTAGACATGTGGGAAATGTTATTTATTAGAAATTTGTGTGACATATCTCTGTGATTTAAGGGCATAAAAATTTAAAGTTTGAAAATTGTTAAATTTTCAAAATTTTCGCCATATTTCCGTTTTTTTCACAAATAAACACAAGTCATATCAAAGAAATTTTACCACTAACGTGAAGTACAATATGTCACGAAAAAACAATCTCAGAATCAGCGGGATTCGTTAAAGCGTTCCAGAGTTATAACCTCATAAAGTGACAGTGGTCAGAATTGTAAAAATTGGCCCGGTCATTAAGCTGCAAAATGGCTCTGTCACTAAGGGGTTAAACATCCTCCTTGACCCTGGGCTCCAACACCGCCAGTTGTTGCTCGGAAGTGCTGTTAGCACAGACAACACTTGCTCCTGTGTTACTGGGGTTCAGTAATGTCAGCTGTTCCCCTGCTGTGTGAACGGCAAAAAGTCCTGCTGCCTCCACTCTGTTCTCCTCTCATCCCTGGGCTCCAACACCGCCAGTTGTTGCTCGGAAGTGCTGTTAGCACAGACAACACTTGCTCCTGTGTTACTGGGGTTCAGTAATGTCAGCTGTTCCCCTGCTGTGTGAACGGCAAAAAGTCCTGCTGCCTCCACCCTGTTCTCCTCTCATCCCTGGGCTCCAACACCGCCAGTTGTTGCTCGGAAGTGCTGTTAGCACAGTCAACACTTGCTCCTGTGTTACTGGGGTTCAGTAATGTCAGCTGTTCCCCTGCTGTGTGAACGGCAAAAAGTCCTGCTGCCTCCACCCTGTTCTCCTCCATCCCTGGCTCCAACACCTGCCAGTTGTTGCTCGGAAGTGCTGTTAGCACAGTCAACACTTGCTCCTGTGTTACTGGGGTTCAGTAATGTCAGCTGTTCCCCTGCTGTGTGAACGGCAAAAAGTCCTGCTGCCTCCACCCTGTTCTCCTCTCATCCCTGGGCTCCAACACCGCCAGTTGTTGCTCGGAAGTGCTGTTAGCACAGTCAACACTTGCTCCTGTGTTACTGGGGTTCAGTAATGTCAGCTGTTCCCTGCTGTGTGAACGGCAAAAAGTCCTGCTGCCTCCACCCTGTTCTCCTCTCATCCCTGGGCTCCAACACCGCAGTTGTTGCTCGAAGTGCTGTTAGCACAGTCAACACTTGCTCCTGTGTTACTGGGGTTCAGTAATGTCAGCTGTTCCCCTGCTGTGTGAACGGCAAAAAGTCCTGCTGCCTCCACCCTGTTCTCCTCTCATCCCTGGGCTCCAACACCGCCAGTTGTTGCTCGGAAGTGCTGTTAGCACAGTCAACCTTGCTCCTGTGTTTACTGGGGTACAGTAATGTCAGCTGTTCAGCTTCCTGTTGTGAGGCAAAAAGTCTCTGCCTCCCGTTCTCTATCTGCTCCACCCCTGTCTCGAAGTGCTGTGCACATCACATTGCCGTGTACTGGGGTCGTAGTCGTTCCCCGTGGAGGCAAAAGCGCGCTCCCCCTGTTTCTCCACCCTGCTCCACCCCAGTTGTTGCTGAGTGCTAGCAATCACCTCTCCTGTACGGGTCAGTAAGCTGTCCGTTAGCAAAAATCTGTCCTCACCCGTTCTCCTTCATCTGGTCAACACCGCGTGTTGTCGAAGTCGTGCACAGTCACCTTGTCCTTGTACTGGTTAATGTACTGTTCCTGTGTGTGAACGGCAAGTGTGCCCCCTTCTCCTCACCTGGCCCACACGCATTGTGCTCGAAGGCGTAGCACATCAACCTCTCCTTGTCTGGTTCAGAATGCAGTGTTCCTGTGTGTGAGCAAATCTGCTCTCCACCTTTCCTCCCCGGCTCCCGCATTTCCGGAATGCGTTGAAGCAACACTGCTCCTGTGTACTGGTTAGTATGTCAGCTGTTCCTGCTGTTGAAGGCAAAGTCTGCTGCTCCCTGTTTCCTACCTGGCTCACCGCATGTTGTCGATGCTGTGCACGCAATGCTCTGTGTAGGTCAGTAATTCATGTTCCTTGGGAACGGCAAAAATCTGCCCCACCGTCTTCACCTGGCCCAACGCGTTGCTGAAGCTGTAGCATCAAACTGCTCTTTTGGGTCAGTATGTCACTGTTCCCTGGTGACGCAAAGTCGCTGCCTCCTGTTTCTATCGCTCCACACCATGTTGCTCAGTGCTGTTAGACAGTCACACTTTCCTGTGTACTGGTTCAGTAATGTAGCTGTCTGCTGTTGAACAAAAGTCGCTGCCTCCACTGTCTCCTCCTCTGGGCTCCAACACGCAGTGTGCTGAGTGCTACACAGACACTTGCTCCTGTGTTTGGGGTTCAGATGTACGTTCCTGCGTGTGAAGCAAAGTCTCTGCCTCCACCTGTTCTCCTCTCATCCTGGCTCCAACACCCGTTGTTGCTCGGAGTGCTGTTGACAGCACACTTGCTCCTGTGTTCTGGGGTTCAGTAATGTCAGCTGTTCCTGCTGTGTGAGCAAAAGTCTGCTGCCTCACCCGTCTCCTCTCATCCCTGGGCTCCAACACCGCAGTGTTGCTCGGAAGTGTGTGCACAGCAACATGCTCCTGTGTTCTGGGGTCAGTAATGTCAGCGTTCCTGCTTGGAGGCAAAGTCCTGCGCCCCTGTCTCTCATCTGGCTCAACACCGCATTGTGCTGGAAGTCTGTGCCAACACTTGTCTGTTACGGTCAAGCTGTTCCTGCTGTGTGACGGCAAAAAGTCTGTGCCTCACCGTTCTCTCATCCCTGGGCTCACACGCCAGTTTTGCTCGGAGTGCTGTTGCCATCACACTTGTCCTGTGTTACTGGGGTTCAGTATGTAGTGTTCCTGCTGTGTGAACGGCAAAAGTCTGCTGCCCACCTGTTCTCTCTCATCCTGGGTCAACCGCGTTGTTGCTCGGAGGCTGTTGCACACACATTGTCCTGGTTACTGGGGTTCATAAGTCGCTGTTCCTGCTTGTGAGCAAAGTGCTGCCTCTTCCCTTCATCTGGTCACACGCATTTGCTCGAGTCTGTGCACAGACATGTCCTTGTTACTGGGTCAGTAATGTACGTTCCGCTGTGAAGGCAAAGTCTGCTCTCCTTCTATCTGGTCCACCCTGTGTGAGTGCGTTAGCAACAACTGCTCCTGTTTTGGTTCGTATTCATTCCGCGGACGGCAAAGTCTGCGCTACTGTTTCTTATCTGGCTCACACGCATGTTGCTGAGTTAGCACACAACACTGCTCTGTGTTACTGGGTTCAGTAATGTAGCTGTTCCCTGCTGTGTGACGGCAAAAGTCCTGCTGCTCCACCCTGTTTCCTCTCCTGGGCTCCAACACCGCCAGTTGTTGCCGGAAGTGCTGTTAGCACAGTCAACCTTGCTCTGTGTACTGGGTCAGAAAGTCAGCTCCCCTGTTTCCCACGGCTCCCACCCGTTTTCTCGAGTGCTACACGCAATTGCTCTGTGTTACGGTCATATGTCCGGTTTGGGTCGTATGCGCAAGTCCTGCTGCTCACCTGTCTCCTCTCACCCTGGGCTCCACCCTGTCCCCGAGTGTTGCCGAACTGCCTGTGACGGTTATTTTATGGTTCCCCGCGTGGACTGCGTCCTCTGCTCCTCCCTGTTCCCTCTCATCCTCTCCAACACGCAGTTTGCTCGGAAGTGCGTAGCACACAACACTTGCTCCTGTGTTACTGGGTTCAGTAATGTCAGCTGTTCCTGCTGTGTGATGGCAAAAAGTCTGCTGCCTCACCTGTTCCTCTCATCCTGGGCTCCAACACCGCAGTTGTTGCTCGGAAGTGCTGTTAGCAAGTCACACTTGCTCCTGTGTTACTGGGGTTCGTAAGTAGCTGTTCCCTGTTGTGATGCAAAAAGTCTCTGCCTCCCCTGTTCTCTCTCATCCTGGCTCCAACACGCCAGTTGTTGCTCGGAGTGCTGTTAGCACATCAACCTTGCTCTGTGTTTGGGTTAGTGTCAGTGTCCCCTGTGTGTGAACGCAAAAGTCTGCTGCCCCCCTTTTCTCTCTCCCTGGGCTCCAACACGCCAGTTGTTGCTGGAAGTGCTGTTAGCACAGCAACCTTCTGTGTTACTGGGTTCATAATGTCAGCTGTTCCTGCTGTGTGAACGGCAAAAAGTCCTCGCCTCCACCTTTTCTCCCTGGGCTCCCATGCCTGCCGATGCTTCAGAAAGCTTGCACTGTCACTCGGTCTGTTTTGGGTTCATATGTCAGCTGTTCCACTGTCGTACGCAAAGTTCTGCTGCCTCCGCCTGTTCTCCTCTTCCGGTCAACAGCCATTGTACCGTAGTCTTTAGCAGTCAGCAATGCTCTTTACTGGGGTCAGTAAGTCAGCTTTCCCCTGCTGTGGATGCAAAAAGTCCTGCTGCTCCACCCTGTTCTTCTCTCATCCCTGGGCTCCACACCGCATGTGTTGCTCGGAAGTGCTGTTAGACATAACACTTGCTCCTGGTTACTGGGGTTCAGTAATGTCAGCTGTTCCCTGCTGTGTGAACGGCAATCCTGCTGCCCACCTGTTCTCCTCTCATCCTGGGCACACCAGCATTGTTGCTCTGAAGTGCTGTTAGCACATCAAACTCTCCCTGTGTACTGGGTTCAGTAATGTGCGTTCCCCTGCTGTGTGAACGGCAAAACTGCTGCCTCCACTGTTCTCTCCTCCGGGTTCAACCACAGTTGTTGCTCGATGCTTTAAGCCTCAACCTTGCTCGTTTCTGGGGTACAGTAATGTCAGTTCCCCTGCTGTGTAACGGCAAAAAGTCTTGCTGCCTCCCTTCTCTCTCTCTGGGCTCCAACACCCCATGTTTTCTCGATCTGGTCACACAGCACACTTGTCTGGTTCTGGGGTTCAGTAATTGCTGTTCCCCTGCGTTAACGCAAAAAGCCTGCTGCCTCCACCCGTTCTCCTCTCATCCCTGGCTCCAACACCCGCATTGTTGTCAAGTGCTGTTAGACAGACAACACTTGCTCCTGTGTTCTGGGGTTCGAATGTCAGCTGTTCCCCTGCTGTGTGAACGGCAAAAAGTCTGCTGCTCCACCTGTTTCTCTCATCCCTGGGCTCCACACCGCAGTGTGCTCAGAATGCTGTTACAACACTGTCCTGTTCTGGGTTCAGATGTCGCTGTTCTCCTCTGGTGAACGGCAAAAGTCCTGCTGCCTCCACCTGTTCCTCATCCCTGGCTCCAATACGTCAGTTTGCTCGCACTGCTGTTGCACGGTCAAAATTGCTCCTGTGTTACGGGTTCAGTAATTCGCTTTCCCCTGCTGTGTAACGGCAAAAAGTCTGCTGCCTCACCCTGTTCTCCTTCATCCGGCTCCAACACGCCGTTGTTGCTCGGAAGTTTCCAGTCAACACCTGCTCCTGTGTTACTGGGGTTCAGTAATGTCAGCTTGTTCCTTGCTGTGTGAACGCAAAAAGTCCTGTGCCTCCACCCTGTTCTCCTCTCATCCCTGGGCTCCAACACGCCAGTGTTGCTCTGAAGTGCTGTTAGCACAGTCAACACTTGCTCCTTGTTACTGGGGTTCATAATGTCGCTGTTCCCTGTGTTGACGCAAAAGTCCTGCTGCCTCCACCTGCTGCTTCCTCTCTCCCTGGGCTCCAACACCGCCAGTTGTTGCTCGGAAGTGCTGTTAGACAGTCAACACTTGCTCCTGTGTTACTGGGGTTCAGTAATGTCAGCTGTTCCCCTGCTGTGTGAACGGCAAAAAGTCCTGCTGCCTCCACCCTGTTCTCCTCTCATCCCTGGGCTCCAACATTGACAGTTGTTGCTCGGAAGTGTAATTGGCACGGGTACTCACTCCTGCCCAGACTGGATACAGTACGCCAGCTGTTTCCTGTCAGTGTAAACGTCACTTAGCCTCCAATAAGTTGTCCTGTCATGTTGCGGTCGGGTTAGCCGACTGTATGGTGTCTGCAGTTTAGGTGCTTCCTATGTGTGCTGCGGGATATGTAAATAAAGGCTGTTTCCGTTGTGACATTAGGACAATCACCCACTGTAGGACTGTGGGATTCGGTAACTGCGGCCGGCTCGCGGCCTGTCAACTTAAATTTCCATGGGTACCTTCTGCTACCCGTCCGGGTTCCAGTACCGTCAGCTGGTTCTCCGCAGTGCCTTTGGCCTAGGTGCCTCCATCTCGGTATCCGAGTTCTAGCAACGTCTGCTGGTCCTTGGTAGTGCTTTGGAGCACAGGTACCTCCTGCTTAGTAACCGTGTCCCAGTAACGTCAGCTGGTCCTCGGTTGTGCCATTGGCTCTTTTCCTTCTGTTGCCCCTCCGGGTTCCAGTACAGTCAGCTGGTCCTCGTTACTTCCATTGGCTCTTGTACCTTCTGCTACCTGTCCGGTTTCCAGTACCGTCAGCTCGTTCTCCGCAGTGCCTTTGGCCTAGGTGCCTCCATCTTGGTATCCGAGTTCCAGCAATGTCTGCTGGTCCTTGGTAGTGCTTTGGAGCACAGGTACCTCCTGCTTAGTAACCGTGTCCCAGTAACGTCAGCTGGTCCTCGGTTGTGCCATTGGCTCTTTTCCTTCTGCTGCCCCTCCAGGTTCCAGCACAGTCAGCTGGTCCTCGTTACTTCCATTGTCTCTTGTACCATCTGATACCCGTCCGGGTTCCAGTAACGTCAGCTGGTTCTCGGAAGTTAGTCAGCCTTCTTGTACCTTCATCTACATTTCCAAGTTGAAGATTTTTTAAATGTTTTTTTGGGTAATCACTATGGATCTCCAACAATGAAGACGACGACCCTGATGACCACCCTGAAGAAGACGACGACCACAAGGACGACGAGCATCAAGCCAACCAGCCTGAACACCATCACAAAGAACAAATAAAAGATTACCCAGAAGAAGATGACCAACAGGACAAAAGAAGGTTAAGACAAACTACAAGATACAGAACAAGAGACAGAAGAACAATAAGCAGAAGATCAAAAAGCAGAAGAACATGAAGTATAAGACCAAAATTAAGAGCTAAATATATGCTCTTAATTATAAGCAGAAGAAGACTAAGCAGTGTATGGGGGTGAGTCAGTTCCTCCTTGTGGTGCCCCTGGAAAAGGCCTGCTGCTGCTGCAGGCTAAACTGAACGCGGACAAACACTGTTGTAATTTAAATCTTTGGTGACAGCAAGAACGGAAGGATGAAAAATTCATACTTTTACAGATTACAAGTACAGGAATCTCTGTCACAAATAAGAATATGATGAAGAAGATGAATAGGAAGAATATGAAGAAGTAGAATATGAAGAAGAATAATAGTTTAATAAGAAGAATATGAGCAATGTTAACAAAAAGATCAATAGCAAGAAGTTTAAGAAGAAGATAAAGAAGGTGAAGATGAAGAATAATTTGATGAAAAAGATGATGCTGCTGAAGATTATGAAGGAGAAAGTGTGGCAGAAGTTAAAAAAGTGAAGAGCATGGAAGTTGTGAAACATACATATTTGCCAAAATAGAAAAAAGGTTAACAACATTGCCAATTTCTTCGTCAATCCAAACGTCTTTTAAAAAAAAAGGATTACTGCTATTTCCTTTGATTGGGTTAAACATCTATGCCTTTAATGTCTCCTCAACCTCCCCCAATACATTCTACATTACTCTTTGTTGTTTTCCTTCATGTACAATTAACCTACAAGGCAAGAATGGGTTTTTTTTAATTCCGATATTTTGTTCCCATAGACTTACATTGGATTTCCGGTATCGGTATCGGGTGTCGCCGATACTTTTTGGGTATCGGCGATACCCATTCCGATCCGATACTTATTGATATCGGAAAGTATCGCTCAACTCTAGTCAACACTGCAAATATTAACTTGCTGCATTAACTCATTCTAACTGTCAATATAAGCTTTTGTTACTCATATGTTTGCAATTATTATATTTCTGTCTGTGATAAAAGTATCTGTCAAACACACATAAAAACCAGAGGACCGCAGATCATGTGAAAATATAATATTTGTGTCATTCTCAAAACATTTGGACATGAATGTAGATAAGTTCTTGTGTGGTCTAGTTTCCAAAATGGGGTCACTTGTGGGGGGTTTCCAATGTTTAGGCACATCAGGGGCTCTACAAATGCGAGATGATGCCTGCAGATCAATCCATCAAAGTCTGCAATCCAAAACGTCACTACTTCCCTTCTGAGCCCCGAAGTGTGCCCATACAGTAGTTTTCTCCCACATATGGGGTATCATACAAAAAAAAAAAAAAAGGCTGCACTCAAGCATACTAAAGCATGACAATATGGAATACATGAAATTTAGAATAGCAATATGGCTTTGGAATATAAGGAAAAATTTGAAACGCTTAGTATAAACATTTGGCCAAACATTTTAAAGCCCACCAACCATCGTCAAGGTGGTCTCAATACTGGGGAGTCACTGACCTAATGTGAACATACCTCTATTAGGCTGATATCTGAATTTCTGGGTGAATATGCACCTCTGTCAGCAATGCCTGCATTTATGGGTAAAGTAGGGACCTGGTGTAATTAAAATCACCACCTGGTGGGGGCGGAGTGCTCGGTCAGCAAGCTAACATTCAATAGACAAAAAAAACTGACTGGCACATCCAGACTAATGTGAACTAGGTGCAAACCAAGGGAAGCTACCCCCATGTAAAACATACAAAAAAATACAAAAAAAAAAGGGATGCACTCAAGCATACTAAAGCATGACAATATGGAATACATGAAATTTAAAATAGCAATATGGCTTTGGAATATAAGGAAAATTTTGAGACGCTTAGTATAAACATTTGGCCAAACATTTTAAAGCCCACCAACCACCGTCAAGGTGGTCTCAATACTGGTGAGTCCCTGACCTAATGTGAACATACCTCTATTAGGCTGATATCTGAATTTCTGGGTGAATATGCACCTCTGTCAGCAATGCCTGCATTTATGGGTAAAGTAGGGACCTGGTGTAATTAAAATCACCACCTGGTGGGGGCGGAGTGCTCGGTCAGCAAGCTAACATTCAATAGACAAAAAAACCTTACTGGCACATCCAGACTAATGTGAACTAGGTGCAAACCAAGGGAAGCTACCCCCATGTAAAATATACAAAAAAAAAAGGCTGCACTCAAGCATACTAAAGCATGACAATATGGAATACATGAAATTTAGAATAGCAATATGGCTTTGGAATATAAGGAAAAATTTGAGACGCTTAGTATAAACATTTGGCCAAACATTTTAAAGCCCACCAACCATCGTCAAGGTGGTCTCAATACTGGTGAGTCCCTGACCTAATGTGAACATACCTCTATTAGGCTGATATCTGAATTTCTGGGTGAATATGCACCTCTGTCAGCAATGCCTGCATTTATGGGTAAAGTAGGGACCTGGTGTAATTAAAATCACCACCTGGTGGGGGCGGAGTGCTCGGTCAGCAAGCTAACATTCAATAGACAAAAAAACCTTACTGGCACATCCAGACTAATGTGAACTAGGTGCAAACCAAGGGAAGCTACCCCCATGTAAAATATACAAAAAAAAAGGCTGCACTCAAGCATACTAAAGCATGACAATATGGAATACATGAAATTTAGAATAGCAATATGGCTTTGGATTATAAGGAAAAATTTGAGACGCTTAGTATAAACATTTGGCCAAACATTTTAAAGCCCACCAACCATCGTCAAGGTGGTCTCAATACTGGTGAGTCCCTGACCTAATGTGAACATACCTCTATTAGGCTGATATCTGAATTTCTGGGTGAATATGCACCTCTGTCAGCAATGCCTGCATTTATGGATAAAGTAGGGACCTGGTGTAATTAAAATCACCACCTGGGGGGGCGGAGTGCTCGGTCAGCAAGCTAACATTCAATAGACAAAAAAACCTGACTGGCACATCCAGACTAATGTGAACTAGGTGCAAACCAAGGGAAGCTACCCCCATGTAAAACATACAAAAAAAAAATGTTTGGCCAAATGTTTATACTAAGCGTCTCAAATTTTTCCTTATATTCCAAAGCCATATTGCTATTCTAAATTTCATGTATTCCATATTGTCATGCTTTAGTATGCTTGAGTGCATACTCCTGAGAAGCACCTGAAAGGGTTAATAATCTTCTTGAATGTGATTTTGAGTATCTTGAGGGGTGCAGTTGTTAGAATGGTGTCACTTTTGGGTATTTTCTGCCATATAGACCCCTCAAAGTGACTTCAAATGTGAGGTGGTCCCTAAAAAAAATGGTTTTGTACAATTTGTTGTAAAAATGAGAAATCGCTGGACAACTTTTAACCCTTATAAATTCATAACAAAAAAAAAATTGGTTCCAAAATTGTGCTGAAGTAAAGTAGACATGTGGGAAGCGTTATTTAGTAACTATTTTGTGTGACATATTTCTCTGTTTTAAGGGAATACAAATTCAAAGTTTGAAAATTGCAAAATTTTCCACATTTTCGCCATACTTCCATTTTTTTTCATAAATAACCGCAAGATATATCGAAGAAATTTTACCACTATCATGAAGTACAATATGTCACGAGAAAACAGTCTCAGAAACGCTAAGATCTGTTGAAGCGTTCCAGAGTTATAACCTCATAAATAGACAGTGGTCAGAATTTTAAAAATTGTTCCTGTCATTAAAGTGCAAACCACCCTTGGGGGTTAAGGAGTTAATATCCTTCGACCTTTCACACTGATCTGGAACGTTGAGGCTCTGATGATTTCTTATATAGTTCTGGGAATGTATGCGTAAAGTCAGGGCGAATGTTGAGATTTTTTCACTTTTTTTCCTTTGTGCAGTATCCTCTCAGGCTTCATCAGAGCTGGAATTCTCCGTTCATGTGTTAGAGTCCTGAGGATTGTAGCTCTCTCTACAGGAGCAGAAAATGACACAAGGACTGGACGGGTGACAGTGAGGAAAGAAGGGACTGTAGAGGTGACTATAAGAATTTATTTTTTTATTTTTTAATGAAAATTCCATGGAAAATATTTACAAAAAGGCAAAATCACATTTTTGGTTTAATCATCGTTAGTCATCAATGTTTAAGTGTCCGATAACCTCATTTATTATTTATGAAAGTATAAAATTAGTTGATTTAAGTTCTCTTACTTTATATGAAATGAGAGGAATACTATATACGTGGCAACAATTCACTCATGAGTTTAGTCACAGATCACCCAAGTTTCACATGGTCACACAGCCACTTGGTAACTGACTATCAATAATACGAGTTGCGGACTGCCGTAGTCTTATGGCACAATACTCCGAGGGTCATCTCCACGTGGTGCTTGTCAGCATCGATAATCTGTGTATGAGGCATTTTTTCTACATATAGATTATTGTGATCTTTTAATTCTTTCATTATTTCCATAATTCACTTTCTTGCAAGAAAGAGACTTCAATCAGTTTCTCTTCTCTTCAGTGTATTCACTAAAAATGTGTGACGTCAACCAGACTGAAGTCACCGAGTTCCTGCTCCTTGGATTTAAAGGTCTATATAAATACAAATTTCTGTTCTTCATCCTTTTCCTCTTCTGTTACCTGATAATTCTGGCTGGAAACCTCCTTATTATAGTGTTGGTGTCCACCAATCACAACCTCAATACCCCAATGTTCTACTTCCTCAAGCATCTAGCTGTAGCCGATATCCTTTCCACTACGACCTTTGTGCCCATGATGTTAAATATAATTCTATATGACATGAAGGAGGTGCCAGTGAGTAGCTGCATCTTCCAGCTCCATATGACATTTATATTTGGTTTTAGCCAAATTAATCTCTTCACTATAATGTCTTATGATCGCTACTTGGCCATTTGCAGCCCGATGCGCTACAATTCTATAATGCAACCTCATGTTTGCCTCAAGATGGTTCTTGGCTCCTGGTTTTTGAATTTTTTCCTTTCATTTGAGATGATTTTGATTTGGCAGCTGGAGTTTTGTGGTAACAACACAATAGACCACTTCGCCTGTGACTTCGGGATACTTCTTGAAATGACTACCTCCGACACTTACCTCTTGACTTTGGTTAACTTTGTATTGTCCATGATTAGCTGTGTCATCCCTTTTGCTTTAATTCTTATCAGCTATTTGAGTATTTTCTTCATTATAATGACCCTTTCATCCACCAGTGCCCGGTCAAAAGCCTTCTCCACATGCGGCTCCCATCTCACCTTGGTATGCATCTACTATGGAACTATCTTCACGATTTACATGCCAACATCCAATGACAGATCATTAAGCACGAACAAGTTTTTATCTCTACTGTACATTTTTGTGGCTCCAATATTGAATCCCATCATTTACAGTCTGAGCAATCAGGAGATCAGGAGAACTCTTCAAAAAATTTTTAGAAAATTTTAAGGATATACTTAAATGCAGCCACATATTTATGAGAATATCTTAGCTGATTACTGTATTTCTAGATGGGAAAGGGAGGAACTATAGATTTGTCTTCTGGATTTTCTTGACAGAATATTCACAATAAATCATGGATAAGATGATTCAATGACAACATTTATTTCAGTACATGTCATATTTTCTTCTTTTTTACACAATTCCTCTCTATATATTTTTTAAAGAAGCACTCCTCCTCCCATCACAGTTTTTATTCACTTATAATATTGCAATCTTATTATATGGCACTATGTACTTACTTACAATTGCTCATTTTGCCCTTCTACCCAATTAATTATTTTTTCTTTTCCTTTAGACTTATGACTAGAGTTGAGCGAAACAGGTCGTTCATTATCAAAAGTCGCCGATTTTCGCCAAAGTTGGGTTTCGTGAAATGAAACCCGACCGTGGAGTGAGTTTGGTCACGGTTCGGCAACCATTTTGTTGGAGTCGGTTTTCCCCTAAACTTTAAGCGCCTTTTCTGGCCAATGAGCAAGGATGCAGGCTGTGGGCAACGAGATGACATAGCCAGTGGCCAGCACCATCTTAGAGATGGGCATTGCAGCGATTGGCTGGCTTTCAGTGGTGTCACAGTGCATATAAAATCCCTCAGCGCCAACCGCCATTTTACATCTGCCGAACTCAGTGTAGGGGGAAGGTTGCTGGCTGTGCGTCTGAGCAGTGAGAGCGTTAGGCAGGGCCTAAAAAAAAATTACTTTCTGCTGATAGCGATTAGCTGTACAGTGACTGTGCAGTCAGAAGGGAGGATTTTGCTGTGTGCTGCAACGCTGGTTCTTAGGCTGCCTGCCTGCCAGTGACGCTGTAGAAATTGTTTGTGTGGAGCATCAGATTTGATTAGTAGGCTGCCTGCCTGTGATAAGGGGGCAATTAATTTGGTGGAGTAGCTGAGCTGCCTGCCATTGACAGTGTACAAACTGCTTGTGTGGAGCATCACATCTGATTAGTAGGCTGCCTGACTGTGATAAGGGGGCAATTTATTCCCCATTGACTTGCATTGGAGTCGGATTTTCGACTCCGACCCGACCATTTCCGTTAGTCGGCCGACTTCGTTCTACTCGACTTTTGAGAAAGTCGGGTTTCATGAAACCCGACTCGACCCGAAAAAAGGCAAAGTCGCTTATCTCTACTTATGACATCACGTCATTAAAAACTGACAAATTGATTCCTTCTAAGTTCTATATAGAAACAGGTGGTCAATTTTCCCTTTATGAATCATAAGTTTCTTGAAAAGTCCCTGGCAGGAGGAGGAAGCAGCTGGGTTAGGAGTTGAAGAGTAGAAGGATTTTTGCAGGGAAAAGAGACTTGCTGTTTCTACATAGAGCAGAAAAAAGGAGAGGAATTAGATGGGTAGAAAAGAAAAATGAACAATTTTACGCATACAGTGCTGTATAATATGATAATTGCAATATATTAATAGGATGAAAACTTTGATGGGAAGAGGAGTTCTTCTTTAACCTCTTTTTGACATCCGACATACTATTCCGTCCATGTGACCTGGCACAATTTGACCATGGATGGAATAGTATGTCTAAGCGATCGGTCATGTTAACGGGGGAAGCGAGGCCGATTGCGGCCGAGTGTCAGCTGATTCTGACAGCTGACACCCGGCAATAGGTGCTCGGAGCGGTCACAGACCGCTCCCAGAACTTTAAGCATCGAAATACTGCAATCTAACAAGAGTGCAGCATTCGGGACCTGGAACAGTGGTTGACAGCACCTCTGCCTTTGGATCGGAGACCCTTCGGCATGACGTGGGGTCCCGATTGTTGCCATGGTAATCCGGATGTCGTCATGTTGACATCCAGGTCACCAGAGCTAAGTAAACTTGCTGATCATGCACAGTGCATGATCAGCAAGCTCTCCCTATTAGTGCAGCACTGACAGTTTTTATAGCATGCAGATGGTGCTTCATCTGTATGCTAAAGAAGCGATCAGCCTTCAAAAAATTAGTAAAATTAGTAAAAAAAATATATATTTAATTTCAGCTCACCACTCTGATGGCCGTTTAAGACACTTCAGAATCAGTGTTGCCCAGGCTAAGTACAGCTGTATCAAAGCAATAAGAGTTTCCAGCGAGCGCTGAAGGAACACTGAGAGACTTTTTTTTTGCAAAAACCTTCTCAATATTTAATGAATCCAAAAACGTTACATGTACAGACAAAAAATTACCCCCTCATCTGTTGTGAACACGTTGGAGGAGACTTCAGAGCTGGGGCTCCCTCCGGTGGTTGCTGAGGGTAATGAACCAATTGCTGAATGGCTTTCAGCTGGGTCAGAATTGTCTGATATAAGTGACCTGAACTCCCATCAGCCTTGCCGGTAATCAATTGTTCCTCCAGATCTCGCTTGGAGCTCAGCTTGCATTCCTGCTTTCATTCAGATAAGTAAATTACTGTTTTTTTTCCTCTGGTTGGATTTTCTTGCTGGTTTGCTGCCTTGCAGTAACTTCAGCCTGGTGCCCTTTTGTCTCAACCAGACAGACAAAGCCAGCGAGTGGGGGCAGACATAATAGCACAGAGAGGGTCCATTATTTTTGCCCCCCTCCGGCTACTAACATCTGCCCCAGACACCCCAGAAAAGGCAAATCTATAATTAGATTGCCCTTTCTGGCACTTTGCCCGTCTATTCCCATTGCCCTGTAGGGGTGGCAAATGGGTTCATAAGGGGTTAAAGCCACCTTGCTATTGAAAGGTGAATTTAAGCCAGGTTAATAATTGAGAGCTGTCAATTAGACAACTATCAATTATTAATCCTATAGTATGAAATAAAAATAAAACACACACACTTTAATTAAAAATCATTTTAATGAAATAAACACACCGTTTTTGACAAGATTTTATTTTACTGCCATTCCTTGTGAAGCCCTTGTTCACCTGTGTTAAAAATAAATTAATAAAGCAACAATATTCTTACCTATCCGAGGTCCAGTCAGGTCCCCCGATGTAATCTTCTGAAAGAGTTAATGTTTACTGCAGAGAACGCATCTAAGGGCCGGCATTCGTTAGTGGAGCGAGCAGCTGCATACAAATACATGGAGCCGCACACTCCACTCCCGAGTGCCGGAGCCAGAGCTGGGAATTCACATGCGAGAATCGGACGTATTTCTCGCAAGTGGAAAGGAGCTCTAATGCTGACAGTCTCACAGTAAACCCCTAACTGAATCATCTCCTCTCCTGGCTGACAGGAGAGGAAGTGGTTAGCATAATTGATTGCTTCCCACTTTCACTTCAGGTCAGCCAGGGACACCGCACTGCATTAGTGACGTCAGAGGGAATCCCGGCTGACCTAAAGTGAACTGATTAACAAAAACAGGGGATCCCCTCGAAAAAAAAAATGGCGTGGGGTCCCCCCTATTTTTGTTAACCAGCCTGATAAAGCAGACTACTGAGGCCTGTTTTTTCAGGCTGCTAAGGAGCCAATATCCATGGAACTTGCAAGCCTGATAATACCAGGTCACAGCAGTCTGCTTATCTTGGCTGGTTAACAAACATAGGGGACCCCCTCAAAAAAAATGGCGTGGGGCCCCCCCTATTTTTGTTAACCAGCCAGATGACGCAGACTGCTGAGCCCTGGTTTTTCAGGCTGGTAAGGATCCAATATCCATGAACCTTGCAAGCCTGATAATACTAAGCCACAGCAGTCTGTTTAGCTTGGCTGGTTAACAAAAATAGGGGATCCCCTCCAAAAAAAAATGGCGTGGGAGTCCCCCTATTTTTGTTAACCAGCCAAGTAAAAAGCAGACTGCTGCGGCCTTGTATTAAAAGACTGTCAAGGCCCATGGATTTTGGCCCTCAACAGCCTAAAAATACCAGGCCGCAGCAGCCCCACAAATGGCGCATCCAAAGATGCGCCAAATCTGGCACTTTACCCGGCTCTTCCAACTTGCCCTGTAGCGGTGGCAAGCGGGGTAATAAGGGGTTAATGTCACCTTTGATTGATCAGTGACAATAAGCCCGGTTAATAATGGAGAGGTGTCAATAAGACACCTCTCCATTATTAATCATAGTTTTAGTAGTAAATCATAGTAAATTTTTTAAAAAATACACAGCAAGAAAAAAGTCTATTAATGAAATAAAACACCACACAGTTTTCATTAATTTTTTTTACGCTCATCCTGCGACGCCTTCGTTCTGTAAAAAATCAAAAATAATAAAACTACACAAATACTCCCTGTCCGACGCAGTCCAAAATCACAAGTGTCCCACGACGAGTCCAGCTCTGCTACATCTGGATGCGAGGCTGAGCCTGACATCCACATAGAGCAGAGCTGCTTACCATTGCGGCTTCCCCGGAGATGACGTCATCCGGACTGGTTTACGGCCAGCTGTCGCGAGAGTACAGCTGGCCGAGATTACCCAGTACCGGGCAGTCACAGCAGTTATCGCGAGATGCTGCATGTGACCGCCAGGAAGAGGGTAATCGCCAGCCTGGATGGACGGATGGACGTGACCGCCGGGGATCTTCTGCCAGGTAAGTGTTGCTGACACCTGACAGACCCGACCGACACTGACAGTGACAGTTTCGGGAAGTTCCTGTGTCACGTACTTCGTTCTGTGACACAGGAACTCCCATAGACTTTGTCGGAAAACTCAAATTCCGGTATCCGATATGACAAAAATATCGGAACTCAGAATCGGAATTCTGATACAGCAAATATCGGCCGATACCCGATATTTGCAGTATCGGAATGCTCAACATTAGTGAAGACGCTTCACATGTTATTTCCGTCTGCCTTGAGCAGGGAACACATTTTGCGCGCTCAGTTTTCTTGGGTAGTGTTCAGACTAAATTTCTGTTGACTGTTACCCTGATTTGCTCCCTGTCCACATTTTCAGCTCAGGCTTTTGTTGATTCAGGAGCAGCTATTAACCTAATGGATTTTGACTTTGCCAAACGTTGTGGGTTTCCCATGATACCCCTGCGGAAGTCTTTTCCTTTACTGGGCATTGATTCTACCCCTTTGGCGGAGAATAAACCCCAGTTTTCTACTCAGGTGATAATGAGGGTTGAACCAGATCATCAGGAGAGTTGCAAATTTCTGGTGTTGCATAATCTGCATGACATTATTGTACTAGGTTTCCTATGATTACAGACTCATAACCCTGTTTTGGATTGGAAATCTGTGTCTGTAACCAGTTGGGGCTGCCAATGTGTTAATACTGACACTCCTGTTTTTTCTGCCTCTCCCCAGTTTCAGGATGTCCCAGACTTTTTGACTGATTTTTCTGATGTGTTTAGTGAGAGTAAATCTGCATCCTTACCTCCTCACAGGAGCTTTGATTGTGCTATTGAGTTAGTGCCTGGGGGTAAATTTCCTAAAGGTGGCCTTTTTAATTTATCTGTACCTGAACAAGATGCTATGCAATCTTATATCAAGGAGTCTTTGGAGAACGGTCATATCAGACCATCCTCTTCACCCTTGGGTGCAGTTTTTTTCTTTGTGGCCAAAAAGGATGGTTCATTGAGGCCGTGTATTGACTATTGCCTCTGAATAAACTCACTGTTAAATATCAATATCCGTTACCCTTGATTTCTGACCAATTTTCCAGAGTGAAAAGTGCTAATTGGTTTACCAAGCTTGACCTCATGGGGGCGTATAACCTTATTCGCATTAAGCACGGGGATGAATGGAAGACGGCGTTTAATACCCAGAGGGGCATTTTGAGTACCACTACCTAGTGATGCCTTTTGGGCTTACTAATGTCCCTTCCATCTTCCAATCCTTTATGAATTATATTTTCAGGGATTTTGTGGATAAATTTCTGATTGTTTATTTGGATGATATCTTGATTTTTTCCAACAACTGGGACTCTCATGTGAAACAAGTTCGGACTGTGTTCCAGATTTTGAGAGAGAATGCACTGTATGTGAAGGGTTCAAAGTGTCTTTTTGGCATACAGAAGGTTTCATTTCTGGGATTCATTTTGTCTCCGTCTGTTATTGATATGGACCCAGTCAAGGTTCAGGCCATCTGTGATTGGGTTCAACCTACTACATTGAAGGCTCTTCAGAGATTTTTGGGTTTTGCCAATTTTTATCGAAAATTTATTGGTAATTTCTCAGGTATTGTTAAACCATTGACTGATTTGACCAAAAAGGGTTCGGATGTGTTGAATTGGCCTCCTGAGGCTGTTTCTGCGTTTCAGGAAGTTAAGTAGAGATTCATTTCTGCTCCTGTTTTACGGCAGCATGATGTTTCTCTACCGTTTCACGTAGAGGTTGATGCTTCTGAGATTGGGGCAGGTGCCGTTTTGTCCCAAAGAGATCCAGAGACCTCAAAGAGTAACCCTTTTGCCTTCTTCTCCATAAAAACCTGTTTTTTCTCGAATCAGCAAGGCGACTTAATCCTAGACAGGCCAGGTGGGCCTTGCTTTTCACACGTTTTAATTTTGTGGCTTCTTTTCTTCCGGGCAATAAGAATATTAAGGCGGATGCCCTCTCGTGGAGTTTCTTTGCGGATTCTCCTGAGTTAACTGATCCTGCTGTTATTTTGAAAGAGGGTGTAGTTCTTTCCGCCATCTCGCCCAATTTGAGACTGGCTCTGGAGGGGTGTCAGGAGGATAAACCTGATCGCTGACCTGTTGGGAAATTGTTAGTCCCAGACCAGTGGAAGAAGATTGTGATGTCTGAGATTCATTGTTCCACGTTGGCTGGTCATCCCGGGATTTTTGGTGCCAGAGACTGGGTCAGTCTGTCCTTTTGGTGGCCTACTTAGTCTCGTGACATCAGGCACTTTGTGCAGTCCTGTGGGACTTGCTCTCGTTCCAAGCCTTGCACTCGCTCTAGTGGTTTCTTAATGCCATTACCTGTGCCCAAGAGGCCATGGACCCATATCTCTATGGATTTTATTTCTGACCTTCCTGTCTCTCAGAGAATGACCATTATCTGGGTAATCTGTGATAGGTTTTCCAAGATGATACATCTTGTGCCATTACCTAAGTTGCTTTCCTCCTCCAAATTGGTGCCTTTGTTCTTTCAGCACGTGGTTCGGTTACATGGCATTCCGGAGAACATTGTGTCTGACAGAGGAGTTCAGTTAGTTTCCAGATTTTGGAGAACATTTTGTTCTAAACTTGGTGTTCAGTTAACTTTCTCTTCTGCATTTCACCCTCAGACCAATGGACAAACCGAGAGAACAAACCAGACCTTGTAGACTTATTTGAGATGTTTTGTGTCTGCTGATCAAGATGACTGGGTCTCTTTTTTGCCTTTGGCTGAGTTTGCTCTTAATAATAGGGCTAGCTCTGCCACCTTGATGTCTCGATTTTTCTGCAATTCTGGGTTTCACCCTCGATTCTCTTCTGGATAGGCAGAGGCTTCCGTCTATCCTGGGGTTGACTCTATTGTGGAGCGAATGCAGCAGATTTGGGACCAGGTAGTGGAGAGATTGTCTCTCTCTCAGGAGAAGGCCCAGCGGTTTGCCAACCGGCATAGGACTGATGGTCCTCGTTTTAAAGAGGGGGACTTGGTTTGGTTGTCCTCAAGAAATATCCCTATGAAGGTTGCGTCTCCAAAATTTAAGCCAAGGTTCATTGGACCTTATAAGATCATGTAAATTCTTAATCCGGTTTCCTTCCGTTTGCTTTTTCAGGAACATTTAAGATCCAGAACGTGTTCCACAAGTCCTTATTGAAGAGGTTTGTCGAGCCAGTGGTTCCTATGGCTGCGCCTCCCGACCCTATGTTGGTTGAGGGCAATTTGGAATATGTGGTTGAGAAAATATTGGATTCTCGTTTTGCTAGATGGAAACTCCAGTATTTGGTTAAGTGGAGAGGTTATGGTCAAGAGGATAATTCTTGGGTGTTTGCTTCGGACATTTATGCTAGGAGACTGATCCGTGCCTATCATCGAGCTCATCCTGATCGGCGTAGTTGCGCAAGGGAGGGTTCGGTGACCCCTCCTCAAGGGGGGGTACTGTTGTGAACACGTTGGAGGTGACTTCAGAGCTGGGGCTCCCTCCGGTGGTTGCTGAGGGTAATGAACCAATTGCTGAATGGCTTTCAGCTGGGTCCGAATGGTCTGATATAAGTGACCTTGTCATGGAAATATATATGTATTCCACGTATTCAATGTATATTCATATATATGCATTTACAGTTAGATAGATCTCACTTGCTAAAAATCCTGTGCTCAGCATATCTATGCAAAAGCTGATGCTAGCTATAATCAGCTTCTTAAGACGACCCTGGCTATAGCTCATAGGGACTTTTTACCAAGGACACAGAAACAAGGACAGAAGATATCTATTATTTTCTTTACTAGTCACGTAGGAAAACTGGGACAAAGAACAATAAACAATAAATCTGCTACTTTAGCCCTTTTATCATAATTATCATAATTATCATACTTACACTAAAACAGCCAATAATCTAGCAGCTTTTAATTGTATGTTAATTGACTAACCAGCCCTTTTTGTAAACGTATAAAATCTTGAAAGAATAATAAACTGTTGGTCTTGACGAACTGTTATACTGACACTTCCGTTGTGGACAATCCTCATTTCGTCTGAGCGCTCAAAGAAAAGACATTTAATATGAGATTGGGAACAGCAACAGCAAACACTGCAGGATAGATTTATCCTAATTAAATTTCCATAACAACCTGAACTCCCATCAGCCATGCCGGTAGCCAATTGTTCTTCCAGGTCTTGCTTGAAGCTCAGCTTGCATTCCTGCTTTCATTCAGATAAGTGAATTGCTGTTTTTTTTTTCCTCTGGTTGGATTTTCCTTGCTGGTTTGCTGCCTTGCAGTAGACTTCAGCCTGGTCCCCTATTGGGGCCTGGCGCTGCATTTGTGCGCAGTTTATGTTTGCACTTTTGCTCTGTTCCTGTGTCACTTTTTATTTGCTGAATTGCTGTGTGTTACACCAGAGATCTGATTTAGGTGGTAGAGATCGTGATCTGAAGCAGCTTTCTATTGGTCCTTTCTGGAAGGTCTTCTACTCGTGGCTGCTATAAAAGATTGTCCTGACCGCACGGCCGTGCGCTAGTATCAAAACTTTATGTGCTTTGCGCCCGTATGGTCATGCGTGTGTGTGGTTAGGGCGGATGAAATACGCCATTACAATACCGACCTAATCGGTGAGGAGCTTGGTATGCTAGCTGGTCAGGGTCGGTGTCTTAGATGTCTTTAGAATACCGGCACAACCGGTGAGGAGTTTGGTTGCCGTATTCACGGCCTGGCGTACAGACGCCATAGATAGCGCATGACCACTTCCTATGTTTGCTTAGCAGTCAACTGTGTACCTGGACTCAGTAGGGTTTCTCAGAGGCTCTGACCCAACAGGGTTCACTTTAAAACGCTAGTCAGCGTCCTAGCGTTTTACTTTGGGCTCACTGAAGCTAAGTGAGTTTGCACTTATCACCATATAGCGCTGGGGCATTCCCGCTAGCGGCTCTGTGGATTAACAGAGTTCGCACTATTTGCCACAGTGCGCTACGACATTTATTTTAGCAACTCTGCGGGATAACAGAGTTCGCTACTTCCGCCATCTTTTTAGCAGCAGGCTCTGCCTGCACGGTGGACCCCGGGCTGCGAATGCAACTCTCTAAATTATTTATTAGGTGCGTTCCGCAGACCCTAACACTCTGTGGGCCAAAATATGGAAAAATTATAGCTCTCAAAATGTATTGATGCAATACTATTGTTTGCAATTAAAAGCGTCTTTTAGTGTGTGACAGCTGCCAAACATAAAAACATTAGTTTTCAAGCTGAATGCTGCCAAGATGCGACCATCCACGCTGAGAACCACTGGTGAATGAGCTGCTGGGAACAAACTTCTCGCCACACATCTAGATAAGTTCCTTAGGGGGTCTAGTTCCCAAAATGGGGTCACTTTTATGGGTTTCCACTGTTTAAGCACATCAGGGGCTCTGCAAATGGAATATGACGCCCACAGAAAATTCCATCAAAGACTGCATTCCAAAACATCACTAAATCCCTTCCGAGCACAGACGTGTGCCTAAATAGTAGTTTTATCACACATATAGGGTGCCAGAGTACTCAGGATAAATTAAACAACAACTTTTGGGGTCTAATTTCTCCTGCTACCCTTGGGAAATTAAGAAATTGTGGACTAAAAATCATGTTTGTGGTAAAAATATGTATTTTTCATTTTCACGCCAGGACATTATAAACTTTAGTGAAACACCTGAGGATTCAAAGTTCTCAAAACACATATAGATAAGTTTCTTTTGGGATCTAGTTTATAAAATGGGGAGATTTATGGGGGGTTTCCACTATTTAGGCACATCAGGGGCTCTTAAAATGCAACATGGTGTCCGATCTCAATTCCAGCCAATTTGGCGTTGAAAAAGTCAAACGGCGCTCCTTCACTTCTGAGCTCTGCCGTGAGCTCAAACAGCAGTTCCACCCAACATATGAGGCATAATCGTACTTAGGCCAAATTGTGCAATAATTTTGTGGTCGAATTTCTCCTGTTACCCTTGGGGAAAATAAAAAAATTTGGATCTAAAGTAAATTTTTTGTAAAAAAAAGTTCAATGTTCATTTTTTTTAAACATTTTAAAAATTCCTGTGAAGCACCAGAAGGGTTAATAAACTTCTTGAATGTGGTTTTGATCACCTTTAGGGGTGCACCTTTTAGAATGCTGTCACTACCGGGTATTTTCTGTCATATAGAACCCTCAGGCTAAGTGCACACGTTCAGGAATATTTGCGTCTTTTTTTTCACGTTTTTTTCCGCGATCTTCCGCTGTAAAAACGCGAATAAAACGCAAGCATTAAGCATCCTATACATTTTAATGGATTCTGCATGTTTTGGCCACATGTAGCATTTTTTTCCGCGAAAACAACGCTTCGCGGAAAAAATAGCAACATGTTCATTAATTTCGCGTAATCACAGCGATTTCGCCGCCATAGACTTGTTTAGGCACATCAGGGACTCTCCAAATGCAACATGGCGTCCAATCTCAATTCCAGCCAATTTTGGTTGGAAAAGTCAAATGGTGCTCCTTCCATTCCGAGCTCTGCCATGCGCCCAAACAGTGGTTCCCCCCCACATATTACCTATGGGAAAATAAAAAATTAGTGACTAAGAGATAATTTTTGTGGGAAAAAAAATAGGATTTTTTATTTTCATGCCGGGCATTATAAACTTGTGTGAAGCACTTGGGGGTTCAAATTGCTCACCAAAGATCTAGATAAGTTCCTTAGGGGGTCTAGCTTCCAAAATGGGGTCACTTGTGGGGGTTTCCACTGTTTAGGCTCATCTGGGGCACTACAAACGGAACATGACCCCATCAATGTTTGCATTCCAAAACGTTACTGCTTCCTTTCCAAGCCCTGCCGTGCGCCCAAACAGTTTCCCCCCCCACATATGGGGTATCAGCGTACTCAGGACAAATTGGACAACAACTTTTGTGGTCCAATTTCCTTGGGAAAAATCAAAAATTTGGGACTAAAAAATCATTTTTGTGGAAAATTGTTTTTTTTTTTTCCACACCCAGGCATTATAAACTTTTGTGAAACACTTTGGAGTTCAAAGTGCTCACAACAGATCTAGATAAGTTCCTTAGGGGGTCTAGTTTCCAAAATGGTGTCACTTGTGGGGGGTTTTCACTGTTTAGGCGCATCAGGGGCTCTCCAAACACGACATGGCGTCCAATCTCAACTCCAGCCAATTTTAGTTTGAAAAAGTCAAACGGCGCTCCTTCCCTTACGAGCTCTGCCGTGTGCCCAAACAGTGGTTTTCCCCGACATATAGGGTATTGGCGTACTCAGGAGAAATTGCACAACAACTTTATCTGCCCATTTTCTCCTTTTACCCTTGTGAAAATAAAAAAAAGTTTGTAAAAGATCATTTTTGTGGCTAAAAAGTTAAATATTAATTTTTTCCTTCCACTTTGCTTCAGCTCCTGTGAAGCACCTGAAGGGTTAATAAACTTCTTGAATGTGGTTTTGAGTATCTTGAGGGGTGCAGTTTTTAGAATAGTGTCACTTTTGGGTATTTTCTGCTATATAGACCCGTCAAAGTGACTTCAAATGTGAGGTGGTCCCTAAAAAAATGGCTTTGTAAATTTGGCTGTAAAAATGAGAAATCGCTGGTCAACTTTTAACCCTTATAATTTCCTAACAAAAAAAAATTTTGGTTCCAAAATTGTGCTGATGTAAAGTAGACATGTGGGAAATGTTATTTCTTAACTATTTTGTGTGACATATTTCTCTGTTTTAAGGGAAAAAAAATTCAAAGTTTGAAAATTGCAAAATTTTCAAAATTTTCGCCATATTTGCGTTTTTTTCAAAAATAAACGCAAGGTATATCGAAGAAATTTTACCACTAACGTGAAGTACAATATGTTACGAGAAAACAATCTCAGAATCGCGAAGATCCGTTGAAGCGTTCCAGAATTATAACCTCATAAAGAGACAGTGGTCAGAATTGTAAAAATTGTCCCGGTCATTAACGTGCAAACCACCCTTGGGGGTTAAGGGGTTAATTAAAAATATTTATAATTAATGTGTATGTGTTTTTTTTTTTACACTTTAATATTGTAGCATTAATAATGGAGAGTTGTCTTACTGACAGCTCTCCATTATTAAAGCGGCTTAATGTAACCTTTCCATAGCAAGGTTACATTAACCCCTTATTACCCCATATCCCACCGCTACTCGGGAGTAGGAAGAGAGAGGTTAAGTGCCAGAAAGGGCACTGGGGTGGGTGCTGGCAGATTGTTTTTAGCCTTGGGGGACCAAAAAAACCATGGACCCTCTGTACGCTATTAATATCTGCCCTCACTCACTGGCTTTCCCACTCTGGCGGAGAAAATTGCACGGGAGCCCACGCAAATTTTTTCTTTATTTCTTGCCTGAAATAAACCATACAGTCCAAATATTTAACCGTTATGGTTAGGTTTATACTTAGGGTCAGCACCAGGGCAAGTGCAGGGGCCCTGAGCAGTTGGGGGGCCCACTCGCCGTCAGACACACTGGCATGCTATGAGGGGCCCTGTACCAGTGCCGTCGACCACGAGTGGCCCCCCTGCTTGCTCAGGGCCCCAGCACTTGCAATACTTACCTCTCCCTGCTCCACCGCTGTGACATCTTCTGCGTTAACTGACAGTGACATTCAGGTCAGAGAGCGCAATGACGTCACGTCTGTGCGCCCTCTGCCTGAATAGTCCAAGTGCAGAGTACTGGAAGATGGCGACGCTGAGGAGTCCAGAGTAGAGCAGTGCCCAGCAAGGCGAGCTATTTAATTTGTTTAATGTTTGTAGCAATATATGGGGCTCATCATAAACTAGAGCATCATATGGGGTTCATTTGTTATGGGGCATCACATGGAGGCCATTATATATGGAGCATTGTATATGGGCCCATTATATTTTGAACATTATATGGGGCCCAGCATACACTGTAGCATCATATCGGGGCCCATTTTACACAGGAGCATCATATGGGGTTCATTATTTATGGGGCATTTCAAGTGAAATGCAGAAATTGTGGAAAAAAATTTAATTTTTCAACTGGCGTATAAATCTTTGCTATCTGTGTTGTGTCCACCCATAATGTTTGCATACGTGTTTATCACTTTCTACAGAATGTGTATACAATATCAGCATGAATTTGAAAGAGGCATGTAGGGAGAGTTGTGTGTTTGTGCGCACACGTGTAGATGGATGAACAGTTTTGCATGTGTGTGTATATGTGTATATATATATATATATATATATATATATATATATATATATATTATTAATTTTGTGATAACGTTTATGAAATTTGAATTTTAACATTGTAGATTGAGAAATATGCAGTCATTTGGGACCGTGCCTGTGAGGAATACAAGGGGTCACTTTCCAAACGGGATGCCTGGACTGCTATTGTCAAGGAACTGTATCCACAGTGACCACAGCTAACAAAAGATGGCCAAAAAATGATTTGTAATTATTTATTCCTAAGTTGTGTAATTTTTTGAAATGTACATTTTGGAAATACATAATTTTTTTTGTTTCACATTTCAGTGGAAGATATAAAAAAACGATGGCGATCTGTCACGGACAGATTCATTAAGTCACAGAGGACAGTGAGTGGGAGCTCGCCAGCTAGGAGGGTGCCCTTTGCAGACCAGCTGCAGTTTATTTTAACAAGCAGGACTTTACGGAGGTAAATGATAGATAATTTTGTGTTTAACTCCACATTTCACATTGTCTTTGAATAACACGCCTTTTTTATTCCTTCCACAGAAGTGGCGGCAATATCAGGCCAGAAACGCCAACGGTACCCGAAGGCCACAGCCAGGAGCAGGGTCTGGTAGAAGATGTGGAGGAACTTCCCTTCTGCAACTCCCCAGATCATCAGGGTGACGGCCTTCCTCCGCGGTGCATTCTTTTGTCTCTGAACCTGGGACATCATCCTCGGTGGTGGAGGTAGCATCCATGAGTAGTGATGCTGTTCATGCCTCTGGCGCTGCGTCAATCAGTGCTTGTGGTGTGTCAAGGCCCACTGGGATGGGGCCTGTTTTTGCCCGTCCCGTGACATCAAGAAGGGCGGCACCCAAGAAGGCAACACAGCCCGAGACTTCGGCTACTGTGATTCAACCACTCACTAGTCGAACCCTCGGTCTGATCGACAATTCGTTGAAGCAGGATGATCTTGACAAATTCGGCTCATTTGTAGCCGACCGTCTAAGATCCATGCCACGGGAGAGGCAGAACATTGTAATGTCAGCAGTTAATTTGTTGTTAATGTCTGTTGACTTCCCATCCCATATACCCCCGTCATCAGCTATAATGACGGCGATTCTTAACATTTTCAATGGACAAAGTGGCCCTTCACCACCACCAGCAGCTGCATCGCAGCGTTTTGGGCAGGCGACCCCATCCTACAGGCCCAACGCAGGTGAAGGCTCTAATTATGCCTACACAGCAGCACCTGAAAATAGTGGCCAGCATGCTGCTTCCACCTCTACTACCATGTTGTCCCAGGAATTGTTTCCCCGGTTTGGGTACAATCCTGAGTACCACAATTTCTGAACAGTTCCACCAGGCCGGCCCTCCCAAACCACACCCCTCCCCTGTCCTGTTGACAGTTTGTTAAAACATGCAGTTTTGATGTGTTTTATTTGACAATGTTTGTCCGAATATGTTTCCATGTGACAATATATAATTACATATATAATGTTTGTTATAAATGATTTTTTTTTTAATACTGTGTCTGTGCTTACTATATACTGCATAACAGTTTTGTTACTGTGGTTAATGGGATCTGCAACTGAGAAACAGTCAAAAAAGAATGGAGACAGTATTTAACATTTACATCAAAGTAACTATTTATTCAAATTTTTTTAGTTTCTAACATCCCCTTCATTGGATGCTTATGTGTTGGTGGTCTGCTCATAGGTGGGTTATTGCCGGCGATGGCATGTCGGGGTCACATGCTTGTGATTTTCAGTGATACCGTTAACGGTGGAGGCAGCTTCTTCCCTTGGACTCATGATGATCCTGAGCTAATATAAAACATGGCCAGGAGTAAAGCGGGGGGGAAGGGGCAATGCCCGGGGGAACTCAGCAGACCATCCAACTGTAGCATCTCGATGACCCCACCCAGTGTCTCTTAATTGGAAATATCTGTTCCAGAAAAACGGGTCTTGCTTTCGGTTAGGCATCAGATCTTCTCTGCTGTTCAGGCTGCTCAACACCGGCACTGGAGTATTGCCAGTGCACGGCACCTTCAGGACTCATGAAGTAGTCAGTGAAGGTTTCTCGCACACGCTTACCCGAGTTGGATTGCCTTCCTTGACCCAAGTTGTCAACTCCAATTAATTCTGACAGCTCATACTCCACATCTACGACCGTGGTGTAATCACGAGCGTAGTTGTGGAGTACACAACATGCCTTTATTACAGTGTCAACGGTCTCCGTATCTAACTTTATGGCAGTGTGAAATAACCTCCACTGACTACACATGATCCGGAAGATGCATTCCACATATCTTCGTGCATGGGTCAGCCGATAATTAAAAATCCTCTGCTGGTCATCCAGTGCCCTTCGTGGGTATGGGCGCAGCAGGTTGGTCTTTAAGGGAAAAGCCTCATCCGATACCATCACAAAGGGTACTGGATGTGTGGAACCTGGCAAAGGTCTTGGGGCTGGGAGCGTTCCGCCATCTCGAAGAATTTGCAGTCCAATCTGTGATGATTGCAACACCCGAGAATCCCCAGTACTGCCATAAGCACCATTGTCGATGGCAACAAATTTGTAACGTGTATCAGCCACCGCCATCAGGACCACAGAAAAATACTTCTTATAATTAAAGAAGCGTGATCCTAAATGTGGTGCCTTCAGCACTCTCACATGTTTACCATCAACTGCACCTATGCAGTTAGGGAAATTGGCCACAGTTTGAAAGCGTGCTGCGACCTGCAGCCAAGTCTCCTCGGTTGGGGTAGGCATCACGATGGGCTGCAACTTCTGCCAGATGACAGTACATGTGCACCTCACAATTTGAGAGATGGTGGATTTACCAACCCTAAATTGGAGATGCAGTGATGTGTAGCTCTCTCCTGTGGCTAAAAACCTGAAAAGAGAAAAAAATCTTTATAGAAAATAACATAAAAAACAGAAGGCTAACTTACAATTGAACATTACACATTTATATGGAAACATGTATGGTGTTTTCAATAAATACAATTCAAGAACTCACTTTTTTGTTGCACTGTGGCTGGCAGTATTATGGGGGCACTGTTGCTGCAAGTATTATGGGGGCACTGATGCTGGCAGTATGTGTGCAAAATGTTTATTTGGAAAAGAAAAAAAAAGGACACTCACCGCAAGGTGATGAGCAGCCTTTCCTCAGCAGAGATGGCTCTTCGCATGACTGTGTCCGCATACATTAAATCTTGAGACACAAGGGCGAGTAGTTGATTAAATGCTTCTATTGTGAGTCTGCAAAACTGGACAAATTTGTCGGGATAACTGTAAAAAAAAACTAAAAAATTTTAGCACATGTATTACAATTGGACATAACAACCAAAAAAACATGAATGGAAAAGCTAATTTAGCTGCACACGGATGACCATATACCTTTATGCCCGAATTTATCTTACCTCCTTAAATCTTGGTAAAGGAGACGGAAGTGACCCTTTTCTGTCCGCTCCTGAACAATGGGGTGCACCCACATTCTTCTTTGCCTCATCCTCCTCTTCCTCCGAGAGCGCTCCTATGGGAGAATATAGTGTTTATTACAAATAAACAAAAAAAGGCTATGTGCACACATTGGGGCTTGCAGCGGGAAATACGCATTAGATTGGTATTCGTATTCCCACTAAACCAAAAAAAAGTTCCAAGCATCATTTGCATGCAGAATGCTTCAGTTTTCCATGCGATCTGTAGCATCGCTTGGAAAACTCATTGACAGGTTGGTCACACAAGTATAACATAGTGTTTGACAAGTGTGACCAAATTTTTCACTGGGAACAGGAATTGCCGGTAGCATCGCTGACGAGCAGGAAGGCTGCGGGGTCCGCTGGTAGGTGACAATATCACAAAATGTTTTTGACATTATTGTTTTCCCAGGGATATGGTACCCAGGGCCTGGAGGAGAGTCTCCTCTCCTCCAGACCCTGGGTACCATCCGCACATGAACCTCTCACTTGGCGCATGGTGGGCATAGCCACATGCGGAAAGAAAGCGGTTTAATGCATTCCTATGATGATAGAGACAGAGATGATAGAGACAGAGATGATAGAGACAAAGATGATAGAGACAGAGATGATAAAGACAGATGATAGAGACAGAGATGATAGAGACAGAGATGATAGAGACGCAGATGATAGAGACACAGATGATAGAGACACAGATGATAGAGACAGAGATAATAGAGACAGATGATAGAGACAGATGATAGAGACAGAGATGATAGAGACAGAGATGATAGAGACACAGATGATAGAGACAGAGATGATAGAGACACAGATGATAGAGACAGATGATCGAGACAGAGATGATAGAGACAGATGATAGAGACAGAGATGATAGAGACAGATGATAGAGACAGATGATAGAGACAGAGATGATAGAGACACAGATGATAGAGACAGATGATAGAGAAAGAGTTGATAGAGAGAGATGATAGAGACAGAGATGATAGAGACAGATGATAGAGACAGAGATGATAGAGACAGATGATAGCGACACAGATGATAGAGATAGAGATAATAGAGACAGATTATAGAGATGATAGACAGATGATAGAGACAGAGATGATAAAGACAGAGATGATAGAGACAGATGATAGAGACAGAGATGATAGAGACAGAGATGATAGAGACGCAGATGATAGAGACACAGATGATAGAGACACAGATGATAGAGACAGAGATAATAGAGACAGATGATAGAGACAGAGATGATAGAGACAGAGATGATAGAGACACAGATGATAGAGACAGATGATAGAGACACAGATGATAGAGACAGATGACAGAGACAGATGATAGAGACACAGATAATAGAGACAGATGATAGAGACAGAGATGATAGAGACATAGATGATAGAGACAGAGATGATAGAGACACAGATGATAGAGACAGAGATGATAGAGACAGATGATAGAGACACAGATGATAGAGACAGATGATAGAGACAGAGATGATAGAGACACAGATGATAGAGACACAGATGATAGAGACACAGATAGAGACAGATGATCGAGACAGAGATGATAGAGACAGATGATAGAGACAGAGATGATAGAGACAGATGATGATAGAGACAGATGATAGAGACAGAGATGATAGAGACACAGATGATAGAGACAGATGATAGAGAAAGAGTTGATAGAGAGAGATGATAGAGACAGAGATGATAGAGACAGATGATAGAGACAGAGATGATAGAGACAGATGATAGCGACACAGATGATAGAGATAGAGATAATAGAGACAGATTATAGAGATGATAGACAGATGATAGAGACAGAGATGATAAAGACAGAGATAATAGAGACAGATGATAGAGACACAGATGATAGAGACACAGATGATAGAGATAGAGATGATAGACAGATGATAGAGACAGAGATGATAGAGACAGAGATGATAGAGACACAGATGATAGAGACAGATGATAGAGACAGAGATGATAGAGACAGAGATGATAGAGCCGCAGATGATAGAGACACAGATGATAGAGACACAGATGATAGAGACAGAATAATAGAGACAGATGATAGAGACAGATGATAGAGACAGAGATGATAGAGACAGAGATGATAGAGACACAGATGATAGAGACACAGATGATAGAGACACAGATGATAGAGACAGATGATAGAGAAAGAGTTGATAGAGAGAGATGATAGAGACAGAGATGATAGAGACAGATGATAGAGACAGAGATGATAGAGACAGATGATAGCGACACAGATGATAGAGATAGAGATAATAGAGACAGATTATAGAGATGATAGACAGATGATAGAGACAGAGATGATAGAGACAGATGATAGAGACACAGATGATAGAGACACAGATGATAGAGATAGAGATGATAGAGACATATGATAGAGACAGAGATGATAGAGACAGAGATGATAGAGACAGAGATGATAGAGACAGATGATAGAGACAAAGATGATAGAGACAGAGATGATAGAGACGCAGATGATAGAGACACAGATGATAGAGACACAGATGATAGAGACAGAGATAATAGAGACAGATGATAGAGACAGATGATAGAGACAGAGATGATAGAGACAGAGATGATAGAGACACAGATGATAGAGACATAGATGATAGACACACAGATGATAGAGACACAGATGATAGAGACAGATGATAGAGACAGAGATGATAGAGACAGATGATAGAGACAGAGATGATAGAGACAGATGATGATAGAGACAGATGATAGAGACAGAGATGATAGAGACACAGATGATAGAGACAGATGATAGAGAAAGAGTTGATAGAGAGAGATGATAGAGACAGAGATGATAGAGACAGATGATACAGACAGAGATGATAGAGACAGATGATAGCGACACAGATGATAGAGATAGAGATAATAGAGACAGATGATAGAGATGATAGACAGATGATAGAGACAGAGATGATAAAGACAGAGATGATAGAGACAGATGATAGAGACACAGATGATAGAGACACAGATGATAGAGATAGAGATGATAGAGACAGATGATAGAGACAGAGATGATAGAGACAGAGATGATAGAGACACAGATGATAGAGACAGATGATAGAGACAGAGATGATAGAGACAGAGATGATAGAGACGCAGATGATAGAGACACAGATGACAGAGACACAGATGATAGAGACAGAGATAATAGAGACAGATGATAGAGACAGATGATAGAGACAGAGATGATAGAGACAGAGATGATAGAGACACAGATGATAGAGACACAGATGATAGAGACAGATGATAGAGAAAGAGTTGATAGAGAGAGATGATAGAGACAGAGATGATAGAGACAGATGATAGAGACAGAGATGATAGAGACAGATGATAGCGACACAGATGATAGAGATAGAGATAATAGAGACAGATTATAGAGATGATAGACAGATGATAGAGACAGAGATGATAAAGACAGAGATGATAGAGACAGATGATAGAGACACAGATGATAGAGACACAGATGATAGAGATAGAGATGATAGAGACATATGATAGAGACAGAGATGATAGAGACAGAGATGATAGAGACAGATGATAGAGACAGAGATGATAGAGACAGAGATGATAGAGACGCAGATGATAGAGACACAGATGATAGAGACACAGATGATAGAGACAGAGATAATAGAGACAGATGATAGAGACAGAGATGATAGCGACAGAGATGATAGAGACACAGATGATAGAGACACAGATGATAGAGACACAGATGATAGAGACACAGATGATAGAGACAGATGATCGAGACAGAGATGATAGAGACAGATGATAGAGACAGAGATGTTAGAGACAGATGATGATAGAGACAGATGATAGAGACAGAGATGATAGAGACACAGATGATAGAGACAGATTATAGAGATGATAGACAGATGATAGAGACAGAGATGATAAAGACAGAGATGATAGAGACAGATGATAGAGACACAGATGATAGAGACACAGATGATAGAGATGATAGAGACATATGATAGAGACAGAGATGATAGAGACAGAGATGATAGAGACAGAGATGATAGAGACAGATGATAGAGACAGAGATGATAGAGACAGAGATGATAGAGACGCAGATGATAGAGACACAGATGATAGAGACACAGATGATAGAGACAGAGATAATAGAGACAGATGATAGAGACAGATGATAGAGACAGAGATGATAGAGACAGAGATGATAGAGACACAGATGATAGAGACATAGATGATAGAGACACAGATGATAGAGACAGATGATCGAGACAGAGATGATAGAGACAGATGATAGAGACAGAGATGATAGAGACAGATGATGATAGAGACAGATATAGAGACAGAGATGATAGAGACACAGATGATAGAGACAGATGATAGAGAAAGAGTTGATAGAGAGAGATGATAGAGACAGAGATGATAGAGACAGATGATACAGACAGAGATGATAGAGACAGATGATAGCGACACAGATGATAGAGATAGAGATAATAGAGACAGATGATAGAGATGATAGACAGATGATAGAGACAGAGATGATAAAGACAGAGATGATAGAGACAGATGATAGGACACAGATGATAGAGACACAGATGATAGAGATAGAGATGATAGAGAAAGATGATAGAGACAGAGATGATAGAGACAGAGATGATAGAGACACAGATGATAGAGACAGATGATAGAGACAGAGATGATAGAGACAGAGATGATAGAGACGCAGATGATAGAGACACAGATGATAGAGACATAGATGATAGAGACAGAGATATAGAGACAGATGATATAGACAGATGATAGAGATAGAGATGATAGAGACACAGATGATAGAGACACAGATGATAGAGACACAGATGATAGAGACAGATGATAGAGAATAGATTGATAGAGAGAGATGATAGAGACAGAGATGATAGAGACAGATGATAGAGACAGAGATGATAGAGACAGATGATAGCGACACAGATGATAGAGATAGAGAAATAGAGACAGATTATAGAGATGATAGACAGATGATAGAGACAGAGATGATAAAGACAGAGATGATAGAGACAGATGATAGAGACACAGATGATAGAGACAAGATGATAGAGGATAGAATGATAGAGACAGAGATGATAGAGACAGAGATGATAGAGACAGAGATGATAGAGACAGATGATAGAGACAAGATGATAGAGACAGAGATGATAGAGACGCAGATGATAGAGACACAGATGATAGAGACACAGATGATAGAGACAGAGATGAAATAGAGACAGATGATAGAGAACAGATGATAGAGACAAGATTGATAGCGTACACAGATGATAGAGACACAGATGATAGAGACAGATGATAGAGACAAGATGATAGAGAAGAGACAAGATATGAGACAGAGATGATAGAGACAGATGATAGAGACAGAGATGTAGAGACACAGATGATAGAGACAGATGATAGAGAAGAGATGATAGAGACAGATGATAGAGACAGATGATAGAGATACAGAGATGATAGAGACAGATGATAGCGACACAGATGATAGAGATAGAGATAATAGAGACAGATGATAAGTGATGATAGACAGATGATAGAGACAGAGATGATAAAGACAGAGATGATAGAGACAGATGATAGAGACACAGATGATAGAGACACAGATGATAGAGATAGATGATAGAGACAGATGATAGAGACAGAGATGATAGAGACAAGATGATAGAGACACAGATGATAGAGACAGATGATAGAGAACAAATGATAGAGACAGAATGATAGAGACAGATGATAGAGACACAGATAAATGATAGAGACAGAGATAATAGAGACAGATGATAGAGACAGATGATAGAGACAGAGATGATAGAGACAGAGATGATAGAGACACAGATGATAGAGACACAGATGATAGAGACAGATGATAGAGAAAGAGTTGATAGAGAGAGATGATAGAGACAGAGATGATAGAGACAGATGATAGAGACAGAGATGATAGAGACAGATGATAGCGACACAGATGATAGAGATAGAGATAATAGAGACAGATTATAGAGATGATAGACAGATGATAGAGACAGAGATGATAAAGACAGAGATGATAGAGACAGATGATAGAGACACAGATGATAGAGACACAGATGATAGAGATAGAGATGATAGAGACATATGATAGAGACAGAGATGATAGAGACAGAGATGATAGAGACAGATGATAGAGACAGAGATGATAGAGACAGAGATGATAGAGACGCAGATGATAGAGACACAGATGATAGAGACACAGATGATAGAGACAGAGATAATAGAGACAGATGATAGAGACAGAGATGATAGCGACAGAGATGATAGAGACACAGATGATAGAGACACAGATGATAGAGACACAGATGATAGAGACACAGATGATAGAGACAGATGATCGAGACAGAGATGATAGAGACAGATGATAGAGACAGAGATGTTAGAGACAGATGATGATAGAGACAGATGATAGAGACAGAGATGATAGAGACACAGATGATAGAGACAGATTATAGAGATGATAGACAGATGATAGAGACAGAGATGATAAAGACAGAGATGATAGAGACAGATGATAGAGACACAGATGATAGAGACACAGATGATAGAGATGATAGAGACATATGATAGAGACAGAGATGATAGAGACAGAGATGATAGAGACAGAGATGATAGAGACAGATGATAGAGACAGAGATGATAGAGACAGAGATGATAGAGACGCAGATGATAGAGACACAGATGATAGAGACACAGATGATAGAGACAGAGATAATAGAGACAGATGATAGAGACAGATGATAGAGACAGAGATGATAGAGACAGAGATGATAGAGACACAGATGATAGAGACATAGATGATAGAGACACAGATGATAGAGACAGATGATCGAGACAGAGATGATAGAGACAGATGATAGAGACAGAGATGATAGAGACAGATGATGATAGAGACAGATGATAGAGACAGAGATGATAGAGACACAGATGATAGAGACAGATGATAGAGAAAGAGTTGATAGAGAGAGATGATAGAGACAGAGATGATAGAGACAGATGATACAGACAGAGATGATAGAGACAGATGATAGCGACACAGATGATAGAGATAGAGATAATAGAGACAGATGATAGAGATGATAGACAGATGATAGAGACAGAGATGATAAAGACAGAGATGATAGAGACAGATGATAGGACACAGATGATAGAGACACAGATGATAGAGATAGAGATGATAGAGAAAGATGATAGAGACAGAGATGATAGAGACAGAGATGATAGAGACACAGATGATAGAGACAGATGATAGAGACAGAGATGATAGAGACAGAGATGAAGAGACAGAGATGATAAGAGACAGAGATGATAGAGACAAGATGATAGAGACGAGAAGAAAGATGACCAGATGATAGAGACAAGATGATAGAGACAAGATGATAGAGACAGATGATAGAGACAGAGATGAAGAGACAGATGATAGAGACACAGATGATAAGAGATGAAGAATGATAGAGACAGAGATGATAGAGACAGAGATGATAGAAACAGAGATGATAGAGACACCTATGATAGAGACACAGATTATAATCTTATAATTATACAGATATAATACAGATTATAATTATAGATGATAGAGCCAAAGATGATAGAGATATATGATAGAGACACAGATGATAGAGACACAGATGATAGAGACACAGATGACAGAGACAGATGATAGAGACATAAATGATAGAGACAGATGATAGAGACAGATGATAGAGACAGATGATAGAGACAGATGATAGAGACAGAGATGATAGAGACACAGATGATAGAGACAGATGATAGAGACAGAGATGATAGAGACAGATGATAGAGACAGATGATAGAGACACAGATGATAGAGACAGATGATAGAGACAGAAATGATAGAGACACAGATGATAGAGATACAGATGATAGAGACACAGGTGGTAGAAATTGTACATGTAGAAAACCCATGTGGGCCAAACAAACAAATGTATGCAAAAACGCTTGAAAAGGCATACTATTGCACAAAAATTCTGAGGTTTTTAGTGGTAATGCGCATGCTGATGAAACAAACTTTTGCAGCACAAACGATTGCATGCGGTTTTCTTATACATTTGATGTGCAATCGCAACACAAGGAAAAAAGGCGCAATAAAGTATCCTAAAAATATTTATTGACTGTATATTACCTGCTCGATGTGGTAGTGCAGCAAAATGTGTGAAGCCTGCAGCAAAATCTCCATGTTTGCTTGGCTGAGACGCCGCTGTGGCTGCACTTGTGGCATCTTGATTACAACAAGAAAAGAAAATGGAGAACAGGGGTTGGAGTAGGAAATGATCTCATAATTTTTTTTTTTCAAAACTTTATTTGTTCTCCAAAACGCTAGAAAAACGCTAAAAAAACGCATAAAAAACGCAATAAAACCATGTCAAAACCGCGTCAAAACTGCAAAAAAATGTGAAAAAAACGCGCGTTTTTAACTGTGGAAAATGACAGGTTTTGCTCAGGAAAATTCTGCAAATATTCCTGAACGTGTGCACTTAGCCTCAAAGTGACTTCAAATGTGATGTGGTCCCTGAATAAAAAATGGTGATGTAAAAATGAGAAATCGCTGTTTAACTTTTAACCATTATAACTTCCTAACAAAAAAAATCCAAAATTGTGCTGATGTAAAGTAGACATGAAGGAAATGTTACTTATTAAGTATTTTGTGAAACATTTCTGTGTGATTTAAGGGCAAGAAAATTCAAATTTGGAAAATTATCAACAAATTTCTGTTTTTTTCATTAATGAACGCAAGTCATATCTAAGAATTTTTACCTCTATCATGAAATACAATATGTGTTAGAGGTTGAGTTCCTGCACAAAGGGGATCTCGAGCCATCCCTCCTGTTCCGACAAGCCTACAACCTGCAATGATCCTCAGTGTACTGAACCATCGTACGACCAGCTCTACCCTTTCCTAGTGTATTCTCACCCATCCCTGCAGTCTGTGAGCCCTCGCGGGCAGGGTCCTCTCTCCTTCTGTACTTGTGTGTCCCTTGTCCAGCACATGTTAATTGTACCTGTCTATATTTTTCCCCTTTTCATATGTAAAGCGCCATGGAATAAATGGCGCTATATAAATGTATAATAATAATAATAAAATAATAATCCCTGCTGCGGTCTCCCATCCGTCTCCGGCCGCAGTGGACTCTGCTCAGCTTAGACGTCAGTCCCAGCGTCTCGCCCAGTCTAGCAGTGTGCAGAGGGTTACTGCTGCCTCTCCAGGCTCTGCTATTGTGGCCAGTACTGGTTAGCGGCGAGCAGATGTCTTTAGGACAAAGTCCTTGTTTTCCCTTTCTGAGCATGCCCAGGGTGAGATCTCTCATTGGAGATCAGGGGTCACATGCTCAGGTACTGCAGCAGCTACTATTGGTCCACCAGGAAGGTCCTGTGACTACTGGTGTTCTGGAACAGTTTCATTGGTCCTTGTTTCTGGCAGGTCCTGTAGCTGATACTATAAAAGGGTGGCATGGCTGGGCCGCCATGCGCTAATATCAATCGTTATATGCTTTGCGCCAGTGTGGTCATGCGAGTGTGTGGTTAGGGCCCGGCTGAAATAAGCCCCTAGAATACCGACTTAATCAGTGAGGAGTTTGGTATGTTAGCTGGTCAAGGTCGGTGTCCTAGATGCCCTAGATTACCGGCATAACCGGTGAGGAGTTTGATTGCCGTATTCAGGGCCTGGTGTTCAGACGCCATAGATTGCGGGTGACTCCCGCGAGGATATTAGCGCATGATCACCTTCTATGTTCACTTAGCAGTCAACTGTGTACCTGGGTGCCTGACAGGACACAGAAGTTTCACTCAGCGGCTCTGTTACATAACAGGGTTCGCTTTCAATGCTAGACAGCGCCCTAGCGTGTTTATTTTGCGACTCAGTGGTGCTAAGTGAGTTCGCACACATCGCCATATAGCGCTGCGGCACTCCTTCTAGCGGCTCTGTGGAATAACAGAGTTTGCACATATTGCCACAGAGAGTTACGACGTTTATTATGGTGACTCTGCGGGATAACAGAGTTCGCATCTTGCACCATTTAACTAGCAGCAGGCTCCGCCTGCACGGTTGACCCCGGGCTGCGAACGCACCTCTCTACATCATATATTTGATGCGTTCTGCAGACCCTAACATAATATTAGCGCCAGGGTCTGGCTAGTAAATTGGCGGGCGACCAGCGTCTACGGCAGTTCATCCAGCAGCTGGAGGGTAGGTTGGTGGCTCTTGAGCGCACAACCTCAGCTGTGGATGTGACCGCAGTCGCTGTTCAGGCTGCTAGCACGGCGGCAGCCAGTTTGTCCTCCAACACCTCTGCTCTGACCTTGTCCCATCTCACGCTTCCAGACAAGTTTTCTGGTGACAGCAAACATTGTCGGGGATTCGTGAGTCAGTGCTCTATACAGCTCGAGCTTCTGGCTGCACGTTTTCCTACAGAGCGGGCACAAGTGGGTTTCATAGTGTCACTACTGTCAGGCAGAGCTTTGGAATGGGCAACGCCGCTGTGGGAGCGTGACGATCGCATGGTGCTGAGTGCTTCTCGGTTTCTGGAGGCTCTTAAAAAGGTCTTTTTAGGCCCGCAGGTCACCCATGATTCGGCGCTCCAACTGCTGGCAATGTCACAGGGTTCGAGCTTGATCAGTCAGTTTTCAGTTCAATTTCGAACCCTGGCTTCCGAGTTAGAGTGGCTGGATAAGGTCCTTATACCGGTATACTAGAGAGGTCTGGCTGACCATGTAAAGGACGCCTTGGCCACCAGGGAGATTCCTGCCTCACTGGAGAAGCTTATCTCCATATCTACCCGCATCGACCTTTGCTTTCACGAGTGGAGGTTGCAGCGGGCCCAGTGTAGACGGAGGTTTCGGCTAGCTCTCACCTTTGCCAAACCTCTAGAATCTCCCATTCAGGCGTCCGACTCCATGACGGAGGTCATGGAGGTTGTTCGAGCAGGACCTGATTCTCGGCCCGTTCGAGTCTCCGTGCTTTGTAACAATTGTCAGCAGTTAGGACATTATGCCAATAGATGTCCCCAGCGATCGGGAACACGATCGCGTCTAGTGACCATGGGAGGAGGTTCACTAGAATCAGCAGCATTTGCCTCCAAGCTGTCCTTTAAAGGGACAATCTCTTTTGGTCCATCCACTCTGACGGTTGAGCTTTGTGTGGATTCTGGAGCACACAATACCTCAGGTGATGCTCGCCAAACTGGTGACGGTTCGAGTGGTGAATGGATCCATACTGCCCTCACAGATCACACATCAGACAATCCCTCTCACATTAGCTATGTCTCCTTCCCATCAGGAGATTATCTCTTTCCTTGTCCTTCCTGAGGGTATAGATGAGGTCCTGCTGGGAGTACCCTGACTTCGTCTTCACTCCCCACATATTGAGTGGTCCTCTGGGAAGATACGGGGTTGGAGTGAGTCTTGTAGAGGTAGATGTGTGATGGAGAGTGTTCAGGTTACTACTACAGAGATACCCGCAGATCTCACTTCCCTTCCCAAGTGTTATTGGTCCTATGTAGATGTGTTCTCCAAAAAGGCTGCAGAGACTCTTCAACCTCACCGCTCCTATGACTGTCCTATTGATCTCTTGCCTGGAGCAGAACCGCCTCGGGGTAGGGTTTAATCTCTCTCTCTCCCGGAAACGGAGGCTATGTCCCAATACATCCAGGAGAATCTGGCAAGAGGGTACATTAGGAAGTCAGTGTCACCTGCTGGGGCAGGGTTCTTTTTCGTGCAGAAAAAGAACAGAGAATTACGTCCCTGCATAGATTACAGGGGTCTTAACGCCATCACCATTAAGAATAAATACCCGTTGTCCCTGATTTCTGAGCTTTTTGATAGACTCCGGGGTGCAAGGGTATTTACTAAATTAGACCTGCAGGGTGCTTATAACCTGATTCGCATCCGTGAGGGGAACGAATGGAAGACAGCTTTTAATACCTGGGATGGGCACTATGAATATCTGGTGATGCCCTTCGGGCTCTGTAATGCCCCAGCCGTTTTCCAAGACTTTGTGAATGACAACTTCAAGGACATGCTTTCCACCTCGGTCGTAGTCTATCTGGATGATATTCTCATCTTCTCTCCAGATATTGACTCCCATCGGAGAGATGTCTGCAGAGTCTTCGACCTCCTGCGGGCAAATTCTCTTTACACAAAGTTGGAGAAATGTGTGTTTGAGCAGGAGTGTTTACCATTCCTGGGCTATATCATCTCTGCCCAGGGAATGGCTATGGATCCTGCCAAACTGCAGGCTGTAATGGACTGGCAAGAACCCCATTCTCTTAAAGCGGTGCAGTGCTTTTGGGGTTCATTAATTATTATCGCCAGTTCATTCCCCATTTCTCAACTTTGGTAGCTCCATTGGTAGTCCTCACCAAGAAGGGAGCAAATCCCAAATTGTGGTCTGAGGAAGTCTCCAAGGCTTTCATCTCAATTAAGTCTCAGCTTGCTAGCGCTCCCATTCTACACCGCCCTGATGTTGATAAGCCATTCATATTGGAGGTGGATGCCTCATCGTTGGTGCTGGAGCAGTCCTCTTTCAAAAGGATGCTCAAGGTCGGAAGCATCCTTGCTTCTTCTTCTCCAAGACCTTCACACCAGTGGAGAGGAATTATTCCATCGGGGACAAGGAATTGCTAGCAATGAAGTTGGCTTTCTTTGAGTGGAGACATCTGTTGGAAGGGGCTCGCTTTCCCTTCCAAGTCTTCACCGACCACAAGAATCTGGTATATCTTCAGACAGCTCAGCGACTTAATTCTCGTCAGGCCAGATGGTCCTTGTTCTTCTCCCGGTTTCATTTCACACTCCATTTCCTCTCGGGAGAGAAGAACATTCGTGCCGACGCTCTCTCTCGCTCTGTGGTGTCCTCTGAGGAGGAGGAGGAGGAGCCTAGGCTTATTGTCCCCACAGAGAGCCTGACAACTGTGGCCCCGGTTTCGCTAGAGTCTGTGCCCCCAGGCAAGACTTTTGTACCTACCAATTTACGACCGGAGGTACTCTCTTGGGCACATTCGTCCAGGGTGGGTGGACACTTTGGGGCAAAGAGGACATCTGAATTGCTGGTGAGGACATACTGGTGGCCGCATATGGTCCGCAACATTGGGGACTATGTTCAGGCGTGTGTCTCCTGCGCCAAGAATAAGTCTCCACGACAATGGCCAGCTGGGTAACTTTACCCTTTGCCGGTGGCAGACAGGTCTTGGGAGATGGTTGGGATGGACTTTGTGGTGGGCTTGCCCAAGTCTCTGGGTTGCACCATCATTTGGGTCATCACCGACCATTTTTCCAAAATGGTGCATCTGGTGCCGCTACCACGGTGACCTTCTGCAGGGTTCTGGCAGCGTTGTTCGTTAGGCACATTTTCCGTCTACACGGCATGCCGGACAAAATTGTCAGTGATCGAGGTCCCCAGTTTGCGTCTCGGTTCTGGAGAGAGCTTTGTCGTCTACTCAGTATTGAGTTAAATCTCTCTTCAGCGTACCATCCTGAGACGAATGGGTTGGTAGAGAGGGCCAACCAGACCTTGGTCACCTATCTACGACATTTTGTCTCAGCCAGGCAGGATGACTGGGCATCTTTGCTACCATGGGCTGAGTTTGCACTAAACAATGCTGTGGCTGACTCCACCGGACAGACTCCATTCCTACTAAACTACGGTCAGCATCCACGGGTTCCGGTGCCCATGCCCGTGTCTTTCGCCGACTTCAGGGTGGCAGACTTGGCTGTGGAGGCACAGGACATTGGGGACCATACCCAGGATGCCATTCAGGTGTCCAAGGAGAGGATGAGGTCTTCCGCCAACGCACATCGGAGTCCCGCTCCGACATTTGCCCCTGGGGACTTGGTGTGGTTCTCCGCCCGTAACATTAGGCTGCGAGTTGAGTCCACTAAGTTGGCACCCCGCTACCTGGGTCCTTTCAAAGTCCTTGAACAGGTTAATCCTGTGGTATACCGTTTGGCTCTTCCACCACGCCTGGGTATCTCCGACACCTTTCACGTATCCCTTCTGAAACCCATGCTCATGTCTCGGTTTTCCGAGTCATCTGCCGGGACATCGGGTTCGTCTACGGACGACCATGAGGTGAACACCTCCATTTAAGGTGGTACCGGGCAAAAAAATTTATTTGGTGGATTGGAGGGTTATGGGCCTGAGGATAGGTCCTGGGAGCCTGCCGAGCATGTTCATGCTCCGCAGCTCATCCCTGCCTTTGAGCGCAGCGAGGCCCAAAGAAGGGGGGCCCTAGGAGGAGGGGATAATGTTAGAGGTTGAGTTCCTGCTTCTGCACAAGGGGAATCTCGAGCCATCCCTGCTGCAGTCTCCCATCCGTCTCCGGCCGCAGTGGACTCTGCTCAGCTTAGACGTCGGTCCCAGCGTCTTGCCCAGTCTAACAGTGTGTAGAGGGTTACTGCTGCCTCTCTAGGCTCTGCTATTGCGGCCAGTACTGGTTAGCGGCGAGCAGACGTCTTTAGGACAAAGTCCTTGTTTTCCCCTTCTGAGCATGCCCAGGATGAGATCTCTCATTGGAGATCAGGGTCACATGCTCAGGTACTGCAGCAGCTCCTATTGGTCCGCCAGGAAGGTCCTGTGACTACTGGTGTTCTGGAACAAGTTTCATTGGTCCTTGTTTCTGGCAGGTCCTGTAGCTGTTACTATAAAAGGGTGGCATGGCTGGGCCGCCATGCGCTAATATCAATCGTTATGTGCTTTGCGCCAGTGTGGTCATGCGTGTGTGTGGTTAGGGCCCGGCTGAAATAAGCCCCTAGAATACCGACTTAATCGGTGAGGAGTTTGTTATGCTAGCTAGTCAGGGTCTGTGTCCTAGATGCCCTAGATTACCGGCATAACCGGTGAGGAGTTTGATTGCCGTATTCAGGGCCTGGCGTTCAGACGCCATAGATTGCGGGTGACTCCCGCGAGGATATTAGCGCATTATCACGTTCTATGTTCGCTTAGCAGTCAACTGTGTACCTGGGTGCCTGACAGGACACAGAAGTTTGTCTCAGCGGCTCTGTGACGTAACAGGGTTCGCTTTCAACGCTAGACAGCGCCCTAGCGTGTTTATTTTGCGACTCAGTGGTGTTAAGTGAGTTCGCACACATCGCCATATAGCGCTGCGGCACTCCTTCTAGCGGCTCTGTGGAATAATAGAGTTAGCACATATTGCCACAGCGCGTTACGGCGTTTATTTTGGCGACTCTGCGGGATAACAGAGTTCGCTTCTTGCACCATTTTACTAGCAGCAGGCTCCGCCTGCACGGTGGACCCCGGGCACCTCTCCACATCATATATTTGGTGCGTTCCGCAGACCCTAACAATATGTCGTGAAAACAACATTGTCAGAATCACCGGGATCCATGAAAGCGCTCCAGAGTTATTACCTCATAAATTGACAGTGGTCAGAATTGTAAAAATTGGCCCGGTCATTAATATGCAAACCACTCTTGGGGATTAAGGGCCCAACCTGGTTTTTGCTACATAAGTGAAAGGTATTTATTGAAACTATAGATTGTTATAGTTATCAAGATATCATAGCATGGAATATTAGAGTTGAAGGGTCCTCCAGGGTAATAGTGTCCAACCTTCTGCTAAATGCAAGAGTCACTAAACCATCTCTGCCCAGCCTCTGTTTGAAGATTTCCATTTCAGGAGAACTCACCACTATTGATGAGCGAACGTGATCGCAGATTCGCCACTACTCGTTACTCGCCCAAGTATTATGTACTCGGTGTACTCAGCGAGCACCGAGCATTTCTGGGATTACTCGGCGGGAACTCGGGTCTCCACCCAGCATTTTTGGCGGAATTTAGAGACTCAATCACCATGCAAGGTTTGTCTGCCAGGCAATGATACGCCGCAGCCATCTTTGTTGTTGTCTTGCAGTGATTGGCTTGCCGCATAGCATCATCAGGGGTAAAAGAGACCGGACACTGCCCTGCTCGCTACATTCAGCTCCGGATTTAGATAGTGTAGGGAGAGCTGCTGCCGAGATAGGGTGAGATTTGGGGATGTATTAGTCAGTGTGGGGTCTACCATCCTAAAGTACTGAAATCCTGATAACCCAACAGTCCTTCTAAGGACTAATTCCGGAGTATATAGGTTCCGGTGTTAGGTAGGCAGGGAGTGTACGTCGCTCTATACACATCAGTGCAAGGCCTGCAGGCACTGTGGGTGTGTATATAGATATCATTGCACACATCCCTTCCTGTCTGCTGCTGCAACCTATAGGAAATTTTGACAGTATATGCCTAGCCCCAGGTGTAATTGGATAGGTAAAAATTTTTGGCCAGGTTAGTAGAGCTTATTTCATTGCAATGCAATCCAGATCCCTTTTTTCTACATTTGCTTTTTGACACTGCACAATACAGCCAGATCCTTTTCCTAGCACAGAGTGAAAATCCAGCAATTTTAAAGGGTTCCCAAAAATCTCTTTTGAGTGCACAGAGAAATCTTTCATTTTTATGTGATATGGTAGATTTTTTGTTGAGTGTCTTACATAATTTCATGACATCATTTTGCTGAATCCAATGCAAAATACATGCAGGCCACATATTTTACAGTATGGTATATCTGTGACACGCCTCATCCATCCGTGTGCTAAAAATTTGGGCATTTTAGGCCTAAATTCCTTTTCTTTTGCTGTGTGTTACTCTAGTTACAGTTATATGAAAAAGTTTGGGCACCCCTATTAATCTTAAGCTTAATGTTTTATAAAAATTGGTGTTTTTGCAGCAGCTATTTCAGTTTGATATTTATAATAACTGTTGGACACAGTAATGTTTCTGCCTTGAAATGAGGTTTATTGTACTAACAGAAAATGTGCAATCTGCATCCAAACAAAATTTGACAGGTGCATAAGTATGGGCACCTCACCAGAAAAGTGACATTAATATTTAGTAGATCCTCCTTTTGCCTCTAGTCTCTTCCTGTAGCTTTTAATGAGTTCCTGGATCCTGGATGAAGGTATTTTTGACCATTCCTCTTTACAAAACAATTCCAGTTCAGTTCAGTTTGATGGTTGCGAGCATGGACAGCCCTCTTCACATGATCCCACAGATGTTCAATGATATTCAGGTCTGGGGACTGGGGTGGCCATTCCAGAACATTGTAATTGTTCCTCTGCATGAATGCCTGAGTAGATTTGGAGCGGTGTTTTGGATCATTGTCTTGCTGAAAGATCCATCCCCTGCGTAAATTCAACTTTGTCACTGATTCTTGAACATTATTGTCAAGAATCTGCTGATACTGAGTGGAATCTATGCGTCCCTCAACTTTATCAAGATTCCCGGTGCCGGCATTGGCCACACAGCCCCAAAGCACGATGGAACCTCCACCAAATTTTACTGTGGGTAGCAAGTGTTTTTTCGGAATGCTGTTTTTTTACGCCATGCATAACGCCTTTTTGTATGACCAAACAACTCAATCTTGATTTCATCAGTCCACAGGACCTTCTTCCAAAAAGAAATTGGCTTCTCCAAATGTGCTTTTGCATACCTCAGCCGACTCTGTTTGTGGCGTGCTTGCAGAAACGGCTTCTTTCTCTCCCATACAACTTCTCCTTGTGCAAAGTGCGTTGTATAGTTGACCGATGCACAGTGACACCATCTGCAGCAAGTTGATGCTGCAGCTCTCTGGAGGTGGTCTGAGGATTGTCCTTGACTGATCTCACCATTCTTCTTCTCTGCCTTTCTGATGTTTTTCTTGGCCTGCCACTTCTGGCCTTAACAAGAACTGTCCCTGTGTTCTTCCATTTCCTTACTATGTCCCTCACAGTGGAAACTGACAGGTTAAATCTCTAAGACAGCTTTCTGTTTCCTTCCCCTGAACAACTATGTTGAATAATCTTTGTTTTCAGATCATTTGACAGTTGTTTTGAGGAGCCCATGATGCCACTCTTCAGAGGAGATTCAAACAGGAGAACAACTTGCAAGTGGCAACTTTAAGTAGCTTTTCTCATGATTGCATACACCTGGCTATGAAGTTCAGAGCTCAATGAGGTTACAAAACCAAAAAAAGTGCTTTAGTAAGTCAGTAAAAAGTAGGTAGGAGTATTTAAAACAAGAAAATGATAAGGGTGCCCATACTTATGCACCTGTCAAATTTGTTTGAATGCAGATTGCACATGTTCTGCTAGTACAATAAACCTCATTTCTAGGCAGAAACATTACTGTGTCCAATAGTTATTAGATATATCAAACTGAAACAGCTGTTGCAAAAACACCAATTTTTATAAAACATTAAGCTTAAGATTAATAGAGGTGCCCAAACTTTTTCATATAACTGTACAGTCATGGCCAAAAGTTTTGAGAATGACACAAATATTAATTATTACAAAGTCTACTGCTTCACTTTTTCTAATGGCAATTTGCATATACTCCAGAATGTTATAAAGAGTGATCAGCTTAACAGCAATTACTTGCAAAGTCAATATTTGGCTAGAAAATGAACTTTATCCCCCAAAACACATTTCAACATCATTGCAGCCCTGCCTTAAAAGGACCAGCTAACCTCTTTTCAGTGATTGCTCCATTAACACAGGTGTGGGTGTTGATGAGGACATGGCTGGAGATCAATCTGTCATGATTAAGTAAGAATGAGACCACTGGGCATTTTAAAAGGAGGCTGGTGCTTGGCATCATTGTTTCTCTTCTGTTAACCATGGTTATCTGTAAAGAAACATGTGCAGTCATCATTGCAATGCACAAAAATGTCCTAACAGGGAAGAGTATCGCAGCTAGAAAGATTGCACCTCAGTCAACAATCTATCGCATCATCAAGAACTTCAAGGAGAGAGGTTCCATTGTTGCCAAAAAGGCTGCAGGGCGCCCAAGAAAGACCAGCAAGCGCCAGGACCGTCCCTTAAAAGTGTTTCAGCTGCGGGATCGGGCTATCAGCAGTGCAGAGCTTGCTCAGGAATGGCAGCAGGCAGGTGTGAGTGCATCTGCACGCACTGTGAGGCGGAGACTCTTGGCGCAAGGCCTGGTCTCAAGGAGGGCAGCAAAGAAGCCACTTCTCTCCAGAAAAAACATCATGGACAGACTGATATTCTGCAAAAGGTACAGGCAGTGGACTGCTGAGGACTGGGGTAAAGTTATTTTCTCTGATGAATCCCCTTTTCGATTGTTTGGGACATCAGGAAAACGCCTCATTCGGAGAAGACAAGGTGAGCGCTACCACCAGTCTTGTCTCATGCCAACTGTTAAGCATCCTGAAACCATTCATGTTTGGGGTTGCTTCTCAGCCAAGGGAATCGGCTCTCTCACAGTCTTGCGTAAAAACACAGCCATGAATAAAGAATGGTACCAGAATGTCCTCCAAGAGCAACTTCTCCTAACCCTCCAAGAGCAGTTTGGAGATCAACAATGCCTTTTCCAGCATGATGGAGCACCTTGCCATAAAGCAAAGGTGATAACTAAATGGCTCAGGGAACAAAACATAGAGATTTTGGGTCCAAGGCCTGGAAACTCCCCAGATCTTAATCCCATTGAGAACTTGTGGTCAATCATCAAGAGACGGGTGGACAAACAAAAACATAAAAATTCTGACAAAATGAAAGCATTGATTGTGCAAGAATGGACTGCTATCAGTCAGGATTTGGTCCAGAAGTTGATTGAGAGCATGCCAGGGAGAATTGCAGAGGTCCTGAAGAAGAAGGGTCAACACTGCAAATATTGACTTGCTGCATTAACTCATTCTAACTGTGAATATAAGCTTTTGTTACTCATATGTTTGCAATTATTATATTTCTGTCTGTGATAAAAACATCTGTCAAACACACATAAAAACCAAAGGGCAGCAGATCATGTGAAAATATAATATTTGTGTCATTCTCAAAACTTTTGGCCATGACTGTATATACAGCACTATTTTGCATTTTTTCAAAAAAACAAGCCACATATTTGTCAGTGTGGTATCTCCGTGCCAGGCCTCATATATCTGCGTTCTCCAAGTTAGGCCGCTATTCCGTTGTTTTCCTGTGTTTCACTCTAGTTATATACAGCACTATTTAGTAGAGTTGAGCGAAACAGGTCAGTCAGATTCATAAGTCGCCAACTTTTGCCATAGCGTGAAGTCGGCTATGCGTTCGGCAAAACAAGCGCCAAAGTCGGTTTTCCCATAACGCTTGCAGGCGTATTTTTCAGCCAATCAGCAAGGACGTACATTGTGGGCAACGAGATGACATGGGCAGCGTCCACCACCATCTTAGAGAAGGGCATTGCAGTGATTGGCTTGCTTTGGGGGGGCGTCATAATGTCTATAAAAGCCCTGAGCGCCGACCTCCATTTTACTTCTTTAACAGTAGGTAGAGGTTGCTGACGCTGTTTATCAGTAGGGAGAGAGTTAGGGCTGTAAAAAGAAGTTCTTCTGTGCTTGTGCTGATAGCAATTGTGCTGTACATTTAGTGTGCAGTGACAGGGGAGGATTTTCTTGTGTGCAGCAGCGCTGGTTATTAGGCTGCCTGATAGCTGTATTTCTGTGTGTACACTGCTGTGCAGACTGCTTTTTACACAGCACTAATACTTTTGTTCTTTTTTTCTGGACAGTTACCAAGCGTTCATTTTTTCCCACACGGTATAGAGCTGTACGCTCCTCACACATTACCGTGTACCGGCTGTTATCACGGACAAATTCATGCTGACTATCTGTGTGACTCCGGAAATATAAGTGGAGATTTAAATTTTCCACTATACTGTCTACAGCTGTATGCTTCTGATACAGTACCTTTTTTCTGCCTTTTGTATTATGGCCAAATCCATACTGAGAGAGCGTCTGTGTGTGACTTCGGAAATATATACGGAAATTTAAATTTTCCCCTACACTGTATACAGCTATAAGCTTCTGACATAGTACCATATATCTGCTGGTATTTTTGGTACAATTTTCCCAAACATGAGGAAATATGGTGGAAGAGGCCTCGGACGTGGTTGGGGGGGGTGGGCAGCTGGTACTGATGGTGGTGGTGCATCTGCTGGTAGCACCAAAAGCACAATAGCACCGAAAGCAGGAGGTGTTGAGCTTGAATCATCGTCTGGCTCCAGAAGGCCTGGAAGGCTCCTTTTTCTAGAAATAGGTAAACCGTTTTTAAAGCCAGAGCTTCAGGAACAGGTTTTGGCTTACATTGCTGAAGCTGCGTCAAGCTCCTCTTCTGAAGTTTCAAAAACTGCAAGCACTGAGTCGTCAGTGCAGGCTCCTGATCAGGAACAACACCTTTTCTTGTGTCCTTCACCCCCAACAAAAGTGAAGGATGCGGCAGACAACACTTCAGATTACTCCCTGGAGCTCTTTTCACATACCATGTCTGGGTTCTCAAGTGACATTCTGAATTCCCCAGTCCAAGATGAATATGACATGGAGTGCACTGATGCACAGCCACTGCTATATGATTCTGCTGGTACATTCACCCAGAGCACTGCATTGCCCTCACAGTCTACTGAGCCAGATTCTTACCCTGATGAAACTCAGGTGCCCCTTCCTGCATACTCTTCCACCTTACACGGTGACACAGAGAATGGTGCAGATGAAATTGAAGAGGACGTGATGGATGACCCAGTTGTTGACCCGGATTGACATCCATTGGGGGAAGAGGGTGCCGCTGGCAAAAGCTCAGAAGAGGAGGAGGACCACAGCAAGCATTGACATCGCAGCTGTAGTTATCTGGCAGGCCCGTAGCAGTCCAAAAACATGCTAAAAAAACAAAAAGAGTTGCAGGACAGCTTGGCCAGACAGTCAAATTAGCACAGCGTGCAAGCACTGAGAATTTATCCCATAGTAGGAAGAGTCCAGTGTGGCACTTTTTTGACCAAAATCCTATTGATGAGGCAAAGGTTATCTGTAAGAAGTACCTTTAATCGAGGGAAAAATCTCTGAAATTTGAATACCAGTTGCATGTTTAGACATTTAAACACCATGCACTTCCAAGCGTGAACGGACTACAAAACCTCAGGCAGCACATGTGCACCTGCTCCGACTGAAGGTAGCCAGCAATGCAACATCGCTTCTGCCACTGTAAGCACACCGGTTAGCACACCACCAGCAATAAATGTTGAGGTGTCGTCGCAAGGCCAAAGCAGTCAGGGAATCACAATGTTTTTCCAATGAAAGATTGAACCTAGGCCATCACCACCACAACCACCATCACCATCACCAACCCCAACCCCCTCTCAGTCCACCATGTCCACCGATAGTTCCCCCATATGCAGCTCTCAAGTCCAGCTCACACTAGCAGACACTCTGAGTATGGCAAGAAAGTACTCATCCTCTCATCCGCGTACACTGGGTTTGAACGCCTACATTGCCAAACTGATCTCATTAGAGATGTTGCCCTTCCGTTTGGTTGAAAGTGCAGCGTTCAGAGACCTCATGGCCTACGCTGTCCCACGCTATGACCTACCCAGTCGGCACTTTTTTTCTAGAAAAGCCATCCTTGCCCTCCACCTACATGTGAAAGAGCGCATTGTCCATGCATTCAAACAATCAGTGAGTGGAAAGGTGCACCTCACAACAGATGCATGGGCCAGTAGGCATGGCCAGGGCGTTACATGTCCATCAATGCACACTGGGTTAATGTGGATGCAGGGTGCACAGGGGACAGCGGCGGTGGGACTGTTGGCTGTAGGCATTCGGCTCCTCCAGAAGCCAAAGCTCGTCGACACAGCGCAGTGGCACGAGCACTCCATCCACAGCTGTCAGAGTTGCACACGAGGTGTCCCACTATCGAACAGCTAGTGTTAAGCGTCAGCAAGCTGTTTTAAAATGATGTCTTTTGGCGACAACAGACACACCGAGGAGATACTGGCCGACTACTTGCAGCGAGAAACTGAGTCATGGCTGGGCAGTCTACATCTTGAGCCAGGCAAGGTAGTCAGGGATAACGGCCGTAATTTCGTGGTGGCCATAGCCCTGGCAAAACTCAGACACATACCTTGCCTGGCTCACACCTTGAACCTGGTGGTGCAGTGCTTCATAAATAATTATCCAGAATTACCAGCCCTGCTCCATAAGGTGCAATGACTGTGCTCGCACATCTGTCGCTCGCCCGTGGACTCCAGTCATGTGCAGAGGCTGCAGCGATCGCTCCACCTCCCCAAGCACCGCCTAATCATCGACGTTGCAACAAGGTGGAACTCCACAATGCACAAGGTTGAGAAGCTGTGCGAACAGAGGCAGGTTGTAATGCATTTGTGGGAGGATACAAGGGCAGGCAGTTTGAGGGCTGACATCGAGTTGTTGGACCTCTGTAAAGTCCTTCAGTGTTTTGAGGAATGCACATGGCTGGTATGCGCAGATGACGCCATCATAAGCATGAGCATCCTACTTATGTGTCTGCTCATGCAAACTTTGATGCTAGTGTTGAGTAGTGTTGAGCATTCCGATACCGCAAGTATCGGGTATCGGCCGATATTCGCGTTATCGGAATTCCGATACTTAATTCCGATACTTTTTCCATATCGTATACCGGAATCGGAAGTTCCCATAATTCTTTGAGAGGCAATGTGATTTTAGTCAGCCAATGAGGAATCCTACGAAGTGTGGGCACATCCTGTAATGCTGCGGTCATCTTAACTAATGGCATGGCTGTGATTGGCTGCTGAAATGATGTCAGAATGCACTATAAAAGGCGCCGCCGCCATTTTAGCGTCACTGTGCTGTGAACTCAGTAAGGGACAGAACGCTACTCTGCTCACTCTGAGGGACAGTTAGATATTGCGATTTTGTGTACTACTGTGCTTGAGGCAGGCTAGTTTACCAACCGCTGTGTAAAGCTTCATTTTGCCAGTGTTGTTTTAACAGCTCTGTGCAAGGTGTGTGTGTGACAGTGCAGGTGACGCTGCAGTTTGCTCTGCATCCACCGCTGTTTGTAGGCATCTGCACGTGTCACTGACTCTTTTTTTTTTTTTTTTTTTTTTTATTTTGTGGAATTGGTGCAGCTCCATTATATTAGAAAAAAAAATCAAATCTATTAGTGTGACGTGCTTCCATCCGTATACAATACATTGGTTGCAAACACTATAGAACTACACAAAGGAGCTTTTCACAGATAGTGAATAGTTGTGTTTCAGTGTTCACTGCAGTCTGTGAGGTTTTGATTTTTTGAGTGCAGATCACGCTCCAGTTAGTTCTTCAACCACTGCCGGTTGTAGTCTGCTGACCGTGTGTCACTGCCTCATCCTTCACATTTTTCTCTAATTGGTGCTGCTCCATTTTAGTGGAAAAAAAAATAATCTATTAGTGTGACGCGCTTCCATCCGTATACAATACATTGGTTGCAAACACTATAGAACTACACAAAGGAGCTTTTCACAGATAGTGAATAGTTGTGTTTCAGTGTTCACTGCAGTCTGTGAGGTTTTGATTTTTTGAGTGCAGATCACGCTCCAGTTAGTTCTTCAACCACTGCCGGTTGTAGTCTGCTGACCGTGTGTCACTGCCTCATCCTTCACATTTTTCTCTAATTGGTGCTGCTCCATTTTAGTGGAAAAAAAAATAATCTATTAGTGTGACGCGCTTCCATCCGTATACAATAAATTGGTTGCAAACACTATAGAACTACACAAAGGAGCTTTTCACAGATAGTGAATAGTTGTGTTTCAGTGTTCACTGTAGTCTGTGAGCTTTTCATTTTGTGAGTGCAGATTACGCTCCAGTTTGTACTTCAACCACTGCCGGTTGTAGTCTGCTGAGCGTGTGTCACTGCCTCATCCTTCACATTTTTCTCTAATTGGTGCTGCTCCATTTTAGTGGAAAAAAAAATAATCTATTAGTGTGACGCGCTTCCATCCGTATACAATACATTGGTTGCAAACACTATAGAACTACACAAAGGAGCTTTTCACAGATAGTGAATAGTTGTGTTTCAGTGTTCACTGTAGTCTGTGAGCTTTTCATTTTGTGAGTGCAGATTACGCTCCAGTTTGTACTTCAACCACTGCCGGTTGTAGTCTGCTGAGCGTGTGTCACTGCCTCATCCTTCACATTTTTCTCTAATTGGTGCTGCTCCATTTTAGTGGAAAAAAAAATAATCTATTAGTGTGACGCGCTTCCATCCGTATACAATACATTGGTTGCAAACACTATAGAACTACACAAAGGAGCTTTTCACAGATAGTGAATAGTTGTGTTTCAGTGTTCACTGTAGTCTGTGAGCTTTTCATTTTGTGAGTGCAGATTACGCTCCAGTTTGTACTTCAACCACTGCCGGTTGTAGTCTGCTGAGCGTGTGTCACTGCCTCATCCTTCACATTTTTCTCTAATTGGTGCTGCTCCATTTTAGTGGAAAAAAAAATTATCTATTAGTGTGACGCGCTTCCATCCGTATACAATACATTGGTTGCAAACACTATAGAACTACACAAAGGAGCTTTTCACAGATAGTGAATAGTTGTGTTTCAGTGTTCACTGTAGTCTGTGAGCTTTTCATTTTGTGAGTGCAGATTACGCTCCAGTTTGTACTTCAACCACTGCCGGTTGTAGTCTGCTGAGCGTGTGTCACTGCCTCATCCTTCACATTTTTCTCTAATTGGTGCTGCTCCATTTTAGTGGAAAAAAAAATTATCTATTAGTGTGACGCGCTTCCATCCGTATACAATACATTGGTTGCAAACACTATAGAACTACACAAAGGAGCTTTTCACAGATAGTGAATAGTTGTGTTTCAGTGTTCACTGTAGTCTGTGAGCTTTTCATTTTGTGAGTGCAGATTACGCTCCAGTTTGTACTTCAACCACTGCCGGTTGTAGTCTGCTGAGCGTGTGTCACTGCCTCATCCTTCACATTTTTCTCTAATTGGTGCTGCTCCATTTTAGTGGAAAAAAATCTAATCTATTAGTGTGACGCGCTTCCATCCGTATACAATACATTGGTTGCAAACACTATAGAACTACACAAAGGGGCCTTTCACAGATACTGAACAGTTGTCTGCAGGGTTCACTGTAGTCTGTGAGGAATAACCACACTTAGGCCTTAACTTTTCTGACTTTCTTTATCAATCTACCAAGATGAAGAAGTCAGTGAGTAAGGCACGTGGTCGTGGTCGAGGCCGTGGATTTGCAGCAGGGAGAGGACGTGGGGATTCTGTGGCTGCTGCCGCACCCAGTGACACAGCATCCACCAGTTTTCCCCGTGAGCGTTCCTTTATGCGCACTTTTGTAGGAGCTCAGCGTACCCCCCTGCTGCGTGAAGAACAAATTGAAGCCGTTGTTGGTTGGATGGCAGCCAATGCATCGACTTCAATAGCTTCCACCTCCTCTCAGGACCACAGCACTGTTGAACAACCATCAGTCTCTTCACCGCCTGCCAAATTGCCCAGGCAGTCAGAGAGCTCTGTACAGGAGCCAGCTGAGTCTCTGCTTCTGTTCTCAGAATCTGTTGGCTTGGAAACAGGGGCCCAGCCAAGCAGCATTCTGGAATGTGAAGAAGAGGCAGTATGCAGTGATGCGCAACAGCTGTGTCTCTCTGAATCTGAAGAGGCGGGTGAGCCAGTGCCGATGGTCAGCACACCGCAGAACGCATCTGATGATGATGAGACTCAGTTGCCAGTTTCTGTTGAGCATGGTGCTGGCCAGACCACCCAACAACAGCAGGTGTTGGAAGAGGGTAGTGGTGGAGATGATGAGGTCCAAGACCCAACATGGCGTGAGGAACAGGAAGGTGGTGGGAGCAGCTCTGAGGAAGAGATTGCACCAACGGTCCAAACAGTAGGGAGAGGTAGGCTGCAGACTCGCTTGCCTGTAGCCTCCAGTTTGGCACCCGTTCGGAGCAGTTCTCTTACAACAGCCAAACCGGGCGCTCCCAGGACTTGCTCTGCGTGGTCCTTTTTTGATACAGTTGCAGATGATATTTGCTATGTCAAATGCAAGCTGTGTAATCAAAAAATTAAAAGAGGTAAAAGTGTCAGTAACCTTAATACAACAAATATGTGGAAACATGTGCGGTCAAAGCACTTTGTTGAGTTACAAAGACACACTGGAGATGTAGGCCAACCTACAGCAGCACCTACATCTTCAGCTCCTGTTGGAGCCTCTTCCTCCAGTTCACACACAGCTGGTAAGGCTTCCTCAAAGGATAGCCATGGAAGAACCTCTGTCACTGTTGTCCAGAGACACAGTGTTATTCCACCCACAGGTGCAAGTTCCCTGTCATCCTCACACACCCAGGCCACAAAACAGCCATCGGTAGCACAGGCATGGGATAAAAGACGGCCATACTCGGCAAACCATCCACGAGCACAGGCTCTGAATGCTGGCATTGCAAAACTCCTGTCCCTTGAAATGCTGTCATTCAGGCTGGTGGAGACTGACAGTTTCCGTGAATTAATGGCATTGGCAGTCCCACAATACAATGTGCCCAGCCGATTTTATTTCAGCAGGCAAGCCGTCCCTGGTCTGCAAAAGCATGTTGAGGCAAAAATTAAACATGCGCTACTAAACGCCATCAGTAGCAAGGTCCACCTGACCACCGATGCGTGGACCAGTACCCATGGCCAGGGACGATACCTTTCACTCACTGCCCATTGGGTGAATGTTGTGGAGCCGGGTACAGATCTTGCGAGTGGCGCTGTACGTGTTCTGCCAACTCCAAGGATTGCCGGAATCAAGTCTGTCCACATTGACTCCTCCTCCTACTCCAGTTCCTCAGAATCATCGCTGCAGGAGCCGTCACGGTCTACCTCCACATGGACCCGTGGACGCTTACCTGATGCGACCGATATGAGCACAGCCGTGGCCAAACGGCAACAGGCCATTCTGAAATTAATTCCCATGGGGAATCGAAGCCACACAGCGCAGGAGGTCTGGAATGCCATCAAGCAGGAGAGCGACGTGTGGTTTTTGCCAGCGAATCTCCAGCCAGGTTTGGTAGTGTGTGACAATGGCCGAAATCTGGTGGCAGCTCTGGGCCTTGGCAACCTCACTCACATACCATGTCTGGCACATGTGCTCAACTTGGTCGTGCAGAGTTTTTTGAGGGACTATCCGGATCTTGATGCACTGCTGCACAAGGTCCGCCTAGAGTGCGCTCACTTGCGACGTTCCAGCATGGCCAGATCGCGCATTGCAGCTCTGCAACGCAGATTGCGCCTTCCTGAACATCGCATCATATGTGACGTATCCACCAGGTGGAATTCAACGTTACATATGTTGGAGCGGTTGTGTGAGCAGCAGCCAGCAGTTATGGAGTATCAGCTGCATCAGGCGCAATCAACACGCAATTTGCGCCGTCCACACTTCACCATTAATGAGTGGGCCACTATGAAGGACATGTGCCACGTTTTGCGTGCGTTTGATGAGTCAACGCGGATGGCGAGTGCAGATGATGCACTAGTCAGCCTGACTGTCCCCCTTATCTGCCTGCTTCAAAAAACACTGCAAGCAATAAGGGATGAGGTTTTGGAAGAGGTGGAGGATGAGGAGTCACAAATTCCATCACCTTCTGGAAAGTCAGCGCAACGTGGTTCCTCACAAAGGGCTGGGCAGGGCTCACTTTGTGAGGAGGATGAGGAGGAGGAGTCAATGGAGGAGGAAGACATCGCTCCAGAGGGAGGTACACAACGCTCTAGTCAGTATGTAGAGCGAGGGTGGGGTGATGCAGAGCAGGCAGAGATAACGCCTCTTGCAGAGGACAGCGTTTCTTTGCCAGTTGGGAGTCTGCAGCACATGGTTGATTTCATGCTGCAGTGCCTAAGAAACGACCGCCGCATCGCCCACATTCTCACGACGTCTGATTATTGGGTGTACACCCTCCTAGACCCTCGCTACCGGGACAACGTCAAAAGCCTCATCACACCGTTGAACCGGGAGCGTAAAATGCGGGAGTACCAAGACACACTGGTGCAATCCCTAATGTTCTACCTTACTGCCGAGAGCACTGCTGCTGCTACTGCTTTACAAAGCAGCTCTGTGCGTCGAGGCAGTGTAGAGAGCTCTGCAACAAGAGGGAGCACACGCAGTGCCTCTGCACAGGGAAAGACCAGTATGTTCAAAATGTGGCAAAGTTTTGTGGCAGCGCCACAAATGTCTACACCATCCGAGAGGGCTCCAGTCAGCGGGAGGCAACGTATCCGTCAGATGGTGACAGACTACTTGGCTTTGCCTCTCAGTGTACTCCCAGATGGCTCTTCCCCATTCAAGTTTTGGGTCTCTAAGCTGGATACATGGCCAGAGCTTAGCCAGTATGCATTGGAGGTGCTGGCTTGCCCTGCTGCCAGTGTATTATCGGAGCGCGTCTTTAGTGCTGCAGGTGGTGTACTAACAGACCGTCGCATGCGACTATCCTCGATAATGTAGACCGGCTTACTTTTCTGAAAATGAACAAGGCATGGATCTCGCCAGAATTTGTCTGTCCGTTTTCAGATTAAATAACTGGTTCGCAACGTTATCCATGTCTCCTGTTATGTTCATCTTTCTACCACCTGAACTCTACTCCCTGGGCTCCAACACTGCCAGTTGCTGCTCAGAAGTGTCGTGTCCACAGAACAAAACACAAGCTCTACTGTTAGTGGGGTTCAGTAACGCCAGCTGTTCCCCTGCTGTGTCAACGGCAAGAAGTGTCCTGTTCCCGACACATGGACAGAAAAACACATGACCAACATGCTCCAAATAGGGAAGAGCCGTCACCCTGCTTGTTATGCTGAAAACATGAAATTGTGAAGTTTTGCAGGCCTAGAATGATAAATTTTTAAGAAAAATATGGACAAATAATAATTTGTCATCACAGCGCATATCTGCACATGTCTATTAGAAATGGTAACAAAAAATAAAACATAGTCTACTCTTCACATTTTTAAATTAATGCATAAAAGTACATTTCAGACTTATGAATTAATGCTTTTAAAGGAACTTTATCTGTACCTGTAAGATAATGCACTCAATGGATGTACGAATCATTACATCCTCATCATCATCATCACGAGTTTTATTTATGACAGACATTATAAAATACACATACTGATGCCAACTGTAACTTCAAACACCATATATGAAATGGCCAGCATGTAAACATGGTAATAATGTCCAATAATAAATTATTACATCTAGAAAGTGCATCATGCATACTGACAATAGGTACTTATACCTGCAAGTGCTGTTGAAACAACCACAAGAGATATAAATTAATACTGGTATATAGGTATCACAGTGCATAGTTACTCATGGACAATGTTGATGTAATACTGTATCTCAATTAAGTCAGCGTCAACCATTAGGCTTGTTAGTCTTGTACATTGTTAAAGAGGGAACGTAATTTTTTGGTTTGTCATAGGTGTAGTATTACACATTAAATTATTACTGCTGTATTTTTTTTGGCGTCCCTAGTGCGCAATAACGCAGCCTAACCTCACATTTGATAGTCAGCTAATTGCCACACGCTACCCTACCCTACGCGTGACAGTAGGAAGGTAGTGTTGACGGATAAAGCTTTGCGCAAACAGACATTCTTTTACCCTCTTCAACACTCTACAAGCAAAAAATGCATGATTTCAGCCGCAGACTTTATTGACGTACAGTATAACATCGGCATTACCCATCAGAGGCTGTCCACTGTGTGATACAGACATAGAATATACCTTTGCTATCCGTAGCCTTTGTTTCACCTACACTTGCAGGCACACACTTAAATTGTGACAAACAATGCCTAATGTTTTTTTAAATGGTTATTTTTTATTGTACATTATTGTGTCATCAATCACATTGATGAGTCCATGCTGGACATGTCATACATGCTATAGAAAGTTACGATTTTATGAACTTAAATAATTAAATTGTCTGTGACTGTCACATAAAATTTGCGATGATGATGATGAGTGACTATTACAAAATCCATTGTCTTCACTATGTTATAGTTTAACATTGCGTTCCTTAAGCATTATTCATAAAAAAAAAATGTACTTTTATTCTTAAATGTACAACACTATATTTTGTTACCAATTTTTTGGGTGTTGTGTTGTTCCATTTATTTTTGGCATGTGCATATATGCGTTTATATTTGTATTTTCTTTATTTTTCCTTCTTGAAATTAGAAAACATGTGTATCTTTGTACCGTGTTAGCCAGTAGATAGAAAAATATTTAGACTTCAGAGTCAGCAGTGGTTCATACCTTTTTATGGATAACTGAAAAGATGGAAACAAATTGCAAGCTTTCAAGGCTACTCACGTCTCTTCATCAGGGAAAGACTAACTAAAAAAATTAAGCATCACATATTTCTATACACAACAGGACACAGGAATATTGCAATAGGTAAGACAAGTAAGTGACGTGTATCAGAACTGTAATTATCTCACAGGGATGAACATAAATATTCAAACAGTTCCTAGATAAGGATAGAAAGTTTGATTGCCCTCTCATTGGCGTATTTTTTGGGGTTTTCATGACCCTGGAAGGGCATAGACGCAGATTCCTTAATTGATATAGAATGACATAAATCCATGTGATCTATTCATTCCATCACTAACAGTGTCAAAGGTCATGATGAGCTTATATTCTGAAACCTTTGTACGTTTCTCATATTTGAAGTTATATTTTAATAACAGTAATTCCATATCCATGATGCTATGACCGGGCGGGCATACAAAAGTCTTTTGCCACAGCTAAATTCATTAATTTATCTGTGATTGTGTGGCGCTGATAATTCATCCTTGTTCTCCTTTTTGTTGCCGGTCTCCCCTCACTTGTCCCTCCCTCACTTGTCTTAGCTATTCCTGTGTCCTGTTGTGTGTAGAAATATGTGATTCTTCATTTTTGGCTTTACTCTTAGCCTGATGAAGACACCTGAGTAGTCTCGAAAGCTTTGAATTTGTTACCATATTTTCAGTTAGCCATTAAACGTTATCAACCACAGAGGACTGTCAAGTATAAATATTTTTCTATTCTTGTAATTGAAATTTATCATTTTATTGTTGTAGTAAAACTTCATTTATTTTGTTTGAAGTACATACATTTGCAATGGCCACGTAACAAGGCAATAACTCAATATTTTATGCCTACACCCTCCTTGACCCAGGGCTCCAACACCGCCAGTTGTTGCTTGGAAGTGCTGTTAGCACAGTTAACACTTGCTCCTGTGTTACTGGGGTTCAGTAATGTCAGCTGTTCCCCTGCTGTGTGAACGGCAAATAGTCCTGCTGCCTCCACCATGTTCTGTTCTCATCCCTGGGTTACAACACCGCCAGTTGTTTCTCGGAAGTGCTGTTAGCACAGTCTACACTTGCTCCTGTGTTACTGGGGTTCAGTAATGTCAGCTGTTCCCCTGCTGTGTGAACGGCAAATAGTCCTGCTGCCTCCACCCTGTTCTCTTCTCATCCCTGGGTTACAACACCGCCAGTTGTTTCTCGGAAGTGCTGTTAGCACAGTCTACACTTGCTCCTGTGTTACTGGGGTTCAGTAATGTCAGCTGTTCCCCTGCTGTGTGTACGGCAAATAGTCCTGCTGCCTCCACCCTGTTCTCTTCTCATCCCTGGGTTACAACACCGCCAGTTGTTTCTCGGAAGTGCTGTTAGCACAGTTAACACTTGCTCCCGTGTTACTGGGGTTCAGTAATGTCAGCTGTTCCCTGCTGTGTGTACGGCAAAAAGTCCTGCTGCCTCCACCATGTTCTGTTCTCATCCCTGGGTTACAACACCGCCAGTTGTTTCTCGGAAGTGCTGTTAGCACAGTTAACACTTGCTCCCGTGTTACTGGGGTTCAGTAATGTCAGCTGTTCCCCTGCTGTGTGTACGGCAAAAAGTCCTGCTGCCTCCACCATGTTCTGTTCTCATCCCTGGGTTACAACACCGCCAGTTGTTTCTCGGAAGTGCTGTTAGCACAGTCTACACTTGCTCCTGTGTTACTGGGGTTCAGTAATGTCAGCTGTTCCCCTGCTGTGTGAACGGCAAATAGTCCTGCTGCCTCCACCCTGTTCTCTTCTCATCCCTGGGTTACAACACCGCCAGTTGTTTCTCGGAAGTGCTGTTAGCACAGTTAACACTTGCTCCCGTGTTACTGGGGTTCAGTAATGTCAGCTGTTCCCCTGCTGTGTGAACGGCAAATAGTCCTGCTGCCTCCACCATGTTCTCTTCTCATCCCTGTTCTCTTCTCATCCCTGGGTTACAACACCGCCAGTTGTTTCTCGGAAGTGCTGTTAGCACAGTCTACACTTGCTCCTGTGTTACTGGGGTTCAGTAATGTCAGCTGTTCCCCTGCTGTGTGTACGGCAAATAGTCCTGCTGCCTCCACCCTGTTCTCTTCTCATCCCTGGGTTACAACACCGCCAGTTGTTTCTCGGAAGTGCTGTTAGCACAGTTAACACTTGCTCCTGTGTTACTGGGGTTCAGTAATGTCAGCTGTTCCCCTGCTGTGTGAACGGCAAACAGTCCTGCTGCCTCCACCATGTTCTCTTCTCATCCCTGGGCTACAACACCGCCAGTTGTTTCTCGGAAGTGCTGTTAGCACAGTCTACACTTGCTCCTGTGTTACTGGGGTTCAGTAATGTCAGCTGTTCCCCTGCTGTGTGAACGGCAAATAGTCCTGCTGCCTCCACCATTTCTTTCCACCTGTTCTCTTCTCATCCCTGGGTTACAACACCGCCAGTTGTTTCTCGGAAGTGCTGTTAGCACAGTTAACACTTGCTCCTGTGTTACTGGGGTTCAGTAATGTCAGCTGTTCCCCTGCTGTGTGTACGGCAAATAGTCCTGCTGCCTCCACCTGTTCTCTTCTCATCCTGGGTTACAACACCGCCAGTTGTTTCTCGGAAGTGCTGTTAGCACAGTTAACACTTGCTCCCTGTGTTACTGGGGTTCAGTAATGTCAGCTGTTCCCCTGCTGTGTTAACGGCAAAAAGTCCTGCTGCCTCCACCATGTTCTGTTCTCATCCCTGGGTTACAACACCGCCAGTTGTTTTCTCGGAAGTGCTGTTAGCACAGTCTACACTTGCTCCTGTGTTACTGGGTTCAGTAATGTCAGCTGTTCCCCTGCTGTGTGACGGCAAAAGTCCTGCTGCCTTCCACCATGTTCTTTCTCATCCCTGGGTTACAACACCGCCAGTTGTTTCTCGGAAGTGCTGTTAGCACAGTCTACACTTGCTCCTGTGTTACTGGGGTTCAGTAATGTCAGCTGTTCCCCTGCTGTGTGAACGGCAAATAGTCCTGCTGCCTCCACCATGTTCTCTTCTCATCCCTGTTCTCTTCTCATCCCTGGGTTACAACACCGCCAGTTGTTTCTCGGAAGTGCTGTTAGCACAGTCTACACTTGCTCCTGTGTTACTGGGGTTCAGTAATGTCAGCTGTTCCCCTGCTGTGTGAACGGCAAACAATCCTGCTGCCTCCACCATGTTCTCTTCTCATCCCTGGGTTACAACACCGCCAGTTGTTTCTCGGAAGTGCTGTTAGCACAGTCTACACTTGCTCCGTGTTACTGGGGTTCAGTAATGTCAGCTGTTCCCCTGCTGTGTGACGGCAAATAGTCCTGCTGCCTCCACCCTGTTTCTGTTCTCATCCCTGGGTTACAACACCGCCAGTTGTTTCTCGGAAGTGCTGTTAGCACAGTTAACACTTGCTCCCGTGTGTTACTGGGTTCAGTAATGTCAGCTGTTCCCCTGCTGTGTGAACGGCAAATAGTCCTGCTGCCTCCACCATGTTCTCTTCTCATCCTTTTCTCCACGGGTTACAACACCGCCAGTTGTTTCTCGGAAGTGCTGTTAGCACAGTCTACACTTGCTCCTGTGTTACTGGGGTTCAGTAATGTCAGCTGTTCCCCTGCTGTGTGAACGGCAAACAATCCTGCTGCTCCATCCTCCATGTTCTCTTCTCATCCCTGGGTTACAACACCGCCAGTTGTTTCTCGGAAGTGCTGTTAGCACAGTCTACACTTGCTCCTGTGTTACTGGGGTTCAGTAATGTCAGCTGTTCCCCTGCTGTGTGAACGGCAAATATCCTGCTGCCTCCACCCTGTTCTCTTCTCATCCCTGGGTTACAACACCGCCAGTTGTTTCTCGGAAGTGCTGTTAGCACAGTTAACACTTGCTCCTGTGTTACTGGGGTTCAGTAATGTCAGCTGTTCCCCTGCTGTGTGAACGGAATAGCCGCGCCATCCACCATGTCTCTCTCATCCCTGTTCTCTTCTCATCCCTGGGTTACAACACCGCCAGTTGTTTCTCGGAAGTGCTGTTAGCACAGTTAACACTTGCTCCCGTGTTACTGGGGTTCAGTAATGTCAGCTGTTCCCCTGCTGTGTGAACGGCAAAAATCCTGCTGCCTCCACCATGTTCTCGTCTTCTCATCCCTGGGTTACAACACCGCCAGTTGTTTCTCGGAAGTGCTGTTAGCACAGTCTACACTTGCTCCTGTGTTACTGGGGTTCAGTAATGTCAGCTGTTCCCCTGCTGTGTGAACGGCAAACAATCCTGCTGCCTCCACCATGTTCTCTTCTCATCCCTGGGTTACAACACCGCCAGTTGTTTCTCGGAAGTGCTGTTAGCACAGTCTACACTTGCTCCTGTGTTACTGGGGTTCAGTAATGTCAGCTGTTCCCCTGCTGTGTGAACGGCAAATAGTCCTGCTGCCTCCACCCTGTTCTCTTCTCATCCCTGGGTTACAACACCGCCAGTTGTTTCTCGGAAGTGCTGTTAGCACAGTTAACACTTGCTCCCGTGTTACTGGGGTTCAGTAATGTCAGCTGTTCCCCTGCTGTGTGAACGGCAAATAGTCCTGCTGCCTCCACCATGTTCTCTTCTCATCCCTGTTCTCTTCTCATCCCTGGGTTACAACACCGCCAGTTGTTTCTCGGAAGTGCTGTTAGCACAGTTACACTTGCTCCTGTGTTACTGGGGTTCAGTAATGTCAGCTGTTCCCCTGCTGTGTGAACGGCAAAATAGTCCTGCTGCCTCCACCATGTTCTCTTCTCATCCCTGGGGTTACAACACCGCCAGTTGTTTCTCGGAAGTGCTGTTAGCACAGTTAACACTTGCTCCGTGTTACTGGGGTTCAGTAATGTCAGCTGTTCCCCTGCTGTGTGAACGGCAAAAAGTCCTGCTGCCTCCACCCTGTTCTCTTCTCATCCCTGGGTTACAACACCGCCAGTTGTTTCTCGGAAGTGCTGTTAGCACAGTCTACACTTGCTCCTGTGTTACTGGGGTTCAGTAATGTCAGCTGTTCCCCTGCTGTGTGTACGGCAAAAAGTCCTGCTGCCTCCACCATGTTCTGTTCTCATCCCTGGGTTACAACACCGCCAGTTGTTTCTCGGAAGTGCTGTTAGCACAGTCTACACTTGCTCCTGTGTTACTGGGGTTCAGTAATGTCAGCTGTTCCCCTGCTGTGTGAACGGCAAATAGTCCTGCTGCCTCCACCATGTTCTCTTCTCATCCCTGTTCTCTTGTCATCCCTGGGTTACAACACCGCCAGTTGTTTCTCGGAAGTGCTGTTAGCACAGTCTACACTTGCTCCTGTGTTACTGGGGTTCAATAATGTCAGCTGTTCCCCTGCTGTGTGTACGGCAAAAAGTCCTGCTGCCTCCACCATGTTCTGTTCTCATCCCTGGGTTACAACACCGCCAGTTGTTTCTCGGAAGTGCTGTTAGCACAGTCTACACTTGCTCCTGTGTTACTGGGTTCAGTAATGTCAGCTGTTCCCCTGCTGTGTGAACGGCAAAAAGTCCTGCTGCCTCCACCCTGTTCTCTTCTCATCCCTGGGTTACAACACCGCCAGTTGTTTCTCGGAAGTGCTGTTAGCACAGTCTACACTTGCTCCTGTGTTACTGGGGTTCAGTAATGTCAGCTGTTCCCCTGCTGTGTGAACAGCAAACAGTCCTGCTGCCTCAACTTTAATTTCCATGGGTACCTTCTGCTACCCATCCGGGTTCCAGTACCGTCAGCTGGTTCTCCGCAGTGCCTTTGGCGTAGGTGCCTCCATGTCGGTATCCGAGTTCCAGCAACGTCTGCTGGTCCTTGGTAGTGCTTTGGAGCACAGGTACCTCCTGCTTAGTAACCGTGTCCCAGTAACGTCAGCTGGTCCTCGGTTGTGCCATTGGCTCTTTTCCTTCTGCTGACCCTCCGGGTTCCAGCACAGTCAGCTGGTCCTCGTTACTTCCATTGGCTTTTGTACCATCACCAACAGGACAAAGAAGGTTAAGACAAACTACAAGATACAGAACAAGAGACAGAAGAACAATAAGCAGAAGATCAAAAAGCAGAAGAACATTAAGTATAAGAACAAAATGAAGAGCAAAATATATGCTCTAAATTCTAAGCAGAAGAAGACTAAGCAGTGTATGGGGTGAGTCCGTTCCTCCTCGTGGTGCCCCTGGAAAATGCCTGATGCTGCTGCAGGCTAAACTGAACGCGGACAAATACTGTTGTAATTAAAATCTTTCGTGACAGCAAGAACGGAAGGATGAAAATTCAGAGTTTTACAGATTACAAGTACAGGAATGTCTGTCACAAATAAGAATATGATGAAAAGGATGAATAGGAATAAGATGAAGAAGTAGAATATGAAGAATAATAACTGTTTAATAAGAACAATATAAGTAATGTTAACAAAAAGATGAATAGCAAGAAGTTTTAGAAGATTAATAAGGTGAAGATGAAGAATAATTTGATGAGAAAGATGATGCTGCTGAAAATTATGAAGGAGAAAGTTTGTGAAAAGTTAAAAAGGTGAAGACCATGGAAGTTGTGAAACAGACATATTTGACAAAATAGAAAAAAGGTTAACAACATTGTCAATTTGTTCGTCAATCCGAACGTATTTCCTAAAAAAAAATAAATAATGCTATTCCATTGGATTGGGTCAAACATCTATGCCTTTAATGTCTCCTCAACCTCCCCCAATACTTTCTACATTACTCTTTCTTGTTTTCCTTCATGTACAATTAACCAACAAGGCAAGAATGGGTTTTTTTTAATTTCGATATTTTGTTCCCATAGACTTACATGGGACTTCCGGTATCGGTATCGGGTATCGCCGATATTTTAGTGATATCGGCGATACCATTACGATTCCGATACTTTAGGATATCGGAAAGTATCGCTCAACTCTAGTGTTGAGCGATACTGCTCGATATCTAAAAATATCGGATCGGAATGGTATCGCCGATATCACTAAATATCGGCGATATCCGATTCCGATACCGGAAGTCCCATGTAAGTCTATGGGAACAAAATATCGCAACTAAAAAAAACCTTTATTTCCTTGTAAACACTAAATATACACACATAGTATACATATATATATATATATATATATATATATATATACATGTCATTGTGACATATATATTATATACATATATGTATAGTTTATACACTTCTACATAGTAAAATATCCTCTGATTCAATTGCCGGGTAAAGCCGGCTTCTGTGAAAAGACAGAAGCACCCGACATGAAATGACACTTGGTGTACATAGGGTTAACCATGTCTTTTCATGTCGTTTGCAATCTGATTTGCACAAACAATTACATCAGTCTATGTGTGCAAAATTTCACACCTGTAGGGGTTAATTAAAGGTGTAAATTTGTTGTAAAAAAAACGGACTTTTTTGCTACGAATTTACACCTTTAATTAACCCCCACAGGTGTGAAATTTTGCACACATAGACTGATGTAATTGTTTGTGCAAATCAGATAGCAAAGGACATGAAAAGACATGGTTAACCCTATGTACACCAAGTGTCATTTCATGTTGGGTTCTGCATTTTCACAAAAGCCGTCAATTGACTTAGCGGCTATTATACTATGTAGAAGTGTATGAACTATAAATATAAATATATATATATATGTGTCACAAATTCAATGACATGTATATATATGAGGTGTAAAATTGTTTAATAAAAATGCGTGGGCTCCCGCCCTATTTTCGCAACCAGACAGACAAAGCCAGCGAATGGGGGCAGATAATAATAGCCCAGAGAGGGACCATTATTTTTGGCCCCCCTGGCTACTAACATCTGCCCCCAGACACCCCAGAAAAGACAAATCTGTAATTAGATTCGCCCTTTCTGGCACTTTGCCCGTCTATTCCCATTGCCCTTTAGCGGTGGCGAATGGGTTAATATGGGGTTAAAGCCACATTGCAATTGAAAGGTGACCTTAAGCCAGATTAATAATTGAGAGCTGTCAATTAGACAACTATCAATTATTAATCCTATTGCATGAAATAAAAATAAAACACACACACTTTAATTAAAAATCATTTTAATAAAATAAAGACACATGTTTTTGACCATCTTTTATTTTACTGCAAAAACCATTTCCTGTAATAAAAATAAAATAAAAAAGCAAAATTATTCTTACCTATCCCATGCACAGTCAGGTCCCACGGTGTAATCCTTCAGAAAGGGTTAATGTTTACTGCAGGGACCGCAGCTAATGCTGCAGCCTCACAGTAAACCCCCAAATGAATGAGTTCCTCTCCTGGCTGACAGGAGAGGAAGTGGAAAGCTTAATTGATTGCTTTCCACTTTCACTTCAGGTCAGCCAGGGACACAATCAGTGACGTCAGAGGGAACTGATTAACAAAAATAGGGGATCCCCTCGAAAAAAATTGGCGTGGGGTCCCCCCTATTTTTGTTAACCAGCCAGATGAAGCAGACCGCTGAGGCCTGGATTTTCAGGCTGTTAAGGAGCCAAGATCCATGGACCTTGCCAGCCTGATAATACCAGGCCACAGCAGTCTGCATATCTTGGCTGATTAACAAAAATAGGGGATCCCCTCGAAAAAAATTGGCGTGGGGTCCCCCCTATTTTTGTTAACCAGCCAGATGAAGCAGACCGCTGAGGCCTGGATTTTCAGGCTGTTAAGGAGCCAAGATCCATGGACCTTGCCAGCCTGATAATACCAGGCCACAGCAGTCTGCATATCTTGGCTGATTAACAAAAATAGGGGATCCCCTCGAAAAAAATTGGCGTGGGGTCCCCCCTATTTTTGTTAACCAGCCAGATGAAGCAGACCGCTGAGGCCTGTTTTTTCAGGCTGGTAAGGATCCAATATCCATGGACCTTGCAAGCCTGATAATACCAGACCACAGCAGTCTGCTTAGCTTGGCTGGTTAACAAAAATAGGGGATCCCCTCGAAAAAAAAAACGGCGTAGGGGTCCCCCTATTTTTGTTAACCAGCCAAGTAAAATGCAGACTGCTGCGGCCTGGTATTAAAAGACTGTCAAGGCCCATGGATTTTGGCCCTCAACAGCCTGATAATACCAGGCTACAGCAGCCCCACATTTGGCGCATCAAAAGATGTGCCAATTGTGGCACTTTACCCGGCTCTTCCCACTGCCCTGTAGCGGTGGCAAGTGGGGTAATAAGGGGTTAATGTCACCGTTGATTGCACGGTGACAATAAGCCCGGTTAATAATGGAGAGGTGTCAATAAGACAAATGTATAAAAAAAAGACAAAGCAAGAAAAAAGTCTTTTAATGAAATAAAAGAGACAACACAGTTTTCATTAATTTTATTATACACTCATTCCTGCGACGCCATCGATCTCCTGTAAAAAAAGAAAAAAAACAAACCAACAGTATACCACCTGTCCGACGCAGTCCATAGTAACGACTGTCCCACGACGATCCAGCTCTGCTACATCAGAATGACAGGCAGAGCCTGTCATCGCGACGCAGCACAGCTGATTACCTGCTTCCCCGGCGGTGACGTCATCGGACTGACTGCTTTACGGCCGGGATTACCCAGTAGTCACTGCAGTTATCGCGAGAAACTGCATGTGACCGCCGGGGAAAGATGATGGCGGCCATGAAGCAGTCCAGCCCGTGACCGCCGGAGATCTTCTGCCAGGTAAGTGCCGCTGACTCCTGACAGACCCGACCGACGGACACTGACAGTGACAATCCCGATTCCGGTATCCGATATGACGAAAATATCGGTACTCGGAATCGAAAGCCCGATACAGCTAATATCGGCCGATACCCGATATTTGCAGTATCGTATCGCTCAACACTATTTGATGCACATGAAGGATAAGGAGTCTGCAGCTGAGAAGGAAGAGGAGGACGAGGAAGGAAGCCTTGATGACAGTCAGCCATTGTCTGATCAGGGATCTGTCCTGCACAAAGTGGAGGAAGAAGAGGAAGAGGAGGAGGAGGGGGATGATTATTTTGGGGAGGAGGATGCTTCTCAGGGGGCAAGAGAAAATGTTGGCTTGCCAAGGTCAGGTACAGGGTTTGTGCATGACTGGAGTGATGTGGATTTGGCAGAAAGTGCTCCTCCACCCACGACTGGCAGTGCATCATTGACACCTGGAACATTGGCCCACACGTGTGATTATGTCTTGCGGATCCTAAAAAGGGACCCCCAGAATGCCAAAATGATGAAGGATGACGACTACTGGTTGGCCAGCATCCTTGATCCATGCTATAAAGGAAAATAACAGAACATCATGCCACAGGAGAACCTAGAGCTAATATTGATGAACAAACAGGCAACTCTGGTAAACCGTTTGTTGGAGGCATTCCCAGCACACAGCAGCGGTGCAGGTTCTACCACGAGCCGTACTGGGCAACATGGAAGAGGTGTTTGTGGTGCACACAGCCGAAGTGGCGTTGAAGACAGGGGTTTCAAGACCATGTTGTGGAATGATTTCTCGAGTACCGCTCACACGACTGTTAATACTGAATCGATTGCAACAGACAGGAGACAGCAGTTTTCAACTATTGTTCAAAATTACCTCTCCTTCCCTATCGATGTTCTCCCTCACAGTTCATTCCCCTTTGACTACTGGGCCTGTAAACTGGAAACGTGTGTTATGAATGTGCTAGAGATGGTTTCTGAGCAGAGGCTCCCTCTGGTGGTTACAGACAGTACTGAACCTTTCAGCGAGGAATGGCAATCTGGGATCACGGACTGGTCTGATATAAGGGAGGTTCCCTCCCATGATGGTTGCCGGTGATCAATTGTTCTTGTCTCAATTGTGGTTCCTGGTTCATTTGGAAGTTTGCTGAGTCTTGCCTGCATCTTCTGCTATCAAATAAGATATTTTCTGCTTTTATTTTTATGCTTGCTTTTTGCATTGTTCCCTGCACTTCTGTGGAGGTCAGCCAGGTCCCCTCCGGGGGCTTGTGCTCCTCTCAGTTTATCTGAAGCCACTGTTATTTGTTCATTTGCTTTTTCCTGTTTTTCAGTGGCTGCGGCTTAGTTTTGTTACACCAGAGAACTGATTTAGGTGGTAGAGATTGTATGATCTCAGGTGTTTTTGCAATCTGAAGAGTTGGTATTTTTTAGGGGTTTTTTTTAGATTGCAGTGAGTATCCTTTCCTGTACTTTTCTGTCTAGACAGATTGGGCCCCAGCGTTTGCTCATTCTATTTTCTGTCTGTGTCCGTGCTTGTTATCTAACCGCATTTACATGTTTGGGGGCTTCCTATTTTCTTTGGGGATCTGCTCCAGGGCAGATAGCTTTCATCTTTCTGCCTTTAGGTGTAGTTATCTCTCAGGCTGTGACGAGGCGTCTAGGATCAACGTAGGAACGCTCCACAGCTACCTCTAGTTGTGTAGTTAGTTAAGGTTACTGCAATCCAATAGGTTCCAGCCTCTCTGATGTATTGCCGTTTTTGCTTATTCTCCTCAGCTACCGAAACACAACAGTATCACCGGCAAAAACTGAAAATTATATGGTACTCACAGAAGGGAAAAATAGTGTGGAAAGAAAAAAAAAGTTGTCAGAGTTGTCAGAGATTTTTTTTCCTGTTTGTTGCATTTTTTCCCCTTTTTTCTCTGGTTGCTGAGGAGGATTTTTTTTTCTCTCAATGGAGCTTGCACAGTGTTGCTGGCCGTGTGGATCAGCTTGCTGAGGTTCGGAGTATTGCTACCTATCTTGCTAGGTTGCCTGTTGTGGAACCTAGGATTCCCATGCCAGATTTGTTTTTGGGGGATCGGGCTAAATTTCTGAATTTCAAAAATAACTGTAAGTTGTTTTTTGCCTTAAAGCCTAAGTCCTCAGGGAACGCAGCACAGCAGGTTCAAATTGTCATCTCTCTCCTGCGCAGCAACCCTCAGGATTGGGCTTTTTCCCTGACACCTGGGGATCCTGTTTTGAATGATATTGATGCATTTTTTCTTGCTCTGGGGTTATTGTACGATGAACCTAATGTCAATGATCAAGCTGAAAAAACCTTGTTGGCATTAAATCAGGGTCTTGAAGACGCTGAGTTGTACAGTCAGAAATTCCGAAAGTGGGCAGTCCTGACCAAATGGAATTATGATGCTGTGGCAGCCCTTTTTCGGAAGGGGCTGTCAGAGAATGTAAAGGATGTTATGGTGGGATTCCCTGCTCACTCTGGTCTCAATGATTCTATGTCATTGGCTATTAAAATTGACAGACGTTTGCGTGAGCGCAGAGGTATGCGTGACATGTAGTGTTGAGCGATACGATAATGTAAATATCGGCTATCGGCCGATATTAGCTCTATCGGCCTTTCGATAATTCGTTTAGATATTTTCGTCTTATCGAATACCATAGTAACATAGTAACATAGTTATTAGGGTTGAAGGAAGACTTTAAGTCCATCTAGTTCAACCCATATCCTATCCTAACCTGCCCTAACATGTTGATCCAGAGGAAGGCAAAAAAAAACCCAAGTGGCAAACAGTAAGCTTCACATTGGGGAAAAAAATTCCTTCCCGACTCCACATACGGCAATCAGACTAGCTCCCTGGATCAACGCTGTATCTAGGAAACTAGTGAATATAGCCTGTAATATTATACTTTTCAGGAAAGGCATCCAGTCCCCTCTTAAATTTTAGTAAGGAATCACTCATTACAACATTAGACGGCAGAGAGTTCCATAGTCTCACTGCTCTTACAGTAAAGAATCTGCATCTGTGATTATGGCTAAACCTTCTTTCCTCCAGACGTAGAGGATGCCCCCTCGTCCCCGTCACAGGTCTAAGAGTAAAAAGATCATTAGAAAGGTCTTTGTACTGTCCCCTCATATATTTGTACATTGTAATAAGATCACCCCTAAGCCTTCGTTTTTCCAAACTAAATAACCCCAAGTGTAATAATCTGTCTTGGTATTGCAGACCCCCCAGTTCTCTAATAACCTTGGTCGCTCTTCTCTGCACCCGCTCCAGTTCAGCTATGTCTTTCTTATACACCGGAGACCAGAACTGCACACAGTATTCTAAGTGTGGTCGCACCAGTGACTTGTATAGAGGTAAAATTATGTTCTCCTCATGAGCATCTATGCCTCGTCTAATGCATCCCATTATTTTATTTGCCTTGGCAGCAGCTGCCTGACATTGGCCACTAAATTTGAGTTTGTCGTCCACCCATACACCCAAGTCTTTTTCAGTGACAGTTTTGCCCAGTGTTTTACAATTAAGCACATAATTATACATCTTATTTGTTCTACCCAAGTGCATGACCTTACATTTATCCCCATTAAAGCTCATTTGCCATTTATCAGCCCAAGCTTCTAGTTTACATAAATCCTCCTGTAATATAAAATTATCCTCCTCTGTATTTATTACCCTGCAGAGTTTAGTGTCATCTGCAAATATTGAAATACTACTCTGTATGCCCCCTACAAGGTCATTAATAAATATGTTAAAGAGAAGCGGCCCCAATACTGACCCCTGTGGTACCCCACTGCTAACCGTGACCCAGTCCGAGTGTGCTCCATTAATAACCACCCTTTGTTTCCTATCCATGAGCCAGTTCTTAACCCACTTACACATATTTTCCCCTATCCCCATTGTTCTCATTTTATGTATCAACCTTTTGTGTGGCACTGTATCAAAAGCTTTTGAGAAGTCCATGAACACCACGTCCACTGCATTCCCTTGGTCCAGTCCTGAACTTACCCCTTCATAAAAGCTTATCAGATTAGTCTGACAAGAACGGTCCCTCGTAAACCCATGCTGATACTGTGTCATGAGGTTATTCAGCTTCAGATACTCCAAAATAGTATCCCTTAAAAAACCCTCCAGGATTTTACCCACAGTAGATGTTAAGCTCACTGGCCTATAATTTCCAGGTTCAGTTTTTGCCCCCTTTTTGAATATTGGCACCACATTTGCTATACGCCAGTCCTGTGGTACAGACCCAGTTATTATGGAATCTTTAAAGATTAAAAATAATGGTCTATCTATAACTGTACTTAATTACTGCAGTACTCGGGGGTGTATCCCATCCGGACCCGGGGATTTGTCAACTTTAGTGATTTTTAGACGCCGCCGTACTTCCTGCTGGGTTAAGCATGTGACATTTAATGGAGAAATTTTTTTATCTCTGATCATGTTATCTGTCATGGGATTTTCTTGTGTAAATACAGTTGAAAAAAAGTCATTTAGCATATTGGCTTTTTCCTCATCCTCATCCACCATTTCACCCAGACTATTTTTAAGGGGACCAACACTATCATTTTTTAGTTTCTTGCTATTTACGTAGTTAAAGAATATTTTGGGATTATTTTTACTTTCTCTGGCAATGAGTCTCTCTGCCTCAATCTTTGCTGTCTTGATTTGCTTTTTACAGAATTTATTCAGTCTTCTGTATTTATTTAATGCCTCTTCACTACCTACTTGCTTTAATTCCCTAAACGCTTTCTTTTTGTCCCTTATTGCGCCCCTTACAGCTCTATTTAGCCATAGTGGTTTCCTCCTAATTCTAGCATGTTTATTCCCATAGGGTATATACTGTGCACAGGTCCTATTCAGGATACCAATAAACGTCTCCCATTTTCTTTGTGTATTTTTATGTCTCAGGATATCGTCCCAGTTTATTGCACCAAGATCATCTCTCATCCGTTGGAAATTTGCCTTCCTGAAGTTTAGTGTCCTTGTAACCCCTCGACTACACATCTTATTAAAGGATACATGAAAGCTTATTATTTTGTGATCACTATTACCCAAGTGACCCCCAACCCTTATATTTGATATGCGGTCTGGCCTGTTGGATAATATTAGGTCTAGCAGTGCCCCCCCTCTTGTTGGGTCCTGAACTAGTTGTGAAAGGTAATTGTCTCTCATAGTTGCCAAAAACTTATTACCTTTGCTGGAACTGCAGGTTTCTGTTCCCCATGTATTTCAGGGTAGTTGAAGTCCCCCATAATAATGACTTCTCCTTGAGTTGCTGCTTCATCTATTTGCTTTACGAGGATATTCTCTGTTGCTTCCATTATTTTAGGAGACTTATAACAAACCCCTATCAATAATTTATTATTTTTCCCCCCTCCCCTAATCTCCACCCACAGAGACTCTACATCTTCATTAGATTCACATATATCACGCAGGATGGGTTTTAAGGATGATTTTACATATAAACACACACCCCCACCTCGCTTATTTTTACGGTCATTTCTAAACAGACTATAGCCCTGTAAATTAACCGCCCAGTCGTGGCTCTCATCCAGCCAAGTCTCAGATATCCCCACCATGTCATAATTATGTTCCAACAAAATTAATTCTAATTCCGCCATTTTGTTGGTGAGGCTTCTGGCATTAGTATACATGCACTTTATGTATCTCTCTGAACCTCTATTCTTTCTTAAATTATTAACTGTTCTAACCCCACCCCCCATGCCACCCCCACCCCCAATTTCATTATTTGTGCCCAGGTCTCTATCTGCACTGCCTTCCCCTCCTATAAAATGAATACCCTCCCCCCCAGTCCCTAGTTTAAAGACTCCTCCAACCTTCTAGTCATTTTCTCCCCCAGCACAGCTGCACCCTCCCCATTGAGGTGCAGCCCATCCCTAGCATAGAACCTGTAGCCAACTGAGAAGTCGGCCCAGTTCTCCAGGAACCCAAACCCCTCCTTCCTACACCAATTCTTGAGCCACTTATTAACCTCCCTAATCTCCCGTTGCCTCTCTGGTGTGGCACGTGGTACCGGCAGTATTTCAGAAAATACCACGTTGGAGGTCCTTGCTTTAAGCTTGCAGCCTAATTCCCTGAAATCATCTTTAAGGACCTTCCACCTGCCTCTAACTTTGTCATTTGTGCCAATGTGCACCATGACCGCTGGGTCCTCACCAGCCCCTCCCAGTAATCTGTCAACCCGATCAGCGATGTGTCGGACTCGAGCGCCAGGTAGGCAGCACACTGTTCGACGATCCCTGTCTTTGTGACAGATTGCCCTATCTGTTCCCCTAATAATTGAGTCCCCCACTACCAGCACCTGTCTGGCCTGCCCTGCTCTCCTAATTCCCCCCTTACTGGAGCAGACACTCCCCCGGCTTTCAGAGGACATGCCTGGCTGCAGCAGTGCTACCCCTGTACTGACAACCCCCTCATCTGCCAACTTTGCAAACTCCGGAATCGGATTTGTCACTGTCACTGTGAGTGTCCGTCGGTCGGGTCTGTCAGGAGTCAGCGGCACTTACCTGGCAGAAGATCTCCGGCGGTCACGGCCTGGACTGCTTCATGGCCGCCATCATCTTTCCCCGGCGGTCACATGCAGTTTCTCGCGATAACTGCAGTGACTGCTGGGTAATCCCGGCCGTAAAGCAGTTAGTCCGATGACGTCACCGCCGGGGAAGCAGGTAATCAGCTGTGCTGCACCGGGATGACAATCTCTGCCTGTCATTCTGATGTAGCAGAGCTGGATCGTCGTGGGACACTCGTTACTATGGACTGCGTCGGTCAGGTGGTAAACTTTTTTTTTTTTTTTTTCTTCATTTTTTTACAGGAGATCGATGGCGTCGCAGGATGAGACTGTAATAAAAGTAATGAAAACTGTGTTTTTTTTTTTTTTTTTAAATTAAAAAACTTTTTTATGAACATTCACCCGTCCGGGTACATAAACAATTTAACTATTTACATACAGTGACCCTGTCCGGGTTATTTATAATTCTTTGGCAGGGGTGTTCCAGGTACCACCTGGTACTCTTCTGATGCTTGCCAAACATCCGAGGCACCAAGGACCACCAGGACCTGATGACGTCGTGTGGCCTGTACAGTCAAGTCGTGACCCGCTATCTGGGTCTGTGTGGCCACCTCTTTCATCTCCCTCCGGGTCTGGAACCCTATGTCCCGGACTGAACGAACCCCAGGGGGCCTAACAGGCGCCGGGTATGGGCCAGCTATACTTATCATGTCCATAGCTGGGGCTGCTGATGAGACCACTGAGGGAGGCAGGGGAGATTTACGGCTTGGGGTGGGCACTTTTGCAGAGGTCTGGATGTGGGAGGCTGAAGGCTCCGAGGGTCTCACAGGTTCCTGACACTCTGGGAGTAGGGGTCGCACCTGGTAACATTTAGGGCGTACCATCCATTGTAACCCCAGTGTCGGGTGTAAGTCACCAAGTCTCCTGGCAACAGGTCCCTCCCCGGGTGTCCTTCTGGGAGGTGAGCCTCCACGTCCCGCCGGTTCACAAAAACTTCTAAATAAAGTCCAGGCTCCTGGATGAAGCCCCAACCACCTTTCAATTTAAAGCTCCGTACTGCACCCTTACGCCGCGGCTCCCTCACCGTACTTTTATCTTTTCTCATCCGGTCCTTATCTGCCCGGTCCTTCTCCAGCTGACGTTGGCGAAGTTTTTGGGATTCTCGCTGCTCCCTTTGTCGCTCTGCTTCCTTCTCCCAACGTCTCCACTCTTCCTCCTGACGCCGGTTGAAATTCTCCTCCACCAGCAGCTCCATGTCTCCACCATCAAACTGCAGCTTACAGTGTCCGGATTGCGGCAGCTCTCCTGGCGCCCCCCAGTCCTGGCGGCGCTCACCTGCGGAGGAAGCAGCCGGCTCTGGAACAGATGACAGTCGGGGCTCCGGTACAGGCAGGTAGTGCTCTGGTACCTGCGCGGCCTCCTCCATGAGGACGGGTGTCGCTTCTTCTGTCTCAGCGACGGGGCAGACAGCGGGATCTGGGGTGCTGCCGGTGCAGCGTTTTTTGCACGAACGGGTGCCTCCACTGCGACAACGTCAACCTGATCACATTGCAAGGGCTGGGATGCCCGCACGGACTCCTCTACTAGAACGGGTGCCTCACCTTCCGGTACAGACACTTCAGGTAAGAGGGATTGGCGCCGCTCCAAGTTTAGTTTTAGGACACGCCAGCTGGCTTCCATCCTGGCGACCTCCTCCCGGTGCCGGGCCAGGCCTCTTAGGGTATCCTCCGCTTCTTGCAGCGTAGGAGGGTTTCCAGGCCGGGTGCCCAACGGTGGTTCTGTGGCGATCGGGTCGCTTCCGTGGGGGGAGAGCTCTGACTGCTCCATCCCTTCACACTTCTGCTCATGTCCATTAGCCATCTCTGCCAAGTCACATGTGTCATTAGCATCTGGAGAGGGCCCCTCTTTTGTAGGGAGGCGGGACCTTCGTGTTAGTTTCCGCACACTGAGGAGGATGAGGAGGCGGAACTGAAGAGCTGTGGGGCACGATCTTACATTGCAGTACCATTTAGAGTGGTCGGCCATCGTTTTCACGCCACTGAGTGAGTGTACACCCACGAAGAGCACGCCCTTCTTCTTCACCAGTGCCTCGTCGTGACGCAGATATGGCGGAAAAATGGCAAATACATTCTCTGATGATTTTAGCAATTCTCAAGCACAAAACCAGTTCAATTCAGGCACACAGGACTCGCTTATAGCGAGCTACAGAATCCTGTTCGTGACGCCAAAGTTGAGTCGCACAGAGCCAGAGGTTTTTGGGGTACTCGGCACCGAGCCCGTCGACTTCTATGGGGTATGTCACGGCTTTACCCGGCAATTGAATCAGAGTCTATTTTACTATGTAGAAGTGTATAAACTATAAATATATGTATATATATATATATATATATATATATATTATGTCACAATGACATGTATATATATATATATATATATATATATATATATAATGTATTCTATGTGTGTATATTTAGTGTTTACAAGGACTTCTATGGGGTATGTCACGGCTTTACCCGGCAATTGAATCAGAGTCTATTTTACTATGTAGAAGTGTATAAACTATAAATATATGTATATATATATATATATGTCACAATGACATGTATATATATATATATATATATTATATATATATATTCTATGTGTGTATATTTAGTGTTTACAAGGAAATAAAGGTTTTTTTTAGTTGCGTTATTTTGTTCCCATAGACTTACATTGGACTTCCGGTATCGAAATCGGATATCGACGATATTTAGTGCTGTCGGCGATACAATTTCAATACGATATTTTTAGATATCGAGCACTATCGCTCAACACTAGTGACATGGTTTTGCCTTGTGAGTCAGCTTCTGAGCCCATGTAGTGTGATAGAGTGACTTCTGGGGCACAGCGTCATGAGTTTCGAAAGCGCAATGGGTTATGTTTTTACTGTGGTGACGCCTCTCATGCTATTCCAGTCTTCCCTAAGCGGGGAAGACGTTTTGCACGCTCAGTTGTCTTGGGTAGTGTTCAGACTAAATTTCTGTTGACTGTTACCCTGATTTGCTCCCTGTCCACATTTTCTGCTCAGGCTTTTGTTGATTCAGGAGCAGCTATTAACCTGATGGATTTTGACTTTGCCAAACATTGTGGGTTTCCCATGATACCCCTGCGGAAGTCTATTCCCCTACTGGGCATTGATTCTACCCCTTTGGCGGAGAATAAACCCCAGTTTTCTACTCAGGTGATAATGAGGTTTGAACCAAATCATCAGGAGACTTGCAAATTTCTGGTGCTATATAATCTGCATGACATTATTGTACTAGGTTTCCTCTGGTTACAGTCTCATAATCCTGTTTTGGATTGGAAATCTGTGTCTATGACAGTTGGGGCTGCCAATGTGTTAATGCTGACACTCCTGATTTATCTGCCTCTCCCCAGTCTCAGGATGTTCCTGACTTTTTGACTGATTTTTCGGATGTATTTAGTAAAAGTAAATCTGCATCCATGCCCCCTCACAGGAGCTATGATTGCGCTATAGAATTAGTGCCTGGTGGTAAATTTCCTAAAGGTCGCCTTTTTAACTTGTCTGTACCTGAACACGATGCTATTCGATCTTATATCAAGGAGTCATTGGAGAAGGGTCAAATGAGACAATACTCTTCACCCTTGGGTGCCGGTTTTTTCTTTTTGGCCAAAAAGGATGGTTCATTGAGGCCGTGTATTGATTATCGCCTCCTGAATAGATCACTGTGAAGTATCAATATCCATTACCCTTGATTTCTGACCTGTTTTCCAGGGTGAAAAGTGCTAGTTGGTTTACCAAGCTTGACCTCAGGGGGCATATAACCTTATTCGCATTAAGCATGAGGATGAATGGAATACGGCGTTTAATACCCCAGAGGGGCATTTTGAGTACCTAGTGATGCCCTTTGGGCACACTAATGCTCCTTCCGTCTTCCAATACTTCATGAATGATATTTTCAGGGATTTTGTGGATACATTTTTGATTGTTTATTTGGATGATATCTTGATTTTTTACAATGACTGGGACTCTCATGTGAAACATGTTCGGATTGTGTTCCAGATTTTGAGAGAGAATGCTCTGTATGTGAAGGGATCAAAGTGTCTTTTTGGCGTACAGAAGGTCTCATTTCTGGGATTCATTTTGTCTCCGTCTGTTATTGAAATGGACCCGGTCAAGGTTCAGGCCATCTGTGATTGGGTTCAACCTACTTCATTAAAGGCTCTTCAGAGATTTTTGGGTTTTGCCAATTTTTATCGTAAATTTATTGGTAATTTCTCCGGTATTGTTAAACCATTGACTGATTTGACCAAAAAGGGTTCTGATGTGGTGAATTGGCCTCCTGAGGCAGTCTCTGCATTTCAGGAACTTAAGCAGAGATTCACTTCTGCTCTTGTTCTACGGCAGCCTGATGTTTCTCTACCGTTTCAGGTGGAGGTTGATGCCTCTGAAATTGGGGCAGGTGCCGTTTTGTCCCAAAGAGATCCAGAGACCTCTAAGAGTAACCCTTGTGCCTTTTTCTCTTGAAAATTATCTCCAACTGAACGTAATTATGACGTGGGTAATCGGGAGTTATTGGCCATGAAGTGGGCCTTTGAAGAGTGGAGACATTGGCTGGTAGGATCCAAACATCAGGTGGTGGTCCTCATGGACCATAAGAATCTGGTTTATCTCGAATCAGCCAAGCGACTTAATCCTAGACAGGCCAGGTGGGCCTTGTTTTTCACACGTTTTAATTTTGTGGTTTCTTTTCTTCCTGGCACTAAGAATGTTAAGGCGGATGCCCTCTCGAGGAATTTCTTTGCGGACTCTCCCGAGTTATCTGATCCTACTGTTATTTTGAAAGAGGGTGTAGTTCTCTCCGCTATCTTCGTCAAATTTGAGACTGGCTTTGAAAGGGTGTCAGGAGGATAAACCTGAGCGCTGCCCTATTGGGAAGTTGTTTGTCCCAGACAAGTGGAAGAAGAGTGTGATGTCTGAGATTCATTGCTCCGCGTTGGCTGATCATCCCGGGATTTTTGGTACCAGAGACTTGGTGAGTCGGTCCTTTTGGTGGCCTACTTTGTCTCGTGACGTCGGGGAATTTGGGCAGTCCTGTGGGACTTGTTCTCGCTCCAAGCCTTGCTCTCGCTCTAGTGGTTTGTTAATGCCATTACCTGTGCCCAAGAGGCCATGGACCCATATCTCTATGGATTTTATTTCCGACCTCCCTGTTTCTCAGAGAATGACCGTTATCTGGGTAATCTGTGATAGATTTTCCAAGATGATACATCTTGAGCCATTACCTAAGTTGCCTTCCTCCTCCGAATTGGTGCCTTTGTTCCTTCAGCACATGGTTCGGTTACATGGCATTCCGGAGAACATTGTGTCTGACAGAGGAGTCCAGTTTGTTTCCAGATTTTGGAGTACATTTTGTTCTAAACTTGGTGTTCAATTATCTTTTTCGCCTGCTTTTCATCCTCAGACCAATGGACAAACCAAGAGAACTAACCAGACCTTGGAGACTTATTTGAGATGTTTTGTGTCTGCTGATCAAGATGACTGGGTCTCTTTTTTGACTTTCGCTGAGTTTGCTCTTAATAATAGGGCTAGCTCTGCCACCTTGATGTCTCCATTTTTCTGCAATTTTGGGTTTCACCCTCGATTTTCTTTGGGACAGGCGGAGGCTTCTGTCTGTCCAGGTGTTGACTCTGTTGTGCTGCGAATGCAGCAGATTTGGGACCAGGTAGTGGAGAGGTTGTCTCTCTCTCAGGAGAAGGCCCAACGGTTTGCCAACCGGCATAGGACTGACGGTCCTCGGTTTAAAGTGGGGGACTTGGTTTGGTTGTCCTCAAGAAATATCCCTATGAGGGTTGCATCTCCAAAATTTAAGCCTAGGTTCATTGGAACTTATAAGATCATGGAAATTCTTAACCCTGTTTCCTTCCGTTTGCTTCTTCCAGGGACATTTAAGATCCATAACGTGTTCCACAAGTCCTTATTGAAGAGGTTTGTCGAGCAAGTAGTTCCTATGGCTGCGCCTCCTGACCTGTTTTGGTTGAGGGCAATTTGGAGTATGTGGTTGAGAAAATATTGGATTCTTGTTTTGCTAGACGGAAACTCCAGTATTTGGTTAAGTGGAGAGGTTATGGTCAGGAGGACAATTCTTGGTTGTTTGCTTCGGACATCCATGCTAGGAGACTTATCCGTGCCTATCACCGAGCTCATCCTGATCTGCCTGGTTGCACAAGTGAGGGTTTGGTGACCCCTCTTCAAGGGGGGGTACTGTTATGAATTTGCTAAAGATGGTTTCTGAGCAGAGGCTCCCTCTGGTGGTTACAGACAGCTACTGAACCTTTCAGCGAGGAATGGCAATCTGGGATCACGGACTGGTCTGATATAAGGGAGGTTCCCTCCCATGACGGTTGCCGGTGATCAATTGTTCTTGTCTCAATTGTGGTTCCTGGTTCATTTGGACGTTTGCTGAGTCTTGCCTGCATCTTCTGCTATCAGATAAGATATTTTCTGCTTTTATTTTTGTGCTTGCTTTTTGCATTATTCCCTGCACTTCTGTGGAGGTCAGCCAGGTCCCCTCTGGGGGCTTGTGCTCCTCTCAGTTTATCTGAAGCCACTGTTATTTGTTCATTTGCTTTTTCCAGTTTTTTCAGTGGCTGCGGCTTAGTTTTGTTACACCAGAGATCTGATTTAGGTGGTAGAGATCGTATGATCTCAGGTGTTTTTGCAATCAGAAGAGTTGGTATTTTTTAGGTTTTTTTTTGGATTGCAGTGAGTATCCTTTCCTGTACTTTTCTGTCTAGACAGATTGGGAACCAGCGTTTGCTCATTCTATTTTCTGTCTGTGTCCGGGCTTCTTCTTCTCTAACCGCCATTACATGTTTGGGGGCTTCCTATTTTCTTTGGGGATCTGCTCCGGGGCAGATAGCTTTCATCTTTCTGCTTTAAGGTGTAGTTATCTCTCAGGCTGTGACGAGGCGTCTAGGATCAACGTGGGAACGCTCCACGACTACCTCTAGTTGTGTGGTTAGTTCAGGTTACAGCAATCCAATAGGTTCCAGCCTCTCTGGTGTATTGCCGTGTTTGCTTATTCTCCTCAGCTACCGAAACACAACACACATGGCCTGAATTGGCACAATATGCCTTACAGTAGCTCGCTTGCCTTGCTGGTAGTGTGCTATCAGTCTTCAGAGTGTTCAGTGCTGCTGGATCAATCCTGACAGAGAGAAGGACCTGGCTGTTGACCCAAATATTGGTAATCTCACCTTCATTAAAATGAACCATGCCTGGGTTTCAAAGGATTTTGTACCACCTTCCCCTGATGACACATTTGATGCTGGGTTGCCAGCAAAATGGCTCGCTTTGTCCTCCTCTTCCTCCGACTTCTCCAATTCCTCCATTTGCAACTGCTGAACGTCCAGCCTACACCTCAACATATGCCAGTTTTTCCACCTTCATAACTGGGCTGTCCCACCCAGGGCCGACGTCAGCACCTGGCGAACCCGGGCAAGTGTCGGGGCCCTGAGCAGGTGGGTGGGCCCACTCGCTGTCAGAGACACCGGTGTACTATGAGGGGCCCTGTGCCAGTGTCAACGCCCGCGAGTGAGCCCTCCTGCTTGATCAGGGCCCAGCACTTGCAATACTTACCTCTCCCTGCTCCACCGCTGTGACGTCTTTCACGTTTCCTGACAGTGACACTCAGGTCAGAGAGCGCGATGACGTCACGTCTGTGCGCCTTCTGCCTGAACAGTCACAGTGCAGAGAGCTGGAAGATGGCGACGCTGAGGAGTCCAGAGTAGAGCAGTGCCCAGCGAGGAGAGGTATTTCATTTTTTTAATGTTTGGAGCAATATATGGGGAGAATTATACACTGGAGAATTATACATGGGGCCCATCATACACTTGAGCATCATAGATAGAGCCCATTATACACTGGAGCATTATATATGGGACACATCATATATTGTAGCATTATAAATGGGGCCCATCATATACTGGAGCATCATATGGAGCCCATGATATATGGAGCATTATATAGCCCCATCATACACTGGAGCATCATCCATGGGGCCCATCATATACTGAAGCATCATATGGGGCCCATTATATATGGCGCATGATATGGGGCACATTATATTTAGAGCATCACATGGAGCCCATTATATATGGAGCATTATATATGCGGACCATCATATTTGGAGCATTATATGGGGCTCATCATACTCTTGAGCATCAAATATGGGGTTCATAATTTATGGGGCATCATATAGGGCCCTTTATATATGTTACATCATATGGAGCAAATGTGGGGCCTATTCTGTATTGAGCATTATATGGAGCCCATTCTGTATGGAGTAATATGTGGGGCCCATCATATACTGTATGGAGCTTTATATGCGACTCATTATACTGTATGGAGCAACATGTGGGGCTCATTATACTCTTTGGGGACCGTCCTCTACTGTTCTGTATGGCACATTATATGGGGACCATCATATACTGGAGCATTTCGTGGAGCTCATCATATACTGTATGTATGTGTGTTTACTGTCCTCCACTCCCTGCCGACTTTTCTTCCCCATTGACTTGCATTGGGGTCGGGTCGAGTTTCAGTCGGACCTTCGACTTTTTCCGATAGTCGGTCGATTTCGTTCAACTCGACTTTTGGGAAAGTCGGGTGGTCCAAAACCCGACTCGACCCTCCCAGAGGCAAAGTCGCTCATCTCTACTATTTAGTATAAAAAAGAAAAAAATACATACCACATAATTGTCAGTGTGGTATCACCGTGCCAGCTCAAATATCTGCGTGTTCCAAGTTTGGCCTCTTTAGGCTGGTATTCCAGTGTTTTCCTGTGTGTCACTCTAGTTATACACAGCACTATTTAGTATAAAAAATAAAAAAATACAGGCCAAATATTTGTCAGTTTGGTATCTCCATGCCAGCTCAAATATCTGCGTGCTCCAAGTTTGGCCATTTTAGGCCGGGAATTCCAGTGTTTTCTTGTCTGTCACTGTAGTTATATACAACACAACTGGAAAAGGCAAAAATTTAATTATCTTCCTGCCTGACTGAAAATCAAAATAAAAATTTCCTGAAAAAGCTAGTAAGGAAATTAATTTTGATCCAGATTGAAACTAAACAAAAGAAAATAGAAAAAATTTTGAGAGATAAAAATGATTATGAAATGGGAAATATTTTTTCTTGGAATACAAATAAAAAACGTACTTCCTTCAATAAAAATTGCACCCCTAAACTAAGAAAGAAAAAATCTAATACCGATGGATGGATTAGAGATTCTGACTCTAGTGCTGCAGAAGAATATTTCGATGGATTATTAGAGAATGCAGGATCTGCCTTTAGAAAAAAGACAAGAAGAGGGGGTAGAAACCGCAAATCCAACGAAAAACCAGAAGCAAGTCTCGTGGAAGAAATAACGACAGGCAATGGTGATTTATGGATTGTGAATTTGTCCAAAAGAACTCTAACAGCGGATACTATTCTTTATTCTCCAGGGGACTTAACTTCTGCAAACCTGAGCAATTTGACCTAACTGATTTTAAAATTGAATTATTTAAATCAGTTAGAAAAATACATTTACATAAATCCTTTGCAAATGTAAATAAATCTAAGACCTGCATCGGTACGATGGCTGATAGTCCAATCTCTACAGGGAAATTAGAATTCATGATGTATCCAACAGAAGATCTAGACCATATCAAAGATGTGGCCACATTGTTAAGCATTTCTGACTCCACTGTGGGTATTGAGCCTACTGATAACGTGGTTACCGCTATACCATCAAAACCTTTTTTGGGAGGGGTTAACTCAAATTTTATGCCCACTATTGTGCCAGGGAAATGTCATTAACTTGTTTCAGGACTTAGTAATAAAGGATGTAGAGGCTCTGTGCAGAATTATTAGGCCAATGAGTATTTAGATCACATCATCCTTTTTATACATGTTGTCCTACTCCAAGCGGTATAGGCTTGAAAGCCAACTGCCAATTATGTAAATCAGGTGATTTGCATCTCTGTAATGAGGAGGGGTGTGGTCTAATGACATCAACACTCTATATAAGGTTTGCTTAATTATTAATCAACTTCCTTTCCTTTGGCAAAATGGGTCAGAAGAGAGATTAGACGGACTCTGAAAAGTCAAAAATTGTGTGATGTCTTGCAGAGGGATGCAGCAGTCTTAAAATTGCCAAATTTTTGAAGCGTGATCACCAAACAATCAAGCGTTTCATGGCAAATTTCCAACAGGGTCACAAGAAGCATGTTGATAAAAAAAAGGTGCAAAATAACTGCCCATGAATTGAGGAAAATCAAGCGTGAAGCTGCCAAGATGCCATTTGCCACCAGTTTTGCCATATTTCAGAGCTGCAACATTACTGGAGTATCAAAAAGCACAAGGTGTGCCATACTCAGGGACATGGCCAAGGTAAGGAAGGCTGAAAAACGACCACCAACATAAGATAAAACGTCAAGACTGGACCAAGAAATATCTTAAGACTGATTTTTCTAAGGTTTTATGGACTGATGAAATGAGAGTGACTCTTGATGGGCCAGATGGATGGGCCCGAGGCTGGATCAGTAAAGGGCAGAGAGCTCCACTCCAACTCAGATGCCAGCAAGGTGGAGGTGGGGTACTAATATGGGCTGGTATCATCAAAGATGAACTTGTGGGACCTTTTCGGGTTGAGGATGGAGTGAAGCTCAACTCCCAGACCTACTGCAAGTTTCTTGAAGACACCTTCTTCAAGCAGTGGTACAGGAAGAAGTCGGCATCGTTCAAGAAAAACATGATTTTCATGCAGGACAATGCTCCATCACATGCATCCAAATACTCCACAGCGTGGCTGCCCAGTAAAGGTCTAAAAGAAGAAAAAATAATGACATGGCCCCCTTGTTCACCTGATCTGAACCCCATAGAGTACCGGTGGTCCCTCATAATATGTGAGATCTACAGGGAGGGAAAACAGTCCACCTCTCGGAGCAGTGTCTGGAGGCTGTGGCGGCTGCTGCACGCAATGTGGATCGTAAACAGATCAACCAACTGATAGAATCTATGGATGGAGGCGTCTGAGTGTCATCGTAAAGAAAGGTGGCTATATTGGTCACTGATTGTTTTTTTTGTTGTTTTTGAATGTCAGAAATGTTTATTTCTAAATTTTGTGCTGTTATATTGGTTTACCTGGTGAAAATAAACAAGTGAGATGGGTATATATTTGGTTTTTATTAAGTTGCCTAATAATTCTGCACAGTAATAGTTACCTGTTCAAACAGATATCCTCCTAAGATAGCCAAATCTAAAAAACCCACTCCAACTTCCAAAAATATTAAGCTTTAATATTTATGAGTCTTTTGGGTTGATTGAGAACAGAGTTGTTGTTCAATAATAAAAATAATCCTCTCAAATACAACTTGCCTAATAATTTTGCAAACAGTGTATATTATCGCATGCCCACAAAAAATTTAGCGGATAAAGAATTAGATGTGTTATATGATATGCAGAAGTGGGATGATATTGTACTACGAAGGGCTGACAAAGGAGGAAATATAATTGTATTGATAAGGATTATTATATACAGGAAGCTCTGTCACAACTCAATGATTCACAAACATATTTGATGTTAGATTATAATCCTGTTAAAAAATAAAAGGATAATTTGAGGACGTTTTTGAGAAAAAATGTGGAAAAGGATGTTTTGACAAAGAAAAGAGCAGAAATTCTTCTTCCTGAATATCCAGAAATTGCACATTGGTAAAGTATCCGCAAAATACACAAATCTATCACACAGCCTCCTGGTTGCCCCATAATATCGGGAATAAACTTATTGACAGAACCATTATCACAATATCTTGATTGGCTCCTCAAAACACTACTATCATTGGTATCATCATAAATAAAAGACTCGGGTGATTCATATTAGCACTGAAAGATATGGAATATAAATCAAGTTTTTGTTTGACATCAACAGATGTTGAAAACTTGTACACCCGTATTCCACAAAAAATAGGTATTGAAGCTATACATTAAATATTGCTAAATATAGATAAAACTCCTGATTGGATTTCTTTTGTTGTTGATGGTCTGGATTTCTTATTATCTAACAATGTTTTCAAATTCATAAATCAATTGTATTTACAAAAGACCGGTACCGCGATGGGTGCCCCCGTTGCATGTGTTTTCGCTAATCTCTTTTTTGAAGAAAAGTATATCACAAATGTCTCTAATCCATATTTAAAATATCTACACATGTTCTTGAGATTTGTGGACGATATCTTCATTATTTGGGATGGTCTTGAAAATGAATTTGACAATTTTGTGGGATATTTAAATGATACGAGTACAGAGAATATGCGATTTACTTCCCGTTTTGGGCATAATAGCATAGAGTTTCTGGATGTTAAAGTCGATGTAATTGAGGGGAAATTGTTCGGAAAGTTTACAGAAAGCTGACTGCCTCAAATTCAATGTTGCATTTCAATAGCGCTCACCCGATACATACGAAAAGAAGCCTTGCTTATAGCCAAATGATTAGGCTACGTAAGGTTAATAAGAATGATCTTATTTTAAATGAACAAATAGAATAGTTGAAAATACGTTTTCTCAAAAGAGGATATCCCATCCATCTTCTAAATGAGGCTCATGAACGGGTAAGGAAACTATAGCAATTAGATCTCCTTAAAAAATCAGGCAGAAAACATAAAAAACAACCTAATAATGAGGTCACCACGGCAAAAAGGTTGAACTTTAGTTGTAAACATAGCCCAATTGATAAAATTATACACGCGGCTATTGGAAAGACTGGCATGTGTTACGAACAGATAAGGATCTGCAGGACATTAGTTCAGTTTGTCCTCAATTCGCATATAAAAGGACACGCAATTTACCCAACTTTTTAATACACAATTGCCTTCTGCCCACTAATAATAATTGGTTAAATAAAAATGTACCTAAGGGCAATTTTAAATGTGGCAACTGTATCTATTGTCATTTGCACATTACCACTAATTCTCTAAAAATCGGCACCATTCAGCACCGAGTGTGCGATTTTATAACTTGTAAAAGTAAATTCGTGGTTTACATTTTTTTTTGCCCTTGTTCTTTTTGTTATATAGGGAAAACTATAAGATCATTGGCCACTAGTTTTCGGGAACATTACCACTCTATAACTACAAGTAAAGGGTGCTTGAGATTGATTCATCATATGCAGAAAAGACACAATTCCCATCCTGAATTATTAAACTTTGTCGGTTTAGAGATAGGTAAATTCACCCCATAGGGAGGTAACCATAACAAAATCTTGAGACAAAAATTGAAGTGGATAATTAGGACAAATGCACAAGGTCTGTTTTTTGTGATCAATCCTCGGCTAAATGAAAAACATCTTTGTACAAAAAATTTCATATTTGTAATTGTCCTGAAATTGTAACAATTGTTTGAGGTTTGCTGTTCAGTAGTGTTGAGCGATACTGCCGATATCCCGAAATATCGGATCGGATTGGATCGGCCCATACTCAAAAAGTATCGGGTATCGCCGATCCGATACCGAGGCCCAATGCAAGTCAATGGGACAGAAATATCGGAACTAAAAAAACCTCTTTCTTTCCTTGTAAACACTATATACACATAGAATACACACATATATATATATATATATATATATATATACATGTCATTGTGACATACACACATATATATATATATATATATATATATATATATATTTATAGTTCATACACTTTTACATAGTAAAAAAGACTCTAATTCAATTGCCGGGCAATGCGGCATTTGTAAGGATACAGAACCACCCGACATGAAATGACACATGGTTTACATAGAGTTAACCATGTAATTTCATGTAGTTTGATATATGGTTTTCACTAACAATTACATGAGTGTATGTGTGCAAAATTTGACACATAGGGGTTAATTAAAGGTGTAAATTCGTTGTAAAAAAAATACATTTTTTGCTACGAATTTACACCTTTAATTAACCCCTACATGTGTCAAATTTTGCACACATACACTCATGTAATTTTTAGTGAAAACCATATATCAAACTACATGAAATAACATGGTTAACTCTATGTAAACCATGTGTCATTTCATGTCGGGTTCTGTATTTTCACAAAAGCCGGCAATTGAATTAGCGGCTATTATACTATGTAGAAATGTATGTACTATAAATACACTCACCAAAGGGCCATAAGGTACGCACTATCCCTTAGGAAAAAGCTTCACGCGAAACGCGCGTCAGGGGTGCCACGAGCCACCTTGAGGTACAGTATATTTCCACAGCAGCTATCGTATTTATCATGTCTAACATGCATTTTCCTTTTAGGCAGTGGGCGTTTATTTGATATGTGATATATACTTTGGCCCTGCATCTAATATTAGATCTTGCACTAAGCAATTTTGCACTATGCACCAGGCACTTTAGCAGGGGTTTCATAGCTTGGATTTACTATGCCCGCATATAAATATCGCTGTGCCTTCTTACTTTTTGCATTTTGACAAAATTATTCATGCATATCTTTGGATTAATTGTAAGATAGCGCTTTTTACTTAATGGAATTTATTACATATGTTTGAAATACTATATATACAATCTTTTCCTGTATTATATTTTTGAAGCATTTTTTTGCTCCATATATGCAATGTATGATATATAATAATTAGGATTAATATTAAATGTATATGTATATATGTATATGTATATATCCAAAGATGCGCCAATTGTGGCACTTTACCCGGCTCTTCCCACTTGCCTTGTAGTGGTGGCACGCGGGTAATAAGGGTTAATGTCACCTTTGATTGATCAGTGACAATAAGCCCGGTTAATAATGGAGAGGCGTCAATAAGACACCGATCCATTATTAATCATAGTTTGTAAATTTAAAAAAAAGACACAGCAAGAAAAAAGTCTTTTAATAAAATAAAACACCACACAGTTTTCATTAATTTTATTCTTCTCTCATTCCTGCGACGCCATTGATCTCCTGTAAAAAAACAAAAATAATAAACCAACACAAATACTCCCTGTTTGACGCAGTCCATATTAACGAGTGTCCCATGACGAGTCCAGCTCTGCTACATCTGGATGACAGGCTGAGCCTGACATACACATGGAGCAGAGCTGTTTACCGTTGCGGCTTCCCCCGCGGTGACGTCATCCGGGCTGGTTTACGGCCAGCTGTCGCGAGAGTACAGCTGGCCGAGATTACCCAGTACCCGGCAGTCACTGCAGTTATCGCGGGATTCTGCACGTGACAGCCAGGGACAGGGTAATGGTGGCATCCAGGAGGACGTGACCACCGGAGAAGGCAATCTTCTGCCAGGTAAGTACGGACTCTGCTGAGTCCTGACCCATGACAGACCCGACCGACACTGACTGTGACAGTTTCGGGAAGTTACTGTGTCACGTACTTCGTTCTGTGACACAGGAACTCCCCATAGACTTATAGGAAATTCCGATTCCGGTATCCGATATGACAAAAATATCGGAACTCAGAATCGGAATTCCGATACAGCAAATATCGGCCGATACCCGATATTTGCAGTATCGGAATGCTCAACACTATTCAGGACTTCTGCATTTCTCCCTGGCATGCTCTCAATCAACTTCTGGACCAAATCCTGATTGATAGCAGTCCATTCATGCACAATCAATGCTTTCATTTTGTCAGAATTTTTAGGTTTTTGTTTGTCCACCCGTCTCTTGATGATTGACCACAAGTTCTCAATGGGATTAATCTGGGGAGTTTCCAGGCCATGGACCCAAAATCTCTATGTTTTGTTCCCTGAGCCATTTAGTTATCACCTTTGCTTTATGGCAAGGTGCTTCATCATGCTGGAAAAGGCATTGTTGATCGCCAAACTGCTCTTGGAGGGTTGGGAGAAGTTGCTCTTGGAGGACATTCTGGTACCATTCTTTATTCATGGCTGTGTTTTTAGGCAAGACTGTGAGAGAGCCGATTCCCTTGGCTGAGAAGCAACCCCACACATGAATGGTTTCAGGATGCTTAACAGTTGGCATGAGACAAGACTGGTGGTAGCGCTCACCTTGTCTTCTCCGAATGAGGCGTTTTCCTGATGTCCCAAACAATCGAAAAGAGGATTCATCTAGAAAATAACTTAACGTCAGTCCTCAGCAGTCCACTGCCTGTACCTTTTTCAGAATATCAGTCTGTCAATGATGTTTTTCCTGGAGAGAAGTGGCTTCTTTGCTGCCCTCCTTGAGACCAGGCCTTTCTCCAAGAGTCTCCATCTCACAGTGCGTGCAGATGCACTCACACCTGCCTGCTGCCATTCCTGAGCAAGCTCTGCACTGCTGGTAGCCTGATCCCGCAGCTGAATCACTTTTAAGAGACGGTCCTGGTGCTTGCTGGTCTTTCTTGGGCGCCCTGGAGCCTTTTTGGCAACAATGGAACCTCTCTTCTTGAAGTTCTTGATGATGCGATAGATTGTTGACTGAGGTGCAATCTTTCTAGCTGCGATACTCTTCCCTGTTAGGCCATTTTTGTGCATTGCAATGATGACTGCACGTGTTTCTTTAGAGATAACCATGGTTAACAGAAGAAAAACAATGATGCCAAGCACCAGCCTCCTTTTAAAGTGTCCAGTGGTGTCATTCTTACTTAATCATGACAGATTGATCTCCAGCCATGTCCTCATCAACACCCACACCTGTGATAATGGAGCAATCACTGAAAAGAGGTTAGCTGGTCCTTTTAAGGCAGGGCTGCAATGATGTTGAAATGTGTTTTGGGGGATAAAGTTCATTTTCTAGCCAAATATTGACTTTGCAAGTAATTGCTGTTAATCTGATCACTCTTTATAACATTCTGGAGTACATGCAGATTGCCATTAGAAAAAGTGAAGCAGTAGACTTTGTAAAAATTAATATTTGTGTCATTCTCAAAACTTTTGTCCATGACTGTACACCTAAAGGCAGAAAGATGAAAACTAACTGCTCCGTAGCAGAACCTCCAAAGAAATAGGAAGCCCCCAAACATGTAATCGCGGTTAGACAAGAAGAAAATACGAACACAGACAGAAAATAAAATGAGCAAACGCTGGGGCCAAATACTGTCTAGATAGAAAAGTACAGGAAAGAATTCTGACTGCAACCCAAAAAATCCCTGACAAAAATACCAACACTTCTGATTAACAAAAAACCTGAGATCACACGATCACTACTACCTAAATCAGATCTCTGGTGTAAGACACAGCAATTCAGCAAATAAAAGTGCCACAGGAACAGAGCAGAAGTGCAAACACAAACTGAGCACAATTGCCTCGCCAGGCCCCAAAAGGGGACCAGGCTGATGTCTACTGCTAAGCAGCAAACCAGCAAGGAAAATCCAACCAGAGGAAAAAAAACAGCAAATCACTTATCTGAATGAGAGCAGGTATGCAAGCTGAGCTCCAAGGAAGACCAGGAAGAACAATAGATTACTGGCAATGCTGCTGGGAGTTCAGGTCACTTATATCAGACCATTCGGACCCAGCTGAAGGCCATTCAGCAATTGGTTCATTACCCTCAGCAACCACCAGAGGGAGCCCCAGCTCAGAAGTCACCTCCAGAGTTTTCACAACAGTACCCCCCCTTGAGGAGGGGTCACTGAACCCTCACCTGCACAACCAGGCCAATCTGGATGAGCTCGATGATAGGCACGGATCAGTCTCCCAGCATGGATGTCCAAAGCAAACACCCAAGAATTGTTCTCCTGACCATAACCTCTCCACTTAACCAAATACTGGACTTTCCATCTAGCAAAACAAGAATCCAATATTTTCTCAACCACATACTCCAAATTGCCCTCAACCAAAACAGGGTCGGGAGGCGCAGCCATAGTAACCACTGGCTCGACAAACCTCTTCAATAAGGAGTTGTGGAACACGTTATGGATCTTAAATGTCCCTGGAAGAAGCAAACGGAAGGAAGCTGGATTAATAATTTCCATGATCTTATAAGGTCCAATGAACCTTGGCTTAAATTTTGGAGATGCAACCTTCATAGGGATATTTCTTGAGGACAACCAAACCAAGTCCCCCACTTTTAAACGAGGACCATCAGTCCTATGCCGGTTGGCAAACCACTGGGCTTTCTCTTGAGAGAGAGACAACCTCTCCACTACCTGGTCCCAAATCTGCTGCATATGCTCCACAATAGAGTCAACCCCCGACAGACAGAAGCCTCCACTTGTCCTGAAGAAAATCGAGGGTGAAACCCAGAATTGCAGAAAAATGGAGACTGGAGACATCAAGGTGGCAGAGCTAGCCCTATTATAAAGAGCAAACTCAGCCAAAGGCAAAAAAGAGACCCAGTCATCTTGATCAGCAGACACAAAACATCTCAAATAAGTCTCCAAGGTCTGGTTTGATCTCTCGGTTTGTCCATTGGTCTGAGGGTGAAATCCTGGAAGGTCTTTTTCTCGTGGCTGCTATAAAAGGCTGTCCTTACCGCACGGCCGTGCGTTAGGATCATTTGCATTATGTGCTTTGCGCCAGTGTGATCATGCACGCATGTGGTTAGGGCTCGGCTGAAATAAGCCCTAGAATACCGGAACCTCCGGTGAGGAGATTTGGGTGCATGTGGTTAGGGCTTGGCTGAAATAAGCCCCTAGACTACCGGCTTCTCAGGTGAGTAGATTGCTTGATTGTGTTGCTGTCTGCATGATCACGGACTGCTATCCGCACAGCAGTTATCTGTGTATCCCTGTGGGGTTAACAGGACACAGTACCTATCTCTGCGTCTTTACCTTAGCGACTCTGTGGTGTAACAGAGTTTGTTTACATCGCCATATAGCGCTGCGGCATTCCTGCTAGCGGCTCTGTGGATTAACAGAGTTCGCACCATGGGCGTACCCACCGTGGGGCAGGGGGGGCAGGTGCCCCACCCTAGAAGCAGGGGCACACAATGAAAGAGAGCGGAGAGAGCAGCACAATGCCGTCTCCCTCTGCCACAGATTGCATTGCCTGTGTGCTCACAGTGCACGGAGCTGCTGTCTCATCAGAGGAGCTTCTTCCTTCCTGGCCGGCAGCAGCTGCTGTAGTTTAACTTTCTGCCGTGCAGGCTCTGGTTGTCTCAGCCACACTGGGTCCTAGTGCCCTCTGTGTGCAGACACTGGACACTTCCTGCTCAAGCCTCAGCCACTGCCTGCAAGCTTCATGGTAAGAGGGGATGGAATTTATTAAATTCATTCTGCTCAGGCATGTCATGGTCACTGTGGGGGAATGTGAGAGGATGGGGGTACAGTGGGGGAGGGGTACAGGGCACTGGGGTGAATGTAGGAGGATGGGGTATTGTGGGGGCTAGGGCACTGGGGGGGTTAATGTGAGAGGATGGGGGTATTGTGGGGGAGGGGTACAGGACACTGGGGTGAATGTAAGAGGATGGGGGTATTGTGGGGGCTAGGGCACTGGGTGGTTAATGTGAGAGGATGGGGGTATTGTGGGGAGGGGTACAGGGCACTGGGGTGAATGTAAGAGTATGGGGTATTGTGGGGGCTAGGGCACTGGGGGGTTAATGTGAGAGGATGGGGTATTGTGGGGGCTGAAGTGGGGGAGGGGCAACAGGGCACAGAGAGTGAATGTGAGAGGATGGGGTATTGTGGGGGGGTATTGTGGGGGAGGGGATACAGGGCACTGGTTGGTGAATGTGAGATGATGGGGATATTGTGGTAGCTGGCGCACAGGGGCTGATGTGATAGGATGGGGGTATTGTGAGGGAGGGTGGACAGGTCACTGGGGTTGAATGTAAGAGGATGGGGGTATTGTGGGGACTGAAGTGGGGAGGGGCAACAGAGCACTGAGGGGTGCATGTGAGAGGATGGGGGTATTGTGGGGTCAGTGGGACAGAACACTAAGGGGTGCATGTGAGACGATGGGCTGTTTTGGTGTGGGTGGGGGACAGGGGAGGTTGGGGCTTTTTTTACTTGTGAGCTCCTTAATACTTTAATAATAGATTAATATTTCAGTATTATTAAAACAAGGGCCTAGACAGATGGCCGTACAACTCATGCGAGGATCGCAATGCAATCCTCGGACTTGCTGGTACCGCTCCTGACATGAGCGCGACTGTCATGTATAATATATGGTATATACAGCGTAGTGTCGCATACACTGCTGTATTATACAATATACAACAGTTCTAATGCTCCATACCTAATATGCAGTATAATGTACAGTGTATATGATGTAACCTGTATAAAATGCGACATTGGCTTGCCCCCCCCCCTAGTTTTGATCCTGGGTACGTCCATGGTTCGCACTATCTGCCACAGCGCGCTACGGCATTTATTTTAGCGACTCTGCTGGATAACAGAGTTCGCTACTTATGCCATATTACTAGCAGCAGGCTCTGCCTGCACGGTGGACCCCGGGCTGCGAACACACCTCACTACATTATTTATTTGGTGCGTTCCGCAGACCCTAACATAATCCTATCACAAGGATCTGGCTAGTAAAAGGGCGGACGACCAGATTCTACAGCAGTACATCCAGCAGCTGGAGAGTAGGTTGGCAATCCTTGAGCGCACAACCTCAGCTGTGGATGTTACCGCAGTCGCTGTTCAGGCTGCTAGCGTAGCTGCAGTCAGTTTGTCCACCGCTACCTCTGCTCTGACATCATCCCACCTCCCACTTCCAGACAAGTTTATTGGTGACAGTAAACATTGTTGGGGATTCGTGAGTCAGTGCTCTATACAGCTTCAGCTTCTGGCAACACATTTCCACACAGAACGGGCACATGTGGCTTTTATTGTGTCTCTTCTGTCGGGCAGATCATTGGAATGGGCAACGCCGCTGTGGGAGCACAACGATCGTGAGGTGCGGAGTGCTCCTGGTTTTTTGGAGGCTCTGAAAAAGGTCTTTTTAGGACCTCAGGTCACCCACGATACGGCACTCCAACTGCTGGCAATGTCACAGGGCTTGTCCATGGTCTGCCAGTTCCCAGTCCAATTTCGGACTTTGGCCTCTGAATTAGAGTGGCCAGATAAAGTTCTTATTCCAGTGTTCTGGAGAGGACTGGCAGACCATGTAAAGGACGCTTTGGCCACCAAGGAGATTCCTGCCACACTGGAGAAACTCATTTATATATCTACCCGCATCGACCTCCGTTTTCACGAGCGGAGGTTAGAGCGTACCCAGTGTAGGCAGAGGTTTCGTCTTGCACCCACCTTTGCCAAACCTCTTGATTTTCCCGTTCGGGCGTCCGACTTCCAAGAGACCGTGGAGACTACTCGAGCGGGATCTGAATCTCGGACCACTCGAGTATCCATGGTCTGTAGAGTGTGTCAGCAGCCATGACATTATGTCAACCGATGTCCCCAGCGAATGAGTAAACGGTCATGTTCCGTGACCTGGGTGCAGGGTCATTAGACGTAAGGGATTTTGCTCCGAAAGTGCTCCTTAAAGGGTTAATCTCTCTAGGTCCATCCACTCTTCTCGCCAAGCTCTGTGTGGACTCTGGAGCAGAGGGGAATTTTATGTCCTCCTCCTTTGCCTCTCGCCATTCCATACCACTGGTAACGCTCGCCAAGCCACTATCGGTGAGAGTATTGAATGGAGCAATCCTGCCCTCACAAATCACCCACCAGACTGTCTCTCTTCCTATGTCCCCTTCTCATCAGCAGAATATATCCCTTTTTGTTCTTCCTGAGGGAATAAATGAGGTTTTGTTGGGCTTACCCTGGTTTCGCCACCACTCTCCCCATATTGAGTGGTCATCTGGGAGAATACTGGGTTGGGGCGATCATTGCAGAGACAGATGTCTCAGAGAGGATGTTCAGGTTTCCAACACAGAGATACTCATAGACCTTCCATCTCTCCCCAAGGTTTATTGGTCATACACGCACGTATTCTCCAAAAAGGCAGCGGAGATTCTTCCACCTCATCGCCCCTATGACTGTCCTATAGACCTTTTGTCTGGAACGGAGCCTCCTCGGGGAAAAGTGTATCCTCTGTCTCTTCCTGAGACGGAGGTCATGTCACAATACATCCAGGAAAATCTGGCAAGAGGGTTTATTAGGAAGTCAGTGTCACCAGCAGGGACCGGATTTTTCTTCGTGCAGAAGAAGAATGGAGAATTACGACCGTGTATAGACTATAGGGGTCTTAACGCCATTACAATTAAGAACAAATACCCTTTGCCACTAATATCTGAGCTCTTTGATAGGCTCCGGGGAGCAAGGGTATTTACTAAGCTGGATCTTCGTGGTGCCTATAACCTGATCCTACATCGTCACGAGGTTGATAAGCCTTTCATATTGGAGGTAGATGCCTCGTCCGTTGGTGCTGAAGCAGTCCTTTTTCAAAAGGATGCTCAAGGTTGTAAACATCCTTGCTTCTTCTTCTCCAAGACTTTCACACCAGCGGAGAGGAATTATTCCATTGGGGATAGGGAGTTGCTAGCTATGAAGTTGGCATTTTCCGAGTGGAGACATCGCCTGGAGACAGACCACCCAGCGGCTAAATTCTCGTCAGGCCAGATGGTCCCTGTTCTTCTCCTGGTTCCATTTCACCCTCCATTTTCTCTCCGGGGAGAAGAACATTCGTGCCGATGCTCTGTCTCGCTCCGTGGGGTCCTCTGAGGAGTTGGAGGAGGAGCCTCGGCTGATTATCCCCACAGAGAGCCTAAGATCTGTGGCCCCGGTTTTGCTTGAGTCTGTGCCTCCGGGCAAGACTTTTGTGCCCATCAAATTGCGACCGGAGGTACTCTCTTGGGCACTCTCGTCCAGGGTGGGTGGACATTTTGGGGCAAAGAGGACATCTGAGTTGCTGGAAAGGACATACTGGAGGCCACATATTGTCCGTGACGTCAGGGAATACGTTCAGGCGTGTGTTTCCTGCGCCAAGAATAAGTCCCCTCGACAATGGCCAGCTGGGTTACTTTTCCCTTTACCGGTGGCAGACAGGCCCTTGGAGATGGTTGGGATGGATTTTGTGGTGCGCTTACCCAAGTCTCGGGGATGCACCATCATCTGGGTGATAACCGACCACTTCTCCAAAATGGTGCACTTGGTGCCGTTACCACGGTTACCGTCTGAACGGGACTTGGCAGCATTATTTATTAGGCATATTTTCGGCCTACACGGTATGCCAGACAAAATTGTCAGTGATCAAGGTCCCCAATTTGCGTCTCGGTTCTGGAGAGAGCTGTGTCGTTTACTCAGCATAGAGTTGAATCTCTCCTCTGCATACCATCACGAGACGAATAGGTTGGTAGAGAGGGCCAACCAGACCTTGGTCACATACTTGCGACATTTTGTCTCTGTCATACAGGATGACTGGGCATCCTTGCTACCGTGGGCTGAGTTCGCTCTTAATAATGCTGTTTCTGACTCCACCAGACAGACCCCATTCCTCCTGAACTACGGTCAGCATCCACGGATACCAGTGCCCATGCCTGTGTCTTCCGCCAATTCCAGGGTGGCAGACTGGGATGTGGAGGCACGGGACATTTGAGACCGCACCCAGGATGCCATTCAGGCCTCCAAAGAAAGGATGAGGTCTTCGGCCGATGCCCATCGGCGCCCCACTCCTACATTTGCTCCGGGTGACCTAGTGTGGCTTTCTGCCCGAAACATCAGGCTACGTGCTAAGTTCACCAAGTGGCACCTCGCTTTTTGGGTCCCTTTAAAGTTCTTGAGCAGGTAAACCCGGTGGTTTACCGCCTAGCCCTTCCGCCTCGCCTTGGTATCACCGCACCTTTCACGTGTACCTCCTGAAACCCGTGGCCATTTCCAGGTTTTCTGAGTCATCTGCCGGGACGTCGGGTTCAACTACCGACGATCATGAGGTGAACGCCATTGTTGGGTGCAAGGTGGTACGAGGAAAAAAATTTTATTTGGTGGATTGGAGGGGTTATGGGCCTGAGGGTAGGTCCTGGGAGCCTGCCGAGCATGTTCACGCTCCGCAGCTCATTGCTGCCTTTGAGCGCAGCGAGGCCCAAAGAAGGGGGGGCACTAGGAGGGGTGTAATGTTATGGTTCGAGTTCCTGCTGCTGCACAAGGGGAGTCTCGAACCAGTCCCGCTGCGGTCCCCCATCCATCTCCGGCCGCAGTGGAGCCTGCTCAGCAAAGACGTGGGTCCCAGCGTCTCGCCCAGGTTAACACTGTGCAGAGGCTTGTTGCGGTCTTTCCTGGTTTCTCTATTATAACCAGTGCTGCAGCAGGCAGTTCGGGAACTAAGTCCCTGCTTTCTCCATATGAGCATGCCCAGGGTAAGATCTCTCATTGGAGATCAGGGGTCACATGTTCAGGTACTGCAGCAGCTCCTATTGGTCCGCCAGGAAGGTCCTGAAACTACATGTGTTTTGGAACAGTTTCTCATTGGTCCTTTTTCTGGCAGGTCCTGTAGCTGTTACTATAAAAGGGTGGCATGGCTGGGCCGCCATGCGCTAGTATCAATTGCATTATATGCTTTACGCCAGTGTGATCATGTACGCATGTGGTTAGGGCTCGGCTGAAATAAGCCTCTAGAATACCGGCACCTCCGGTGAGGAGATTTGGATGCACGTGGTTAGGGCTTGGCTGAAATAAGCCCCTAGAATACCGGCTTCTCCGGTGAGGAGATTGCTTGATTGCGTTGCTGTCTGCATGATCACGGACTGCTATCCGCACAGCAGTTATCTGTGTATCCCTGTGAGTCTAACAGGACACAGTCTTTTTCTCAGCGGCTCTGTGACGCAACAGGGTTCGCTTTATAACTCTGGTTCAGCGCCCTAGCGTTTTACTTTGCGGCTCACTGAAGCTAAGTGAGTTCGCACTTATCGCCATATAGTGCTGTGGCATTCCTGTTAGCGGCTCTGGGAATTAACAGAGTTCGCACTAACTGCCACAGCGCGCTGCGGCGTTTATTTTAGCGACTCTGCGGGATAACAGAGTTCGCTACTTTCGCCATCTTACTAGCAGCGGTCTTCGACTCCGGGTTGCGAACGCACCTCTCTACTATATCTATTAGGTGCGTTCCACAGACCCTAACTCACCTGACCTCCAATCATCCTCTTCAGGTGATTGACTTCTGTCAGCCAGACTAGCTCCATTACCAGCAGCAACCACCAGAGGGAGCTCAAACTCAGAAGCCAGATCAAAAATGTTCACAACAATCACATATTGTAAATAGTGACTCCTGTTATGTTAGGTAGCTGAGGAGTACAGGAACAACAATCGGGCAGCCGAACACCTGAGATGTTGGTAACTAATGGGTTGCAGATTCCTAAACTAACCACACAACTAGAGGTAGCCGTGGAGCATTCCTACGTTGATCCTAGACGCCTCATCACAGCCTGAGAGATAAGAACACCTAAAGGCAGAAAGATGAAAGCTATCTGCCCCGGAGCAGATCCCCAAAGAAAATAGGAAACCCCCAAACATGTAATGGCAGTTAGACAAGAAGAAAGCACGGACACAGAAAGAAAATAGAATGAGCAAACGCTGGGGCCACAAGCTGACTAAATAGTATAGGACAGGAGAGATTACTTTCTGCAACCCAGAAAACCCTTAAAAAATCCAACAATTCTGATTACAAAAATACTATGAACATACGATCTCGCCACCCACTAAATCAGATCTCAGTGTGAACAAAACCAAGACGCAGCCGCTGAAAAAGCAGGAAACAGCAAATGAAAAAACAACAGTGGCTACAGACAAATTGTGAGGAGCACAGGCCCCAGGAGGGGTCCCGGCTGTCCTCTACAAATGTGCAGAAAACTATGCAAATAGCAAGCACAAAAAGAAAAGCAGAAAATATCTTATCTGAAAGCAGCAGACGCAGACAAGACACCAGCAAACTTCCAAATGAACCAGGAACCACAATTGAGACCAGAACAATTGATCACCGGCGATCATCATGGGAGGGAACCTCCCTTATATCAGTCCAGTCAGTGATCCCAGATTGCCATTCCTCGCTGGAAGGTTCAGTACTGTCTGTAACCACCATAGGGAGCCTCTACTCATTCACAACAGACTCCTGTGTTATCTACTGTATATAGAGGTGTTATCAGTCATTCTATAGGAGGGGATGGAGGTGAGCTGTGAAATCAGCTATTTTGAATGGAGAATCTTTGTTATCTACTGTGTATATAGTTGTTATCAATCACTGAACAAGAGGAGGAGGTGAGCTGTTATATCACTTATTGTAAATAAGGAATCTTGCGTTATCTACTGTACATAGAGGAATTGTTAGTCATTGCACAAAAGGGGGAAGTGGTAAGCTGTGACATCACCTTTTGTGAATTTCGGATCCTGTATTCTTTACTGCAAATAGATGTGTTATCAGTCATACTGGCTAATCGGTACTCGGACGCGTCCGCTCTTCGCCAGTCCTTACACTAGCTGCCCATTCATTATAGGATCCAATTACTGGTTCTCACCCACAAAGCTCTCCACAGTGCAGCACCCCAATACATCTCCTCCCTCATTTCTATCTATCGGCCTAACCAACTGCTGCGCTCTGCAAACGACTTTCGACTAACCTCTGCACTAATCCGTACCTCCCACTCCCGACTCCAAGACTTCTCCCGCGCTATGCCAATCCTCTGGAATGCTGTACCCCAAGAAATTAGGACTATCCACAATTTGCATGGTTTCAGGCGCTCCCTCAAAACACATTTCTTCAGAGCGGCCTATCACATTCACTAATCAAAGTCATTCTATGTTTAAGTGTGTGTGTGTAGCCCATTCACTATCTCCATCCATCCCTCACTCCCTCAAGATGGCTGGACCATCATTGTAAATGCACCATTGTATATACACACCTGTACTTTGTATTCCCCCACCTCATTGTAGATTGTAAGCTCTCACGAGCAGGGGCGGCTGATTTTGCTTTAATTATTGTATTGTTAACGTTGTTACTTATGACTTGTGTTCTGAAACTGTTAAACTGTAAAGCGCTGTGGAATATGTTGGTGCTATATAAATAAAAATTATCATTAATATTATTATTATTATTATTATTATACTGTAGGAGAAGGTGAGCTGTGACATCACCAATTATTAATGACGGATCTGTGTTATGTACTGTATATAGAGGTGTCATTGAGCAGTAGGAGGAGGTGAGCTTTGATATCACATATTGTGAATGATGGATCATGTGTTATATACTGTATATAGAGGTGTTATCAGGAATTATACAGTAGGAGGAGGAGGTGAGCTTTGACCAGGGGAGTAACTACAATAGGTGTAGAGGTTACACTTGGGCTGTGGAGCCTAGGGGGACCCCAAACACCTTTTGGCTTAGATAAAAAAACTAATGCTATTAAACACTAGCAATAATTGGGGGCATGTTGGAGCTTTTTTGCATTGGGGTATTTGAGCGTCAATTATGCCACTAGCTGTGACATGGCTGATTGTAAGTTGTGGACCTTATGTTATTTACTATCCATAGAGTTGTTAACTATCTAAGAGAACTCCAGTGGGAAGTATGGAAATTTCAAGGTTTCTCATTTTTAATGTGTTAATAAATATTTCCTAATATACAATATACAAAAATATGATTTAAACAACAGATTATTATTTAATGACACATTCCCTTTAAACATTCATATTTTACCAACTTATTAGTTGGTTTGTAATAAATAAAATACCTCTGATGATTTTACACCAATGGGAATTTTTAGACCTTGGGGTAATTACAAAAATACAATGTTTTGCGGCCTATTAAAGAAATCCCATCATATTCTTCATCCCTCCCCTGGCTCCATCCGAGAGCTAATACTGTAGGCATAAATAGGATCACGGAAGGGAAATGTCACTCTTTGTCTTGAATTAGCCAGATCTGTTCGTGGAGGTGACTGTGATGAAAAGACTGCGGCCTTATCCTCTACTGCGCTCCGGTCCATAACTCATTGTAAGTACAATGCATAAGATCTGTCCACTATTCCTGGCACAACCAAGGTTTACAAATCTGACTTGTGTTACTTTATATGGTGGTAACTCTGGAAAGCTTCACAATATCCCAGTGATTAGGACATAGTTTCTACATAGATTATATTTTATATTAGCTGAAAGTTCATTACAGGTTTTGTGAAAATAACTGAATATTGATGAAAATGTGGAAAAATTACCAATTTCAAACATTGAATGCTTATATCCAAACACCAGATAGTCATAGCAACCACACAAAAGAGATAACAAATAACATTTCCCGTCCGTCTGCTCTACATCAGCATCACCTCTCAATCATCCTTTAATCTTGTCTGGAGGATTAAAATTTAGCAGCAACTTTTCATTTTTTTTCAAGGATATTTGCAAATAATTTGTTATGTATCTATTCATTTTAGAAGAGACTTTAGTAGCTAAAATAATGAAAGATATCCAGAAGTTATACGGTTTTAAAAATTATACTCTACAAATTCTAAACTGCTGTCAGGAAATGTCTTATCCTTCAGGTACTATATAGGAATTGTGGCAAAGTGGAATAAAAAAAAAGAAATTAATTTTTTTTCCACTTTGATTTAGATTTAGCAGCAAACTTCATTTTCATTAGAGTTAATAGGAGAAAATACAGATATAAATGTACTAATCAATCACGAATGAAGCAATACCATGTACAGGAGATTCTCACAAAACTAGAACATCATCAAAAAGATTATTTCAGTTCTCCAATACAAAAAGTGAATCTCATGTTATATAGAGTCATTACACACAGAGTGATCTATTCTATAGAGTCATTACACACAGAGTGATCTATTCTATAGAGTCATTACACACAGAGTGATCTATTCTATTAGAGACATTACACACAGAGTGATCTATTATATAGAGTCATTACACACAGAGTGATCTATTCTATAGAGTCATTACACACAGAGTGATCTATTCTATAGAGACATTACACACAGAGTGATCTATTCTATAGAGTCATTACACACAGAGTGATCTATTCTATAGAGTCATTACACACAGAGTGATCTATTATATAGAGTCATTACACACAGAGTGATCTATTCTATAGAGTCATTACACACAGAGTGATCTATTCTATAGAGTCATTACACACAGAGTGATCTATTCTATAGAGACATTACACACAGAGTGATCTATTATATAGAGTCATTACACACAGAGTGATCTATTCTATAGAGTCATTACACACAGAGTGATCTATTCTATAGAGCATTACACACAAAGTGATCTATTCTATAGAGACATTACACACAGAGTGATCTATTCTATAGAGTCATTACACACAGAGTGATCTATTCTATAGAGTCATTACACACAGAGTGATCTATTCTATAGAGTCATTACACACAGAGTCATCTATTCTATAGAGTCATTACACACAGAGTGATCTATTCTATAGAGTCATTACACACAGAGTGATCTATTCTATAGAGTCATTACACACAGAGTGATCTATTCTATAGAGTCATTACACACAGAGTGATCTATTCTATAGAGACATTACACACAGAGTGATCTATTATATAGAGTCATTACACACACAGTGATCTATTCTATAGAGTCATTACACACAGAGTGATCTATTCTATAGAGTCATTACACACAGAGTGATCTATTCTATAGAGTCATTACACACAAGTGATCTATTCTATAGAGGCATTACACACAGAGTGATCTATTCTATAGAGTCATTACACACAGAGTGATCTATTCTATAGAGTCATTACACACAGAGTGATCTATTCTATAGAGTCATTACACACAGAGTGTTCTATTCTATAGAGTCATTACACACAGAGTGATCTATTCTATAGAGTCATTACACACAGAGTGATCTATTCTATAGAGTCATTACACACAGAGTGATCTATTCTATAGAGACATTACACACAGAGTGATCTATTCTATAGAGTCATTACACACAGAGTGATCTATTCTATAGAGTCATTACACACAGAGTGATCTATTCTATAGAGTCATTACACACAGAGTGATCTATTCTATAGAGTCATTACACACAGAGTGATCTATTCTATAGAGTCATTACACACAGAGTGATCTATTCTATAGAGTCATTACACACAGAGGTTCTATTCTATAGAGTCATTACACACAGAGTGATCTATTCTATAGAGTCATTACACACAGAGTGATCTATTCTATAGAGTCATTACACACAGAGTGATCTATTCTATAGAGTCATTACACACAGAGCGATCTATTCTATAGAGACATTACACACAGAGTGATCTATTATATAGAGTCATTACACACAGAGTGATCTATTCTATAGAGACATTACACACAGAGTGATCTATTATATAGAGTCATTACACACAGAGTGATCTATTCTATAGAGTCATTACACACAGAGTGATCTATTCTATAGAGTCATTACACACAGAGTGATCTATTCTATAGAGTCATTACACACAGAGTGATCTATTCTATAGAGTCATTACACACAGAGTGATCTATTCTATAGAGTCATTACACACAGAGTGATCTATTCTATAGAGTCATTACACACAGAGTGATCTATTCTATAGAGTCATTACACACAGAGTGATCTATTCTATAGAGTCATTACACACAGAGTGATCTATTCTATAGAGTCATTACACACAGAGTGATCTATTCTATAGAGTCATTACACACAGAGTGATCTATTCTATAGAGTCATTACACACAGAGTGATCTATTCTATAGAGTCATTACACACAGAGTGATCTATTCTATAGAGTCATTACACACAGAGTGATCTATTCTATAGAGTCATTACACACAGAGTGATCTATTCTATAGAGTCATTACACACAGAGTGATCTATTTATAGAGTCATTACACACAGAGTGATCTATTCTATAGAGTCATTACACACAGAGTGATCTATTCTATAGAGTCATTACACACAGAGTGATCTATTATATAGAGTCATTACACACAGAGTGATCTATTTATAGAGTCATTACACACAGAGTGATCTATTATATAGAGTCATTACACACAGAGTGATCTATTCTATAGGTCATTACACACAGAGTGATCTATTCTATAGAGTCATTACACACAGAGTGATCTATTATATAGAGTCATTACACACAGAGTGATCTATTCTATAGAGTCATTACACACAGAGTGATCTATTCTATAGAGTCATTACACACAGAGTGATCTATTATATAGAGTCATTACACACAGAGTGATCTATTTATAGAGTCATTACACACAGAGTGATCTATTTTATAGAGTCATTACACACAGAGTGATCTATTCTATAGAGTCATTACACACAGAGTGATCTATTCTATAGAGTCATTACACAACAGAGTGATCTAATTCTATTAGAGACATTACACACAGAGTGATCTATTCTATAGAGACATTACACACAGAGTGATCTATTCTATAGAGACATTACACACAGAGTGATCTATTATATAGAGACATTACACACAGAGTGATCTATTATATAGAGTCATTACACACAGAGTGATCTATTCTATAGAGACATTACACACAGAGTGATCTATTTATAGAGTCATTACACACAGAGTGATCTATTCTATAGAGTCATTACACACAGAGTGATCTATTTATAGAGACATTACACACAGAGTGATCTATTCTATAGAGTCATTACACACAGAGTGATCTATTCTATAGAGACATTACACACAGAGTGATCTATTATATAGAGTCATTACACACAGAGTGATCTATTATATAGAGTCATTACACACAGAGTGATCTATTCTATAGAGTCATTACACACAGAGTGATCTATTATATAGAGTCATTACACACAGAGTGATCTATTCTATAGAGACATTACACACAGAGTGATCTATTATATAGAGTCATTACACACAGAGTGATCTATTCTATAGAGACATTACACACAGAGTGATCTATTTATAGAGTATTACACACAGAGTGATCTATTCTATAGAGTCATTACACACAGAGTGATCTATTCTATAGAGACATTACACACAGAGTGATCTATTTATAGAGTCATTACACACAGAGTGATCTATTCTATAGAGACATTACACACAGAGTGATCTATTCTATAGAGTCATTACACACAGAGTGATCTATTCTATAGAGTCATTACACACAGAGTGATCTATTATATAGAGTCATTACACACAGAGTGATCTATTCTATAGAGTCATTACACACAGAGTGATCTATTCTATAGAGTCATTCACACAGAGTGATCTATTCTATAGAGTCATTACACACAGAGTGATCTATTATATAGAGTCATTACACACAGAGTGATCTATTCTATAGAGATCATTACACACAGAGTGATCTATTCTATAGAGTCATTACACACAGAGTGATCTATTCTATAGAGTCATTACACACAGAGTGATCTATTCTATAGAGTCATTACACACAGAGTGATCTATTCTATAGAGTCATTACACACAGAGTGATCTATTCTATAGAGTCATTACACACAGAGTGATCTATTCTATAGAGTCATTACACACAGAGTGATCTATTCTATAGAGTCATTACACACAGAGTGATCTATTCTATAGAGTCATTACACACAGAGTGATCTATTATATAGAGTCATTACACACAGTGATCTATTCTATAGATCATTACACACAGAGTGATCTATTATATAGATTCATTACACACAGTGATCTATTCTATAGAATCATTACACACAGAGTGATCTATTATATAGATCATTACACACAGAGTGATCTATTCTATAGAGTCATTACACACAGAGTGATCTATTCATATAGAGTCATTACACACAGAGTGATCTATTCTATAGAGTCATTACACAAGAGTGATCTATTCTATAGAGTCATTACACACAGAGTGATCTATTCTATAGAGTCATTACACACAGAGTGATCTATTCTATAGAGTCATTACACACAGAGTGATCTATTCATAGAGTCATTACACACAGAGTGATCTATTCTATAGAGTCATTACACACAGAGTGATCTATTATATAGAGTCATTACACACAGAGGATCTATTCTATAGAGTCATTACACACAGAGTGATCTATTTATAAGAGACATTACACACAGAGTGATCTATTCTATAGTCATTACACACAGAGTGATCTATTCTATAGAGTCATTACACACAGAGTGATCTATAAGAGTCATTACACACAGAGTGATCTATTCTATAGAGTCATTACACACAGAGTGATTATTCTATAGAGCATTACACACAAAGTGATCTATTTATAAGTCATTACACACAGAGTGATCTATTCTATAGAGACATTACACACAAAGTGATCTATTCTAGAGTCATTACACACAGAGTGATCTATTCTATAGAGTCATTACACACAGAGTGATCTATTCTAGAGACATTACACACAAAGTGATCTATTATAGTCATTACACACAGAGTGATCTATTCTATAAGAGTCATTACAACACAGAGTGATCTATTCTATAGAGTCATTACACACAGAGTGATCTATTCTATAGAGTCATTACACACAGAGTGATCTATTTCACGTGTTTATTTCTGTTAATGTTGATGATTATGGCTTACAGCCAATGAAAACCAATAGTCATTATCTCAGTAAATTAGAATACTTTATAACACCAGCTTGAAAAATGATTTTAAAATCTGAAACGTTGGCCTACTGTGCTGTATGTTCAGGAAATGCACTCAGTACTTGGTCAGGCTCCTTTTTCATCAATTACTGCTTCAATGGCATGGAGGCGATCAGCCTGTGTCACTGCTGAGGGGTTATAGAAGCCCAGATTCTCCTCTACATGAGACACAACTGTACGTAGTGTGAAATTACTGTTTGGTCACATAGTAGGGCTCAGGACGGAAGTAGTGTGTGAAGACACGGCATTGTGTATTAATTAACCAGACTACTGTTTTGGCATACCAAGAATAATATAATGTTATCTGTATGTTGGCTTTCAAATTTAAGTGTTGATTTCTGGTCGGTCAAGAAAACAGACTTTTATATGTATAAGCCTGTAATATTGACTTGTATTGTGCGCTTATCCTTGATCACTAGTGATATTTTCTGATATGTCAATTATGCATTGTATTATGGAGCCAGTTTATTGATTTCGAAAAAGAGAGGGAAAATCTATGCAAATAGTTCAAATAATCAAGTAAAGCTACTTGATCTCATCTCCATTCTTCCATTTTATGCAAATACTGAAAGAAGTTCACTTGTTAAGACTTTACACTGCATAAAAGATGTGGATTCCAGTCCGCGCTGCCCAAATAATAAATTTGGTATATGTGGTATTTTCCTGAAGAAGGGGTGGTATTCACCCTGAAACACGTAGATTAAAGCACTTCTTAACTGCTACTATGTCTTGGAAATCTATTATTTGGGCAGCGCGGACTGGAATCCACATCTTTTCTGTAGTGTATTGTATTGTCGGGTCGTCGACCGACCTGTGGATCTGCGGTAGCCTCTCCTACATGTGTTTTAACCACCTAATACCAGGTGAGCAGCTTCCTATTTAAAAAGTGCTAACTTATTATCGGATAAGACCCTATTGTGCTTTGTGTCTCCCTTGCTTTATCTATTAACTTGTTAAGACTAAAAACAGGATACATGCATCTGTATAAAAAGACTTAGAGACAAAAAGAGACTCAGAGAGAGACAGCTAGAGATTCTGCCAAGACAAGTACATCCAAGGGCCAGAGACAGGACAACAGTCAAATCATCATGGCATCATCAAAAGGCACATGAATCTATCATTCTACAGGAAACAACCTATGGGTTTTTGGCCCCAGTTGGAAGAATACAGTAATGCTCCATTTACCATCGCTGAACAATGGATACATTTGAAGAAAGCCAGTATTGGGACCCGCTGGTCAACTGGCCTCATGAAGATGTTCGGAGAATCCAGGTTGTGACTCTCAGGTCAACTGGCCTTGTACCTTGTATGGACTCAATGGACTATCATCTTCCTGTGCATGTCATTACCTCCTCTCTGTGTGTGTATGCCACAGGTGGGGTAGCGACCTTGGAACATCTTAAGTCTCATCTGCTATTATCCCGGAAAGTCAGCGGAAGGGTTGCCTGAGTATCGTTAAGCCCACTTTAAAAGGAGAGCGGGCGTTCAGTGGGATGATTTCTGGTCCATGCGATTTCGGCTTGCGGACCAGGATGCCCCCTCGACCCCCCATGTCTCCACAAAGTGCTATTTTGCATTTGAAGTATGAGTTTGGCTAGACTAGATTGTGGACATCAGGTAGCTAAATAGCAAAAAAAAACACAAGCAACCTAATTTTATAAATTAATCTAGAGGTATGTTGACCATTTTGTACCCAAAGGCGCTTTATAGATGTTTAATTCAAATTTGAAAATAAAAAAATTACGTTTTTTTTCAGTGAAATGTTGGTTTAGTCCAGTGTTTGTATTTTTCTCAAGGAGTAACAGAGAAAAACGGATCCCTTAACTTGCTAAGCAATTTATTTTGAATGTAGAGATACCTAATATTTTGGCACATGTCAAAGCTAGGAAAGGTAAGAACACAATTACTTTTTTTTAACATAAATTTGTCTGGAACAGATTTTAGACACCATATCGTATTTGCAGAGCCCCTGAGGTTCTAGAACATCAGAAAATCCCACAAGTGACTATTGGGATATAGTCCCATCATCAAATTGCTCTAGGTATGTGGAGAATATTTTCAACCCACAGGTTCATCACAAAATCTTTCAACATTTTGATGTGAAAAAAAAAAATGTTTTTATGGTAAAATGTTCTTTAGGTCCAAGTTTATAATTCTCACAAAATGTAATAGAAGAAAATTGATTTTTTTACTTAATTGATCCTAAATGCACTGATATATATATATATATATATATATATATATATATATATATATACAATTCAGACCAAAAGTTTGGACACACCTTCTCACTCAATAATTTTTCTGTATTTTCATCACTATGAAGATTGTAGAATCACACTGAAGGCATCAAAACTATGAATTAACACATGTGGAATTATACATTACACTTTACAAAAAAGTGTGAAACAACTGAAAATATGTCTTATATTCTAGGTTCTTCCACCTTTTGCTTTGATTACTGCTTTGCACGCAGAAAAGGTGAACGGATGGACTCTATATGCCTGGTTCCCACCGTGAAGCATGGAGGAGGTGGTGTGATGGTGTGGGGGTGCTTTGCTGGTGACACTATTGGGGATTTATTCAAAATTGAAGGCATACTGAACCAGCATGGCTACCACAGCATCTTGCAGCAGCATGCTATTCCATCCGGTTTGCGTTTAGTTGGACCATCATTTATTTTTCAACAGGACAATGACCCCAAACACATGTCCAGGCTGTGTAAGGGCTTGTTGACCAAGAAGGAGAGTGTTGGGGTGCTACGCCAGATGACCTGGCCTCCACAGTCACCAGACCTGAACCCAATCGAGATGGTTTGAGGTGAGCTGGACCGCTCACCGCTTCAATTTTGAATAATCCCCAACAGTGTCACCAGCAAAGCACCCCCACACCATCACACCACCTCCTTCATGCTTCACGGTGGGAATCAGGCATGTAGAGTCCATCCGTTCATCTTTTCTGTGTGCAAAGCAGTAATCAAAGCAAAAGGTGGCTACTTTGAAGAACCTAGATGTGATGAAACGTGCACACGGTCCGCCACACGGTAGCCCGGGGTATCACGGCTTGTGATCCCTCCGTGCCGCAAATGTGACGAAAACGCGCACACACACGACGGCTGCTGCCGTCCGACCCAGTAAACTGCAGGGATTTATAATTATCCCACTTCCCCTTAGGAACTTGCAGCTCTCTGGTGCCCCCCTTACCCTCAGGTCAGTCAGAGAACTGCACCTAGGATAATTAGTCGCCAGACGGGTCACTTGGATGTGTGCTGGCTATTGGGCACGCTGCAGTGAGGGAATTATAATTACTCCGGGCCGCAGCCAGGCAATACACTTATAAAACCCGCTCCGTCACTGCCAACGCCACCCCATAGGTCAACATTTTACACCCCTTCCTTATGCTGCCACCAGCTACGAATTCCATAATGAACAATTTATCAAGAGGGTCCGTAGCAACCCCAAAACAGTAGCGTAGTACTTCAGGCACGTGCAAATTCGTTTATAGAGCAGGAGAAACAAACTAATAATTTTATAGGTTTATTCCTTAAAGAAACAGGCAGTGCTTATAAAAAAAAGGTAACAAGCTGAGACAATATCGTTATGTACAATGCAGTTAGAAATAAAATAGGATTAAAGATGAAAATCACTCACATGGTAGTTATATCATTTACAGGCAAGCCAGGCTGGGGAGGAGCCACACGTCATAGTTCATTTGCAGATCTCTTAGTCAGGTCATCACAGCATGGACTGCCTAAGGGGGGCTCACCACAAGACTTATACCTGTAGGCTGCTGACCTCACAAAAGGGGATGGTTTTTCTGGCCACCTCCCCAGGCTAAAAGTTATGGTTTAAGCTCTGGAAGATTATCAGGAGCATACTTCGTCCTGAGAACCTCACAGAAGAATGGCAGACCTATCAATGATCTTACTTTTAAATGACGGTTCAAATGAGCCCAAACTTGTGTGGTATAGCTCATGGTGCGTCCGAGAATTCCATTTCTCGGGTTCTGTTGGAGTTACGGGTTCACCAGTACCACGGAAGGATGCCTGTTGGCGCATGGTTCAAAACAGTGACCTTCGTGTTTCTGATGCAACTTCCCACCGTGTTATAAGCCAAAAGAATGAATCCTCATAATGGCTGCCATGGAGGGACAACACATGTGAAGACAATGGAGACCCCCTACGGTGAGCGGGAAAACTCCAGCACTGGTAGCTTCAGATTACACTGAGCCTCAATGGGAGGGGGAAGGGAAGCGCAGCTATACACAGGCTGCTAAATGTAGTAGATGTCATCACACTAGATTATAACACATATTTTCAGTTGTTTCACACTTTTTTGTAAAGTGTAATGTATAATTCCACATTTGTTAGTTCATAGTTTTGATGCCTTCAGTGTGATTCTACAATTTTCATAGTCATGAAAATACAGAAAAATCTTTGAATGAGAAGGTGTGTCCAAACTTTTGGTCTGTACTGTATATATATGTATATATGAATGTCAGTGACACACATATATATATATGTATATAATTATATATCTTTATATTTAATAGAGAGATAGATTGATGAATAGTCGGTAATTCATTTGTCGTCTACTGTAAAATCACTGCAGGAGCCGACAGGTTAGGAGAGATGAATTACATACAGTAAATCCATATAGAATAGTTAGATATATACATGTCAGTGTCAGCATGTCAGCCTTGGAGCGCACCTACGATGGTCCTAGACGTCCCGGCACAGCCGGAGAGACAGCTATCCCTGAATATGGAAAGAGAAAAGCTGACTGACCCGGAGTAGACCCCAAAAGATATAATGGCGGTGTTAGGGCTGGCGGAACGCACAAAATAAATATAAATAATAAGTACGTTCGCAGCCCGGGGTCCACCGTGCAGGCAGAGCCTGCTGCTAGTAGGATGGCGGGATGGCGAACTCTGTTACTTCACAGAGTCGCAACTATAGACACTGTGGCCCTATATGGCGGTATAAGCGAACTCTGTTACACCACAGAGTCGTTAAGGTAGAGACACAGAAATATGGACTGTGTCCTGTTAACTCCACAGGTATGCACAGACAACTGCTGTGCGGACAGCAGTCCATAGTAACGCAATCAGCAACGCACTCAGACAATCTCCTCTTTGGAGAAGTCGGTATTCTAGGGGCTTATTTCAGCCGAGCCCTAAACACGTGCATACAATCTCCTCACCGGCATGCCGGTATTCTAGGGGCTTATTTCAGCCGAGCCCCAAACACGTGCATACAATCTCCTCACCGGAGGTGCCGGTATTCTAGGGGCTTATTTCAGCCGAGCCCTAACACATGCGTGCAAGATCACCCTGGCGCAAAGCACATAATGTGATTGATACTAGCGCATGGCGGCACGACCATGCCACCCTTTTATAGTAGCAACTACAGGACCTGCCAGATAAGGACCAATAGGAAACTGCTCCAGAACACAAGTGGTTTCAGGACCTTCCTGGCGGACCAATAGGGGCTGCTGCAGTACTTGAGCATGTGACCCCTGATCTCCAATGAAAGATCTTACTCTGGGCATGCTCAGAAGGGGAAAGCAAGGACTTTGTCCTAAAGACGTCTGCTCGCCGCTAACCAGTACTGGCTACAGTAGCAGAGCCTGGAGAGGCAGCAGTAATCCTCTGCACAATGTTAGACTGGGCGAGATGCTAGGACCGACGTCTAAGCTGAGCAGAGTCAACTGTGGCTGGAGAAGGATGGGAGGCCACAGCAGGGATTGCTCGAGATTCCCCTCGTGCAGAAGCGGGAACTCGACCCCTAACGGGCGGTAAGACAAGATGAAAACACGAACACAGACAAAAAATTGATTGAGCAAACGCTGGGCCCCAAAACTGTCTAGATAGGATAGTACAGGAGAGAAAACTGTCTGCAACCCAGAAAAATCCTAGGAAAAATGACACCACTTCTGAATCCAAAAACACTAAGACCACAGGGTCTCGACCACCTCTATCAGATCTCTGGTGTGGACACGTAGCTACCCAGCAGCAAGATATCACAAGAACTGAGCAAATGAACAAATACAAAAAACAAACGGAGACCAGCCAAAGCCCACCAAAGGGGACCTGGCTGAAAACAATAAGCAATGCTGCAAAAAGCATGTATTCAAACCACAGAGAAAAAAAACTGAAAAGAGACTTATCTGAAAGCAAGCAGGAGACAGCAGGAAAGCAAGCTGAATTCCAACCTAGACCAGGAAGCACAATTGATTACCGGCGAGGATCATGGGAGTTCAGCTCACTTATATCAGGTCAGTCAGTACCACCTGACAACCACTAGTTATTTGCAGGTGTAGGGCTCTTGGTTTTCAACATTGGTTCAATACCCTCAGCAACCACCAGAGGAAGCTTCAGCTCCGAAGTCGTCTCCAAAACGTTCACAACAGTTTGCACTCAAAATCTCACAAAACATGGCCTCATTCATTCTTTCATGTACATGGATCAGTCGTCCTGGTCACTTTGCAGAGAAGCAGCCCCAAAGCATGATGTTGCCACCCACCTGCTTTACAGTAGGTATTGAGTTCTTTGGATGCAACTCAGCATTCTGTCTCCTCCAAACACTACAAGTTTTGTTTCTGCCAAACAGTTCTACTTTGGTTTCATCAGACCATATGACACTCTCCAAATACTCTTCTGAATAATCCAAATGCTCTCTAGCAAACTTCAGACAGGCCTTTGCATGTACTGGCTTAAGCAGGGGGAAATATTTGGCATTGCAGTATCTGAGTCCCTGGTGGTGCAGTGTGTTACTGATGGCAGCCTTTTTTACGGTGGTCCCAGCTCTATGCATGTAATGTATGTAGTACAGTTCATATAGCGTCTTGTGCTTGGGTGCGATGAAAACACAGGAGTCACAGGTTTGATATAGAAAAGTCCTGTATTACTTCATACAAGTTGGCAGAAATAGTCACACAGTTTGCAGACACAGAAACAGGAGACACAGCAGGCCAGAGTAATCCAAGCTCAGCAATCACTCTCCAATACAGATTCAGGATCTTCTTCTCTGTTACCGTAAGTCCATGCAAACGTGGGTCTTTCAAAGAGCAGGGTTCAGAGTCCACAAGTGCTTCAGAGTTCCTCAATAGGAATAGCTGGAGTACAAGGTCCAAGGCTTACAGGAGTCAAGTCACAGGTTCACTGCAGGCTAGATTCTGAAGCACTGATTGCTCAGCTGTGGCTGCTTAAGAAGCAAAGGAGAGAATCAGGGCGGGAACATGCAAGCTGGAAACTCCATTTTGACTGAGGGCAAGATAGCTGCAGCAAGACAGAAAGTAAAATGGCTGACGAACAAACTGAGTTTCAGGAATATATACATAGAACCTTACATTACTCCCCCCTTAAGGACAACCTCCGGGTGAACTCAGACCAGGCTTGTGTGGGTACCTCTGATGAAACTGACGGAGCAAGCGAGGAGCATTAACGTTATTGACCGGTTCCCATGAGTTGTCCTCCACTGGGTAGCCCTGCCATTTAATCAGATATTGTAACTGATTTCTATACAACCTGGAATCTAAAATCCTTTCCACCACAAATTCTTCCTGACCATCGACTAGCACTGGGTCAGGGCAAGGAGAGGAACGTCCAGGAAACGTATTGGGTGTCGCAGCCTTTAGTAGGGATACATGAAAGACAGGGTGGATTCTCATAGTTCTGGGCAGTTGAAGACGACAAGCAACGGCACTTATAATTTTACTGATTTTATAGGGTCCAATGTACTTATGTCCCAACTTAGACGATGGAATCCTTAACTTAAGATTTCTGGTTGACAGCCAGACCAAGTCTCCTACCTTGAAAGCTGGTGCAGGTTTACGAAATTTATCTGCTGCTTTCTTGTACCTTTCTTGAGCCGATTCCAGATTTTCCTTTAGAAGATCCATATTCTTCTGTAAAGACGTGATTCTTTCAACCACTGCTGGTAAAGGCGTTTCTATGGGAAATCGTGGTAGAATGTTAGGATGATAACCTAGATTAGAGTAAAAAGGAGACTGTTTAGTGGAGGCACTCTGAGAGTTGTTATACGAGAACTCAGCTAATGGAAGTAGATCCACCCAATCATCCTGTAGGTGGCAGATAAAGCAGCGGAGATACTGCTCCAGGGTTTGATTGGTTCGTTCGGTCTGTCCATTAGTCTGGGGATGAAAAGCAGAAGAAAGGTTTACTTTAATGTCCAATGCTGCACAGAAATTTTGCCAAAACCTAGAAGTGAATTGCACCCCTCGATCCGAAATAACCTCATCCGGTACTCCATGTAAGCGAAACACATCTTTAATCATCAAATCTGATGTCTGTTTTGCAGTGGGTAAGCCGACACAAGGGATAAAATGAGCTGCCTTTGTTAGACGGTCAACCACCACTAGAATGGTGTTCTTCCCCTGAGAGGTTGGTAACTCCACAATGAAGTCCATAGAAATGGATCCCCACGGGCGGGACGGGGTGGGAAGAGGCTGTAACAGACCAGTTGGTGAGGAGCGAGGTGTTTTGCATCTTGCACAGACCTCACATGAAGTGACATAATTCAAAACATCCTTCCTGCAAGTGGGCCACCAAAAGAAACGAGAAAGAAATTCCTGTGTCTTTAGAATTCCTCTATGCCCAGCTATCTTGGAATCGTGAATGAGTTGCAATACTCTTAATCTGACTGTTTCAGGAATATACAGACGTTGTCCCTGAATCCACACACCATTCTTAAAGACAAGACTTACGTCCCTTGGGGGTTGTGCCAAAAAGGAATCCGCATGGTATGCCTCCTTGATGTCCTTAAGTAGGTCTTGATTATGAATTACTCCTAGGAATCTAGAGTCAGGAAGAATAGTCTTAGGAGGAGTAATTGGACGTGTCTCTGCTGAGTAAATCCTAGAGAGTGCATCAGCCTTTCCATTGCGCGATCCTGGTCTATAAGAGATGATAAAATTAAATTGGTTTAAGAAAAGATTCCAGTGATCCTGGCGAGGAGTCAGGCACTTAGCCGACCTGATAAACTCAAGGTTACGATGGTCTGTCAGGACGACTATTTGCTGTGCAGCTCCCTGAAGAAGGTGTCTCCATTCTTTGAAGGCGGCAATAATGGCCAACAACTCTCTATTGCCCACATCGTAGTTCCTCTCAGCCGAAGACAACTGCTGGGAAAAGAAGGCACAGGGATGCAAGACATTCTTCTCACCTGTTCTCTGAGAGAGTATAGCTCCAACGGCACAGTCTGAAGCATCCACCTCTATTATGAAGGCAAGCTCGGGTTTGGGATGTACTAGGATAGGTGCAGTGGTAAATTTATCTTTTAGACGGGAAAATGCTTCCTGGGCTTGGGGAGTCCAGGAAAACCTAGACTCTTTCCGGGTAAGTTGAGTGATAGGTGACACTACCTCCGAGAAATTTCTAATGAAACGTCTATAGAAGTTGGCAAACCCGATGAAGCGCTGTACCTCCTTCACATTTCTAGGACTTGGCCAATCCTTGATGGCTTGGGTTTTGCTTCCATCCATACTAATTCCTTGTGTAGACAGTACATACCCCAGAAATTGAATTTCGGTCCTATGGAATTCACACTTTTCAAGTTTGATGTAAAGATGATTTTGTCTTAGACGTTCCAAGACCATTCTCACATGTCCATGATGTTCCTCTGTGGAGTTAGAAAAAATTAGAATATCATCCAAATAAATTACCACGAATGTATCTAGGAGATCCCTGAAGATGTCATTCACCAAGTGTTGGAAAGTGGCTGGGGCGGTACTCAGACCAAAAGGCATAACTAGATATTCAAAGTGTCCATAGCGTGACCTGAATGCAGTCTTCCATTCATCCCCAGGTCTAATACGGACTAAGTTATAGGCCCCACGAAGATCTAGTTTAGAAAAAATGTTGGCATGTCGCACTCTCTCCAATAACTCAGGGATTAAAGGCAATGGATAACGGTTTCTAATAGTAACCTTATTGAGTTCCCTATAGTCTACGCATGGTCTCAGAGATCCATCTTTCTTCTTTACAAAGAAGATGGGTGCACCTGCAGGAGATGAAGAGGGGAGTATGAAGCCCTTGGCTAGATTTTCATCTATGTAATCCTTTAAAGCCTTTAGCTCGGGCCCCGCCAGGGGGTAGATCTTACCAAAAGGTATCTCTGCTCCAGGCAATAATTCAATTGGACAATCATATGGACGGTGAGGAGGAAGCTGGTCAGCGTTCTTCTTGTCACATAAATCCACATAGTCCTGGTATACAGCTGGTAGTTCAGGGACTGACATGATTCCTTTAGGAACAGAGCAAGCTGAAACTTTTGGACTCATCTGTTTCTCTGGAAAGTGTAATTCCTTGGTCTCCCAGTTAATGGTAGGATTCTGAGCCTGCAGCCATGGTAGCCCTAGAATAATGGGAACGTGGGGAGAAGAGATAAGCATAAAGGACAGTTTCTCTTGATGATCTTTACCCATAAGAACCCTCAAAGGCTCTGTTTCCTGATCCACTGGTCCAGAGGTCAGCAGGGAGCCATCCACTGTTTCCATCTGTACTGGAGTAGCCTTCTTCACTGAACGTATTCCCTGTTTCAGAGCAAAGGAGACATCCATAAAATTTCCACTTGCCCCTGAGTCGATCATAGCAGAGCTAGACACCCAAGCTGAGTCAACCCAGAGTTTGATGGAAAGAAAGCAATGAGAATTGTTTTTCTTACAACTCAGCTGGGACACCGCTGAGGAAACTTGAAAAATGGCAGCGTTTACACAGTCAACGTCCTCAGAGGTAACGGAGTTTAAGTCCGAGAAATCAAGATCTGTTGCTGCAGATCTCTCTGGAGCCTGAGGCTCGGACCTGACAGATCCCCTCTCGCAACACTCACAATGAATGAGTGCTGCAGTAGTCTTACGAGAACGGCTGGGGCAGTTTATAATGAAGTGCCCTGACTTACCACAATAGAAACATAGATTCTCCTTAAAACGATGTTCCTTGCGTGCATCACTAACCCGTCGTTGTAAAGAGTCTACCTGCATGGGTTCAGGTTCAGGTTCCCGTGTAATCCTACTCAAAGGTTCCTTAGCTGGAGAGGAAGGTAGGAAAAGGTTAGTACGATTGCTTTTGAACCATCTCTCTTGCCTGCGTTCAGTCAGACGAGTATCAATACGGATGCAGTAGTTAATAAAGTCACCTAACGCAGTGGGAGGGTCGGCACGAGCAAGTTCATCCTTAATCAGTGGAGATAACCCCTTTCGAAAAATAGATTTTTTGGCGGAACTGTCCCAGGTGGTATCAAGGGCCCATCTCCTGAAATCCAAGGCATATTCAGCTACCGAGTGCTTACCTTGGCGCAAAGCTAACATGGCTGCTTCAGCTGTTGCACCTCGATTGGGGTCATCAAACACCTGCCCCATGGCTGAAATAAAATCATCAAGGTGATTCAAACAATCATCCTCAGTCTCAATCAGAGGGTTTGCCCACATTAAAGCCTTGTTGGTAAGCAACATAATTATAGTAAGCACCTTAGATCGTTCAGTGGGAAATTGTGAAGCATGTGCAGAAAAAAAAAGATTGCATTGATTAATAAATCCCCTGAATTTCTCACGTTCACCGCCAAAACGAAAAGGGGGCAACTTGGGAATCCCAGCACTCGGGGCTACGGCAGGAGCCTGGACTTGCCCCTCTAGAACCTCAATCCTGGCTCGCAAATCCTGGATAGTCTGTCCAACCACTTGCAAATTGTGATTATTGAGGTCCTGTAGATTTGTAAAACGGGTCTTTATATTCTGCAAATCTGCAAGGATATTATCAGTCACTCCGCAAAGTTCCTTTATGCGGGCCTCCATTTTCCAGATCTTTTAAGACAGGATTACTGGAAGAAGAGGAGAGAAAAAAAAACAATAGTGTTCACCTGTGGCAACACTGCAGAGAGAAAAAAAAATTAAGGGAACTGCTCACCTGGAATGGTTGTGAGAAGTCACAACCACTATCATCACAGAAAGTTTCAACCAGACATCTGATATCCAGAGTTACAGCAGACAAAAAAGAGAAAAGAAAGGAAAAAAAAAAAAAACAATAGTGTTTACCTGTGGTAACACTGCAAAAAGAAAAAACTTAAGGGAATTGCTCACCTGGAATGGTTGTGAGAAGTCACAACCACTGTCATCACAGAAAGTACAACCGGACGTCTGATATCCACAGTACAGCAGACACAGCCTTCCAGACCCAGCAGACACTAACGTTTTGGCTTCAGAATCTTGTAATGTATGTAGTACAGTTCATATAGCGTCTTGTGCTTGGGTGCGATGAAAACACAGGAGTCACAGGTTTGATATAGAAAAGTCCTGTATTACTTCATACAAGTTGGCAGAAATAGTCACACAGTTTGCAGACACAGAAACAGGAGACACAGCAGGCCAGAGTAATCCAAGCTCAGCAATCACTCTCCAATACAGATTCAGGATCTTCTTCTCTGTTACCGTAAGTCCATGCAAACGTGGGTCTTTCAAAGAGCAGGGTTCAGAGTCCACAAGTGCTTCAGAGTTCCTCAGTAGGAATAGCTGGAGTACAAGGTCCAAGGCTTACAGGAGTCAAGTCACAGGTTCACTGCAGGCTAGATTCTGAAGCACTGATTGCTCAGCTGTGGCTGCTTAAGAAGCAAAGGAGAGAATCAGGGCGGGAACATGCAAGCTGGAAACTCCATTTTGACTGAGGGCAAGATAGCTGCAGCAAGACAGAAAGTAAAATGGCTGACGAACAAACTGAGTTTCAGGAATATATACATAGAACCTTACAATGCAAGTCATTCACTAGGTCCTCCGTGTGGTTCTGGGATATTTGATCACCATTCTTGGGATCTTTTTGACCCCACGGGGTGAGATCTTGTGTGGAGCCCCAGATTGAGTGAGATTATCAGTGGTCTTGTATGTCTTACATTTTTTCATTATTGCTCCCACAGTTGATTTCATCACACTAAGCTGCTTGCCTATTGCAGATTCTGTCTTCTCAGCCTGGGGCAGGGGTACAATTTTCTTTCTGGTGTCCTTCGACAGCTCTTTGGTCTTCACCAAAGTGGAGTTTGGAGTGTGACTGAGGTTGCGAACAGAAGTCTTTTATACTGATAACATGCTAAAACAGATGCCATTACTAAATGACCGTGCCAAGATGCAACCATCCAGGCTGAGAAACAGTCGGGAATGAACTACTGTGATCTGAGACTCAGTGACCAGTCATTGAGGTTATGTCCTTACACTGATGCTCCGTTGCCAGCCTGGCTGAACTGCGGTGACCTCAGTGAGATCCCCGCTAGCATTGTGAGAGTTTAATTAAGATTTTTTAATGAGTCTGTGTCATTCTTTCAACTAAAGGACTTTTTCCTGGTGTCTGTGTTTTTTTACAATGTTTCTATGGGGATAGTAATGGTGGTGTCTAGTTGACGCTTTTCCATTACTAACCTCGGGGCTTGATGCCATCTGACAATACAAAGGTGACATCAACCCCCAACTATCACCCCACTTGCCACCGCTACAGGGCAAGTGAAAAATAGCCAGGCAAAGTGCTGGAATTGGCATATCTAACAGATTTTCTGGGCAGCTGCGGGTTTCTTTTTTTAGGCTGGGGGGCTAATATACATGGACCCTTACAAGCATGGGAATACCAGCCCCCAGCTGTCTGCTTTAGCAACTTTGGTTGTCAAGAATGGGGGGGACCCCACGCTGTTTTTTTACAATTATTTAATTAAAAAAACAGCTTGGGAACCCCTCTATTCTTGATAACTAGCCTTGCTGAAGCTGCCAGCTGAGGGTTGAAGCTCCCAGCTGTGAGTTTTGCCTGGCTGTTTAGCAAAAATACAGGGGAACCCATGCCATTTTTTTTAATTATTTATTTACAGCGCAGCAGTGGCTAATGAATACTCCCATCCGCCACTCCTGCTCTCACTGTAATTAGTTGTAGCAGGTATTGGATGATAGAATCAGTAGTCCCATCATCTGACACCAGTGACCGGAGGTAAGCGTTATAACTCCAATCACAGCTGAGTGCTCTCACTGTCTTTTGACAGTGTTGGAACCGTGGCTTTCTGACTGACGGGGATGATTTCAATGCCGATCAGAAGAGGTGTTTGCCTCACTGTCATGCACATAACACGCGTGGCAAACACTGGATGTTCGGGCCCCTCATTCAGGTGAATTGGGCATGGATTCGGGTACTGTTCTGCTACGCGAACCTGAACATTTTGTAACTGTTCAGCAGAAACTGCTGGACACGAACATCCAGGTGTTCGCCCATCTCTAGTCCCCAGTGCTCCCAGTACAGATCCTTGCGTTCTCTACTGCTACCAGCACAGATCCCTGTGATCCTCACTGCTCCCAGTACAGATCATTGCGGTCCCCATTGCTCCCAGTACTGATCTTTGTGGTCCCCAATGCTCCCAGTACAGATGACTGTGGTCTCCAAAGCTCCAAATACTCATCCTTGTGGTTCCCACTGCTCCCAGTACAGATCCATTCGTTCCCCACAGCTCCCAGTATAGATCCCTGGATCCCTTCGGTCCCCACTGCTTCCAGTGCATTTCCCTGCAGTCCCCACTGCTGACTATATCCCATTTGGAGAACTCACCAATTCTGAAAACTCTTTTGTTCCCTGTCATTTAGCCAATCCCTTACCCATCTGCATGTATTTTGCCCCAGTCCTTGCTTATGGAGCTTCAGTATAAGGCTATTATGTGGTACAGTATCTAATGCCTTTAAAAAGTCCAGATAAATCTCGTCAGCCACGGTACTTACATCAAGATTTGCACTTACCTCCTCATAGAAACCCAACATGTTGGTTAAACATAACTTATCTTTTATGAATCATTTATTACATTGTTCTCTGTGATATATCTCTGCAGGTCAGCTCTTATAATGCTCTTAAAAACTTTTCACATTACTGATGTCAGACTTACCTGATGGTAGTTGCCTGGATCAACATTCTTACCTTTATTAAATATCAATACCACATCAGCCATCCTCCAATCTTGTGGCACTTCCTCTATTACAAGAGAGTCCAAGAAGATGAGACATGGCCTGTCAATGACGGAGCTCAATGCCCTCAATATCCTTGGATGAATGCCGTCTGGCCTGCGGAATTGTCAATATTTAATTTGCTTAGACGCAGGCGTACTTCTTTTGTTAAACTAGATATATCAGGTGTGAACTTTAATTTTTGCCTTGTTGAATGATTCCTGGAACAGACAGATCGTTGGTGAACATGGATGAAAAGTGCCTGTTTAATATCTTAGCCTATTCTTTGTTCTTTGTTTTTATCTTGTTATTATCTTCTTTTAAAGGGCCGATATCGTCTGTTTTATTCTTTTTGGCTTTGATGTATTTATAAAAAAAATTGGGATTTATTTTAATGTCGCCGGCAATTTGTTTCTCTGTATATAACTTTGAAGCTTGATTTATTTTTATTGAGAACTTTATACTCCTGAAATGCTATTTCTGTATTCTCGGCCTTCAAGATTTTGAATGCCCTTTGATATAGTCTTATTAAACTTTGTACTTTCTTATTTATCCATAATGGTTTCTTTTTATTCCTGGACATTTTATTTCCAAAGGGTACAAGTTTTCTACAGAATTCTAGCATATTTCCTTAAACAAGTCCCATTTATAGTCTATATCCGCAGTTACCTTGACTCAATCTCAGTCTACACAATTAAGATCCTCCTTTAATTTAATGAAATCCGCTTTCCTAAAGTTCCAGGTTTTGGCATTTGCTCTTTGAAATGTTTGATTGAGCTATGGATTCTGCAGGTGCTGCTCTGAAAATCGCTACATAAACCAAGCAGGGGTGTAGCCTCAGGTCCTGCAGTCTTTTATGAGGGATCTATTACTGACCGCAAAAATTAGGTGTTTAGTCCAGTCTCTGGCTGCTTGAAGATGGCGGCTCCGTCAAGTAAGTCCGAGGGAGTCCAGGCAGCAGGACCTCTGGATTCAGTG
>JARQOD010000004.1:561942233-561997390 GCA_033576555.1 Oophaga sylvatica
TCACCCCCACCTCCCCCCCAATTTAAATGTGCTCCAAAAGTAAAAGGGACGAAATGGGGGTGGGATGGGGGCTTACCCGGGCTAACCATCTTTACCTTATAAACAGAAAAAGGGGGGGCAGAGGTCCTTCATCTGTAAAAAATATGCAAGGGGGAAAATTAAAACCCTGTCTGTTCTGCCTTACTGGGGTATGAAAAAGGCATCCTGCCCGGGTTCGGGGGCCTCCCGGGGGGCACGGAACATGTGCCCCGTTTTAATTCCCAGTGTGGCCCAAATCGAAAACTCCGGGTTTAAAAAGGGGAAATCTGAAGGTCCTACCCAAAATTTAAGTAAAATTTGGTGGAAGTCACTTTTCAGTGTTTTTTGATCCCGTCATCCGGCGGACGTCAGGAGAATTGCTGTACCTCGGTAAAAGATGCACCATCAAGGGACAAACACTGGGGGTGAACGGGGGGAAAAATTTTAGACCCCAGCGCAAAAAATTAAAAATTTTAAAAAAAACTGGCAACTCTGGGGCCCTTTATTTTCAAGTAACTATTTCTGTTTCCCGCAGAAAATTTTTTAAAATTTTTTTTTAATTTTTTAAAAAATTTTTAAAAATTTTTTTCTGTTTTTGGGGGACCCCCTGACTCCATATACCTTTTTGTCTGACTTTTTTTTTTTATTTTCTGTTTTTTCATTTTTGAAATTTTTTTAAAAAACAAGGGCTAAACAGATCCGCCACTTTGACCCACAGTTTTGGGGGGAAAAGGCAAAGGTGAGGGTTTATCCTCGATTGAAGAAAAAAAGACAGTTTTTTTGGGCAATGAGGGCAAGAAGTTCTTTGTAAAAAACCCTGGCGCAAGATTTCAGTGCCGAAAAGGCTAAATTTTTTGGCCAGATCTTTCGTTGTCATTATTTTTCTAAACTCCACACGTTGCATTATTGTTTATTTTATTTATAGAAATTTAAAAATTTTACCCTTTTTAGTAAAAAAAAAACATTTCATTTGTGTTTTTTGGGTGAAAAAAAAAATTCAAAGGGTTTTTTTTTTTTAAAAGGGGTTCTGAAATTGACAAACCAAACTTGGGTTTTTTTAAAAAAGCCCCCCCATTTTATTTAATGAAATATGCGATTTGAGCCGGGGCAATTTCCTCCAAGGGACCAAACATGATTTTTCATGATTCAACAGAGGGTTAAACCCCCCGCGCCGTTTTAAATTAAAAAGGAAAAAAAAGGAAAAAAGGGGAAAGCCCCCAAGCTGAATTTTTTCCCCCCCCGTCCCGCTGACGGGGGGGGCCGAGACCCCAAAAATATTTGGGGGGGTTTTATCCCTTTTTAAAGGAACACTCGACTGCAAAAAAAAAAAGACTTTTCAAATTTCTTTCCTCTAATGTATCCCACATCAAGAAGAAGAAATGGGGTTTTCCCCCCCCCATCCCCCGGGGGCCCCCCGGGGTCCCGGCCCCCTGCTTTTTTCCCCATCGGGGCCCCGCTTCCCGTTTTTTAAAAAGGGGGGTTTGCCGTGCCCCCCCCGGATCCCCCCGCCGGGGGCCCAAACACAATGGAATTTTTTCTGTTTGGGTTTTAAAAACGCAGGGCCCTAAAAAAAACACTTTTTATACCTGGGGGCCTTTTTTTCCCCCGGGGCAAAAAAATTTGGGAAAACTCCCAAAAAAAAAAAAAGGGAAATTTTTTATAAGTTTATACGTCTTTTCTTGGGGCGATGAAAAACAGGAGTCACAGGGGGTTTTTTTTTAAAAATCCGTATTTTTTTATACAAGTTTTAAAAATAGTCACACGTTTTTCAACCGAAACAGGAACCAAGGGGCCCAAATAATCCAAGCTCAGAAAAAAAAAACCCCCCCTCCAAACGATTCGGGGGCTTCTTCCTTTACCAAGTCCATGCAAACGGGGTCTTTCAAAAGCAGGTTCAAGCCCCCAATGCTTCAAGTTTCCCCATGGGAAAAACTGGGTAAAGGGGAAAAACTTACGGGGCCCCTTCCGGTTTTTCCCGAGCTAGTTTTGAAGAACTGATTTCTCACTGGGGCTGCCCCTTTAAAAAAAAAGGGAGAATCAGGGGGGGAAAATGCCCAAATAAACCCATTTTTTCTGAGGGAAGATTCTGCAGCAAGACCAAAAAAAAAAAGGCTGACGAAAAAACGGGGTTTTAGGATATAACATGAATTTTCTTTTTTTCCCCCCCTTTAAAAAAAAACCCCCGGGGGAAACCCCCGACCCGCGTGTGGGTACCTCTTTTAAAAGACGGCAAAACGGGGGGATTAATTTTTGACCGTTTTTCCCTGAAATGTTCCATGGGTACCCTCCATTTAATCAATATTGTAACTGATTTTTACAACCTGGGAAAATAAAATCCTTTTTCCCCCCAAATCTTCCTGACCCGACTAGACGGGTCGGGGGAAAAAGGGGGAAAGCCAAAAAAGGTTTTTGGGGGTTTCCCCCTTTTTTTTGGGAAACATGAAAACAGGTATTCTTTATTTTTTGGGGGAGGGAGACGACAAACAACGGCACTTTAATCTTACTGATTTTAAGGGTCCCTGCTTATTTCCCCCAATTTTAAATGGAATCCAATTTTAAAATTTTTTGGGGTTTACAGCCAGCCCCCAAATCCCTCCCTTTAAACTTGCGGGGTTTTCAAAAATTTTTCGCGCTTTCTTGTACCCCTTTTTTGACCCATTCCAAAATTTTTTTAGAGATCCATATTCTCTGTAAAGACTGATTTTTTTCAGCCACTGCGGGAAAGGCTTTTGGGGAAATCGGGTAAATGTTGGGGTATAACCAGTTTTAAAAAAAAAGAGATTTTTTGAGGCACTCTTTGATTGTTAACAAACCAGCTAATGGAAGTAGATCCCCCCAAAAACCCTGTATTAATAAAGCGCGGGATTTCTGCCCAGGTTTGTTTGGGGTTTGGGGCCGGGGGCTTCCATTATTTGGGGGGTGAAAAGCAAAGAAAGTTTATTTTTAATTTTCCCTTCTGCAAAAAAATTTTCCAAAACCAAAAAGAATTGCACCCCTCGATTTCCCAAAAAACCCCCTTTCCCGGGGGTCCCTGTAAGCAAAAAAACTCTTTAATCATCAAACTATGTCTGTTTTGCAGTGGGGGGGGCCCACAAGGGGGAAAAGACGGGCCCTTTTTTTAAAGGGCAAAACCCCACTAAATGGGTTCTTCCCCCCGAGGTTGGGGGCTCCCCCCAAAAAAACCATAAAATGGATCCCCCCCGGGGGGCGGGGGGGGAAAAAGGGCGTAAAAAGACCATTTTGGGGGGAGCGAGGTTTTTGCATTGCAAAGACCTCACAGGAAATGACATAATTCAAAACATCCTTCCCCGCAAGGGGGCCACCAAAAAAACAGAAAGAAATTCCCCGGGGTTTAAAAATTTCCCTTTTGGCCCCCCAAAATTGGAATGGGAAAAGATTTTCAATACCCTTAAAACTGAAAGTTTAGGAATATACCCCGTTTTCCCTAAAACCCCACACCATTTTTAAAAAAGATTTTGGGCCCCTTGGGGGGTTTTGGGGCCAAAAAAGGGAACCCCCAATGTTTCCCTTATTCCAAGTAGTTTTTTGATTTGAATTACCCTAAACTAAGTCGGGGAAATAGTCTTAGAGGAGTAATTGACGTGTCTCTGCTGATTTTAAACCCCAGAAGTGCATCACCCTTTTTCCCTTGCGGATCCGGGGCTATAAGAGATAAAAAATTTAAATTGGTTTTAAAAAAAATTCCAGCAGCCGGGAGGATCGGGGACTTAGCCGCCCCGATAAACTCAAGGTACAGGGGCCCGTCGGGGCGGGCTATTCTTCAGCTCCCCGAAAAAGGGTTTTTCCCCTTTTTGGGAAGGGGGGAAAAATTTGGGCCCAAAAACTCTCTTTTTCCCCCCCAAACGTGTTCCCTCACCCGAAGAAACTGTGGGAAAAAAAAACAATGGGAAGCATTCTTCTCACCGTTCTCTGAGAGAGTATAGCTCCCCCCAAGGGGACAGTTGAACTCCACCCATTATGAAGGGGGGCTCGGGGTTGGGGTAAGGATATCAGTGGTAAATTTTTTTTTTGACGGGGGAAAAACCCTTTCCCGGGGGGGGGGGCCCCAAAAAACCAACTCTTTTCCCCGGGGGGTTAGGATAGGGGGCACACCTCCGAAAATTTCTAAGAAACCTTTTAAAATTGGGGGCCCCAAGCGCTTACCTCCTTAATTTTTGGACTTGGGGCCAAAAATTATGGCTTTGGGGGGTTTCTTCCCTCCAAAAATTTTCCCTTTTGTGCAGACAACCCCAGAAATTGAATTTCGGGTCCAGGAAAATTTTTACTTTTTTTAATTTTTTTGGGAAAGATTTTTTCTTAGATTTCCAAAACCAAAACCCCATGGGCCCGATGTTTTCCCTGTGGAGTTAAAAAAAAAAATCACCAAAAAATTCCACAATTACTAGGGATCCCTAAGGTCATTCACCCCAAAAATTGGAAAGGGGGGGGGGCTGGGGGGGCTCAAAAACCAAAAGGCATAACTGAATTCAAAAAGGGCCCCAAACGGGGGAAGCAGTCCTTTTCCCTTCATCCCCAGGGGTTTTAAAAAGGACTAAGTTTTTAAACCCCCACGAAGATTATTTTTTAAAAAAATTTGGCTTTTCCCCTCCCAATAACTCAGGGGGGAAACAATGGAAACGGGTTCTAAAGTAACCTTTTTTAGTTCCCCCCATCCCGGGGGCAGAATCCCCTTTCTTTTTTTCAAAGAAATGAGGGACCTGCGAATAAAGGGGCATATAAAACCCTTTGGGGTAATTTTACTAGAACCCTTTTTAAAACCTTTACTCGGCCCCCCCGGGGGGAGATCTTCCCCAAAAGGGGAAATCTGCTCCAGGCAATTTTAAAAAGGACAATCCCAAAGGGCTGAGGGGGAAGCGGGGCACGGGTTTCTGTCACATAAACCAAAAGGCCCCTTAAAACAGCTGGGCAGGGACTGACAGGGTTCCTTTGGAAAAAAGAGAAAACGGGAAAATTGGGACCCCAGTTTCTCGGAAAAATAACCTTTTGGGCTCCCGTTTAAAGGTTTGGATTCCCACCTGCGCCATGGGGCCCTAAATAAAGGGGGAAAAGGGGGAAAGAAAAAACATAAAGGACATTTTTTCTTGATGACTTTAAACCCTAAGAACCCCCCCCAAAACCCCCTGTTTCCCCTTTCCCCTGGTCCCGAGGGGAGCAGGGGGGCCCTCCACAGTTTCCATCTGTCGGGGGGGGCCTTCTTCCTGAACGTATTCCCTTTTCAAGCAAAGGAACATCCATAAAATTTCCACTTGCCCCTGAGTCGACATTCAGAGCTAGAAAACCCAAGCTGAGTAAAAACCCAAATTTTGGGGGAAAAAAAAAGCAAAAATTTTTTTTTCAAAAATCGCGGGGAAAACCGCGGGGGAATTTTTGAAAAATGGCAGCGTTTACACGGGAAACGCCCCAAAAAGGGGAAACGGAGTTTAACCCGGGAAAAAATCAAGTCGTTCTGCAATCTCCTGGACCGAGGCCGGACCTACAGACCCCCCCCTCGAAAACACCAAAAGAATTTTTTGCTATCTACGAGAAGGGGGGGGCAGTTTATAATGAATCCCTGACTTCCACAATAAAACTAGATTCCCCTTTTTAAAACATTTTCCTTGCGATCAAAACCCCCTTTTTTAAAAAAAGAGAAAAACCGCTTTCAGGTTCTTTTTTCCCGTGAAATTTCCAAAAAAAAAAGGGGTTCCTTAGCTAAGGAAGGTGGGGAAATTTTTAGTACATCTTCAAAACCTCTCCTTTCCCCCGGCTTCAGTCAAAGATTCAAAGGGATGCAGTATTAATAAATCCCCTAACCGGGGGGAGGGTCGGCACACAATTTCACCTTAATCATTAAATAACCCCTTTTTCAAAAAATTTTTTTTTTTGGGCAACTGCCGGGGGGTTTTTCCCCCCCCCAAAATTTCCTAAAAAACCAAGGCATACACCCCAGTCCCCCCGGGGGGCGCAAGCAACATCTGCTTCCTTTCACCTCATGGGGCAAAACCCCCCGCCCCATGGCTAAAAAAAAAATCATAAAGGTGATTAAAAACAAAATCCTCGGGCCAATAAAGGGTTTTTGCCCACATTAAAGCCTTTTTGGGAAACAAAAAAATTTTTAGAAACACCTTAATCTTTTAGGGGAAAAAATTTTGGGAAAACATGTCAAAAAAAAATTTTTCTTTTAATTAAAAAATCCCCAAAATTTTCCCCCGGTTCACCCCCCCAAAAGAAAAGGGGCAATTGGAACCCCCACCCGGGCAGGGGAGCCCCCGGGGCTCGCCCCCTAGCCCCAAAACCTGCCCCCGCAAATCCTGGGATCTTTCCCCAACCACTTGCAAATTTTTTTTTTGAGGCCCGTAGATTTGTAAAAGGGGGCTTTATATTCTGCAAATCTGGGGGGTATTATCAGTCACCCCCCAAAGTTCCTTTTTGCGGGGCCCCCCTTTTTTAATCCCTTTTTAAAAAGGATTACTAAAGAAGAAAAAAAAAACAATAGGGGCCACCTGTGCAAAAACTGCAGAAGAAAAAAAATTTTAAGGGGAAAAACCACCTGGGTTTTTGGGGAAAAGTCAAAACCACTATCCACGAAATTTAAAACCCAAAATTGATACCCCCGAGTTACAGCAAAAAAAAAAGAGAAAAAAAGAAAAAAAAAAAACAAAAAAAAAATAGTTTTCCCCGTGGTAACACGCCCAAAAAAAAAAAATTAAGAATTTCTCACCGGGAAATTTTGGGTTTTGAAACCCCCAAAAACCCCTGCATCCCCGAAAGAAAAAACCGGGGCGGCTAAACCACATACCAACACGCCTTCCAGGGCCCCCAGACATAACGTTTTGGTTTAAAATTTTTTAAATATGTTACAGGGTTTATATAGCCGTGCTTGGGGGCAAAAAACCGGGGGGTCACATTTTTTTAAAAAAGTCCTGTTTTTCATACAATTTGGGGGGAAATATCCACAGTTTCAACACAAAACGAACAACGGGCCAAGAATCCAACCACAATCACTCCCCCAAACAGATTCAGGTCTTCTTCTCTTTTCCCCCAAAAACCTTTCAAAGGGGGGTTCAAAAGCGGGGGGCAATCCCCCAAAAAGCTTCAATTTTTCCCCTAATACGGGGGGAAAAGGGGCCAAGGCTTACAGAAACATTCACCGGTTTATGCACATTTCCGAACCCCGTTTTCTCAAACTGTGGCGCTTAAGAAGAAAGAGAGAACGGGGGGGCCCTCAAGCGGGAAAAATCCATTTGGGCCCGGGGGCAATATCTGCACAAGAAAAAGTAAAAAAAGGGAAAAACAAACGGGGTTTTTTTAAAAAAACATAAAAACCTACAAAATTTAAAGTTTATTTAAAATTGAAAGTAAGGATGCATTCTCCTACCTATGTCTCCGGAAAGGGGTCTGTAAAAAATTGCCCCGGTTTACCCCAGTAAGGGGGGGGGAATCCCGGGATTCCGCACCTTAAATGGAGTTTAAAAGAGATTAGATCCATTACGACCCCCTCCCCCGGGGGCCCCCCCCAGTGGAACGCATCTAAGATGTGAAAAATTTTTTAAAAATTTTTGTGCAAAAAAAACAAAAATAAAAACGGGGTTAAAAAAAACCCCAAAAAACGCCGATATAAACCTTTTAATAATGTTTTTTTGTCTAAAAGTTTTTTTTAAAAAAGTTGGTAACATGTGAGGGGAAAAAACCTTTTAAATTTCCTTTTTTCTTTACTAATACCGCAACAACTTTCAACGTTTTTTGTTTTTGGGGAAAAACTCCTTGCGGGTATTTTGTCCCAAGTAGGGACAGACACCCGATTCCTTTTCCCCTTTTTTTTGGAAAAAAACATCACTTTTTTTTTTTCTCTTTTGGGGGGGGTGGTTCCGGGAAAAAGTAACCCAAAGGGTCATAAACTCTTTTTTTTCCTTTGTTTTTTGTTCGGGTCTCCCATTTTTGGGGATTAAAATTCATAAAAAAGGGGGAAAAAATTTTGACTCTCTTGCCCCTTTTGGGGGGGGATGGGGAATTTTGAGGAAAACTCATTTTAAAAAATATATTTTTTAAAAACCAAACCCCCTTTTTTGGGGGACTATGTTACGATACGATTTTGCAAAATCGATTTTCGGGGATTTGGGGTGTAGGGAAAATTGATTCCGAGTACTGTATTTTCATCATAAAGATTCCCCAAAAAAATTTTGTGTATGTCCTGTCCTCCCGGGCGGGGTTTTTTAAATCCGCCTTTTCCCAGAAAATCTCCGCGGGCCCCGTTGGACTCTTTTGGGCCAAACATCCTCCCTGGCGGGACATGGGGTTTTTTTTCGCCCTAACTGCGGGGCGCCGGGGGTCGCGGCCCTAAAGCATCCCGGCCACCCCCCGGGGGAAACAGGTAAACCTTGGGGGCTGCCGAGATAAGGGTTTTGTTTCATGCGTTAAGACGGATCGTCGTGGACCCCCTTACTATGGAAATTTTTTTCGGACATGGGGGAAATGTTGGTTTTTTTTTTTTTTTTTTTTCAGGGGGAAAAAATCTCGCGGGGAAAAAAAAAGTAATAAAATTAATTTAAAAACTGTGTTGTCTCTTTTTTTCAAAAAAACTTTTGGGGGTGGTCTTTTTTTTTAAAAAATTTAAAAAAACCCCCCTTTGGGGAAAAAGGGGCGTGGGTTTTTTGACGCCTCTCCATTTTTAACCGGGCTTATTGTCCCCGTCAATCAACGTGACAAACCCCCCCTTTTTCCCCCCCCTTTCCACCGAAAAAGGCCCCCCAAGGGGGGAAAACCGGGGAAAGTGCCAAAATTGGCACATCTTTTGACCCATTTGTGGGGGGCTGTACCCCGGTTTTTAAAGCAACAAACTAATAAATTTATAGTTTATTCCTTAAAAAAACAGGCAGTGCTTATATAATATAAAAAGATGTAACAAACTGAGACAATATCGTTATGTACAGATGCAGTTATAAAATAAAATGGGATTAAGAATGAAAGATAACTCACATGGTAGTTACAGGCAAGACAAGCCAGGCTGGGGAAGGAGCCACACGCCATAGTTCATTGGTAGATCTCTTACTCAGGACATCCCAGCAGAAAGTGCCTAAGGAACTTCACTGCAAGACTTATGCATGTCAGCTTCTGACCTCACAAAAAGGGCTGGTTTTCTGGCCACCTCCCCTGGCTGCAAGCTATGGTTTGAGCTCTGCAATATCATAAGGTCCATAACTCGTCCTGTGAACCTAGCAGAATAACGGCAGACCTATCAATGATCTTACTCTAAAATGACGGTTCCAATGAGCCCACACTTGGGTGTGCTAGTACATGGGGCACCCGAGAATTCCATTTCTCGGGTTCTGTTGGAGTTACGGGTTTACCAGTACCACGGGAACGATGCCCGTCGGCGCATGGTTCAACACAGTAACTTTCGTGTTTCTAGCGAATGCTCCCACCGTGTTATTAACCAAAAAAGATGAATTCTCCAAAATGGCTGCTATAGGAAGAAAGCACGTGTGCAGGCAATGAAGGACCCCTGCGGTGAAGCGGCAAAACTTCCAGCACTGGTAACTCAGGTTACACTGAGCTTGGCTGCAGGTTGACAGGGGGGAAGGGAAGCGTGAGCTGCAGAGAAAAGGAGGGAGGGATAACTTTGCCCTGTGCTTCAAACGGTGGGGGTTGTAGTTCTAGCAACAGCACAAGACATGGAGCTACAGTATCATCACACCTCCCCCCTTTAGAGGGCGCTACGGAGGCATGACCTCTGGGTAATCCGACATGCCCACCTCAGCGGGTTCGCCACATCGTGATAACCCATTGGCCATGGCTTGGGCTAGCTTGTCTAGGAGGGGATCCTCTTCCCCGTCCTCGGGCAGATTGCAGACCGGTAGGACGCAGGCTTCACGTTCGTGATGGGCCTTCATCATGTTGACGTGAAAGGCCTTGCACCTACCCCGAGTGTGGTCAAGCGTGACCACGTAGGTGGCTGGGTTGAGCTGTTGGTGCACGACGTACGGGCCTTCCCAGGCTGCCTGAAGCTTATCCTTTGGTACGGGGACCAGCACCCACACCTTTTGACCCACCTGGTAGGTCCGCTCCCGGGCGTTCTGGTCGTACCAGTGCTTCTGGTCAGCCTGAGCCTGCGTCATGTTGTCATGCACCAACTGCGTCAAGGTCTGCATCTTGTCGCGGAAGCGCATGACATAATCCACGATGGACACTTCCGTGGGGTTTGGCTCACCTTCCCAGGATTCTCTTATCAACCCAAGGGGTCCCCGGACTCGCCTACCATACAGGAGCTCGAAGGGGGAGAACCCCGTCGAGGCCTGCGGACTTCTCTGTAGGCAAATAGCAGGTGTGGGAGGTACCGCTCCCAATTGCGTCCCTGGGTCTCAACCAGCATGCGGAGCATCTGTTTGAGGGTATCGTTAAATCGCTCACACAAACCATTGGTCTGTGGGTGATACGCACTCGATACCATACGCGTCACCTGCATTTTGCTGCAGAGAGCCATCATTAGGCGAGACATAAATTGGGTCCCTTGATCGGTAAGCATCTCCCTGGGAAATCCTACCCGTGAAAAGATGGTCACCAATGCATCCGCCACCTTATCTGCCCTAGTTGAGGACAGAGCTACTGCCTCCGGGTACCGGGTAGCGTAGTCTACCACAATAAGGATGTATTGCTTTCCAGAGCTGCTGGGGACGGCCAGCGGGCCCACAATGTCCACCGCGATCCTCTGGAAAGGCTCCTCTATCACTGGCAACGGGATCAGGGGAGCCTTAAGAGCAGGCCCCGCCTTCCCCACTCTTTGACAGGTGATACAGGAGCGGCAGTAGTTAGTCACATCTGTCCCCATCTTGGGCCAATAGAAGTGTTGAGACAGCCGTGCCTTAGTTTTGCTAATCCCCAAGTGTCCAGCAAGTGGAATCTCATGGGCAATCCTCAACAACTCACCTCGGAACTGGTGCGGGACGACCAGCTGTTTTTCCCTCAACCACTCCTTTTGGGAACCTCCGGGTACTGTCTCCCGGTACAACCTTCCTCGTTCCCAGAACACCCTCTCCTTATCAGTCACGGAGGTGGGCGTCTCGGCGAGGTGCCTCAAGTTCCCCAGGCTCGCATCTGAGTGCAGAGCGGCCTGGAACTCCTGGCTGGAGGCAGCCAGAAGTGACGTCAGGGTTCCTTCCTCACTGGGACCCTCTGGGACCGGCTCTGGGTCCACCTCTGGTTCAGTCTCTCCTGTAGCGGAGGAGGGTCCAGATGGCAGGGCGCTACCTGCGATCCGGGCACTCTGACTGCGGGTGACAGCAGCTACATATGCAGTCTCCCCGGGGATTTCTATAGACCCATCAGCCTGCGCTGCTATGGGCTCTACCTCCCCATCCACCCCCAACACTTCAGGAGCAGTGCTACTTATGGGCCAGTTACCTTCCTCGGTGGCACTGGTCAGTGTCATGGCGTCACCTTCCTCCCGGTTCCCATGCACCTCCCCATTTCCTTGAGCACTGTCGCTTGCTCCTGCTAGGGGTTCCTCAGCTGTCTCACTCTGCAGAGCGACGGGACTGAACGCTCCTGTACCTGTGGACACATCTACCACTTCAGAGAAAGGGTTAACAGATTCAGATGGCACAGATACATCACTATCAACATCAGTCCTAGGGAAAGAAAGGTTATCAGTTGCATCATCACTTCGCAAAGCATTAGCAGGTAACACAATAAGTTTCCCATCATCATCAACATCAACATCATGGTTAACGTTAACCTTATCATCAGATTGGGAAGGGGTGTCAGGGACATAGTACGCCACCATCCTCCCCAGATCAGTCCCCAATAAAACATCAGTGGGCAGGTTTTCGGACACCCCCACTTCCTTCACCCCGCTCCCGGCACCCCAGTCAATGAAAACTCGGGCTATCGGCAAGGGGTAGTGGACGCCCCCAATCCCTGTGACAGTTAAGGTTTTCCCCGGAATCAACTCTTCAGGGGCCGCCAGTTCGGGTCGGATGAGGGTTCGTTCAGCCCCGGTGTCCTTGAGGCCTGTAGCAAGACGGGCCCCCACACGGACGGGCTGCACGTTGTCATCAACCCTCCCCACCACACCACCCACCAAAAGAACAGAGGCGTTGGGCCCGGAGGCCTTGTCTGGGGGGTTTTTTCTGCCTCTCCGGACAGGTGGCGCTGATGTGACCAGTCCTTTTACAGGAGAAACACTGGCGGGGGTCTGATGTAGGCCTGGCGCTGGCAATGGGGATAGTGCCCCCAGAGGGACGACTGGCAGGGGCACTGGGGTTGGTTGCAGGCTTACCCCATCCCCAGCGGGTGGCGACGGGCTTCCGCACCTCGGGTTTCCGGTTGGCCTCATAGCTGTCGGCGATCCGGGTTGTTGTGACCGCGTCCTCTGGTTCTCGGTCCAGGATGAACTGTCGGACCTCAGATGGGCACAGATGCAGGAACTGGTCTTTGATCATCAGGTCTTTCAGCTCCTCATAGGTGTCAACTGACAGTCCATGGATCCACTGGTCAAAGTGGTTCCGGAGTCCTTGCACCACATCGCTACAACTGTCGTGTGGGCCACGTTGGAGGTTCCGGAACTTCTTTCGGTATACCTCAGGGGTTAGCTGGTACTTGGCAATCAGGGCCTGCTTGATGGCCTCATAGTCACTGTCTTGATCTGGCGCGAGGGAAGCGAACGCCTCCAAAGCTTTGCCCTTCAGCCGGGAGTCAAGTACCTGGCCCATTGGTCGGCAGGCAGCCGGTACTGTCTGCAGACTTTCTCAAAGGCCCGCATAAAAGTGTCCAAGTCTCCTTCCTTTTCCAGCACGGGAAAGTGCTCCGGCCGGGGCTTGGGACTCTGAGAGCTGCTGGGTGTACCGCTCTGGGCTGTGGAGGGCATTGCTCCTTGTCTGAGCAGCTCCAGTTCATGGGCTCTCTGAGCTTCCCGCTTGGCTCTCTCAGCCTCCCGCTCGGCCCTCTCAGCCTCCCGCTCGGCCCTCTCAGCCTCCCGCTCGGCCTCTCGCTGGGCTTGGCGCTCGGCTCTCTCAGCATCTTGCTGTTTGGCCTCTCGCTGGTCGGCTCTCTCTTGAGCTTGCTGGATCAGCCTCAGGCATTCTTCCCGGTTGTCAGCGGTGAGTCCCTCCAGGGCCGCCTGCAGGTAAGGGTCCACCTCTCTCTGGGTGTAAGCGGTCAGGGGTTGGGCCTCTGCTCCTGCGGCACCACCTTGGCTTGGGCCGGCTCCTGCGCCCGCCACGCTCCGATGCTCTTCCAGTTCCTTCAGGGCCTGGACCAGTCGGGCTTTGGTTTGGTTCTTGTGGTCAAGGCCGTGGTACACGCAGATTCCCACAAGAGTGTCCCTGTTCTGCTTTTCGAACCAACTTGCTCCTCTTGTAGCCATGGTTGCCAAATAAAAGATAGGATAGAAAAACAAAGAGAAGGGAGGGGTAACCGCAAGTACACACAATTGTCTCAGGACTAATAAACACTGAGTCTGTTCTCCAAAACTTTAGCTGCAGGGTCGCTGAAGAACCGTGCAAGTTTTTTAGTGAAGGGAATGATTGCTCAAACCAGATCACTAATGCTCTATAATCCCACCGCTTGCCACCAATATGTGATGAACGGGCACACGGTCTGCCACCAATATGTGATGAACGGTGCCGCGGTCCGCCACATGGTAGCCCGGGGTATCACGGCTTGTGATCCCACCGCTGCCACCACATGTGACGAAAACGCGCACACACACGACGGCTGCTGCCGTCCGACCCAGTAAACTGCAGGGATTTATAATTATCCCACTTCCACTTAGGAACTTGCAGCTCTCTGGCGCCCCCCTTACCCTCAGGTCAGTCAGGGAACTGCACCTAGGATAATTAGTCGCCAGACGGTCACTTGGATGTGTGCTGGCTATTGGGCACGCTGCAGTGAGGGAATTATAATTACTCCTGGCTGCAGCCAGGCAGTACCCTTATAAACCCCGCTCCGTCACTGCCAGCGTCACCCAATAGATTAACACTTTACACCCCTTCCTTTTAGCTGCCACCAGCTACGGCTTTTGATGAACAATTTATCAAGAGGGTCCGTAGCAACCCCAAAACAGTAGCGTAGTGCTTCAGGAACGTGCAAATTCGTTTATAGAGCAGGAGAAACAAACTAATAAATTTATAGGTTTATTCCTTAAAAAAACAGGCAGTGCTTATATAATATAAAAAGATGTAACAAACTGAGACAATATCGTTATGTACAGATGCAGTTATAAAATAAAATGGGATTAAGAATGAAAGATAACTCACATGGTAGTTACAGGCAAGACAAGCCAGGCTGGGGTAAGGAGCCACACGTCATAGTTCATTGGTAGATCTCTTACTCAGGACATCCCAGCAGAAAGTGCCTAAGGAACTTCACTGCAAGACTTATGCATGTCAGCTTCTGACCTCACAAAAAGGGCTGGTTTTCTGGCCACCTCCCCTGGCTGCAAGCTATGGTTTGAGCTCTGCAATATCATAAGGTCCATAACTCGTCCTGTGAACCTAGCAGAATAACGGCAGACCTATCAATGATCTTACTCTAAAATGACGGTTCCAATGAGCCCACACTTGGGTGGGCTAGTACATGGGGCACCCGAGAATTCCATTTCTCGGGTTCTGTAGGAGTTACGGGTTTACCAGTACCACGGAACGATGCCCGTCGGCGCATGGTTCAACACAGTAACTTTCGTGTTTCTAGCGAATGCTCCCACCGTGTTATTAACCAAAAAAGAATGAATTCTCCAAAATGGCTGCTATAGGAAGAAAGCACGTGTGCAGACAATGAAGGACCCCTGCGGTGAAGCGGCAAAACTTCCAGCACTGGTAGCTCAGGTTACACTGAGCTTGACTGCAGGTTGACAGGGGGGAAGTGAAGCGTGAGCTGCAGAGAAAAGGAGGGAGGGGTAACTTTGCCCTGTGCTTGCAAACGGTGGGGGTTGTAGTTCTAGCAACAGCACAAGACATGGAGCTACAGTATCATCACATCAGGCTTTCAAGGTCCATGGATATTGGATCCTTACCAGCCTGAAAATCTAGGCCTCAGCAGTCTGCTTCATCTGGCTGGTTAACAAAAATAGGGGGGACCCCACGCCAATTTTTTTCGAGGGGATCTCCTATTTTTGTTAACCAGCCAAGATATGCAGACTGCTGTGGCCTGGTATTATCAGGCTGGCAAGGTTCATGGATCTTGGCTCCTTAACAGCCTGAAAATCCATGCCTCAGCAGTCTGCTTCATCTGGCTGGTTAACAAAAATAGGGGGGAACCCCATGCCAATTTTTTTCGAGGGGATCCCCTATTTTTGTTAACCAGCCAAGATAAGCAGAATGCTGTGGCCTGGTATTATGAGGCTGGCAAGCGGGGTCGAACTGAGCCACCGGGACACCGGAGAAACCTCCGGTGGGCCCCAGCTCCTGCGTGGTGGGCCCTGATTTGAAAGGATAGGTCGCAGGGCAGAGGGGGCAGTGGCCCCGGGCCCCACGCTCTGATGGGGCCCATCCGGAGCTATGCTACAGTAACTGTATCGGCGATACAGTTACATTTTGCAGCAGAGCAGGGAGAATCGCTCTCCCTGCTCTGCTGCCCGGCCGCTATGGGTCCCCCCACCCGTCATCGGAGGGTCATCGGAGGGTCATCTGTATCGGCATCCAGCCGATACAGCTGACCGCATTGAGAGAGAAGGAGCGAGCGCTCCTTCTCTCCCATAATCCCCCTCTCAGCGTCTGACAGCGGGCGCGATAACGTCATCTGCCGGCGCCCACTGTCAGACGCTGAGAGGAAGAACAGTGAGCAGCACAGGAGCCAGGAGGTGAGTATTGTTTTTTTTTTTTTAATGGGGGTGCATTATACTACAGAGGCTGCATATGGGGGTGCATTATAATATAGCGGCTGCCTATGGTGGTGCATTATATTATAGACTCTGCCTATGGGGGTTTATTATAATATAGAGGCTGCCTATGGGGGTGCATTATACTATATTGAGGACTATCTGGTGTATTATGCTGTATGGATGCTATCTAGGGGCCATCATACAGTGTTGGACCCATTAAATAGTTTGGGGACATTAAGGGGTCAGTATATATCCAGTGAGGGGCATTATTCTGTGTATAGGGGAGATGTACAGGGGGAGACTTGGGACATTATTAAATGTAAAGTGGACACTTATTGTTATAGGGGAACTCGGGTTACTGTGACTGTCAAAGGGGCACACAGGGCATTATTGCATTATTACAGTCTAAGGGACAAAATGTGGGCACTTTTTTCTAGGGCACTTGCACCCGGCATTACTATATTTTAGAGGGGTGCTTTAGAATTTAGAGGTCACACAGAACCACACAACAGGTGCAGTAATAGGGACACATACGGCAGCAGCAGCAGCTCAGTATTGGGGTATCAGGTGCAGTAATAGGGACACATATGGCAGCAGCGGCTCAGTATTGGGGTATCAGGTGCAGAAATAGGGACACATATGGCAGCAGTGGCTCAGTATTGGGGTATCAGCAGGATGAGGAGTTTGTGCAGGTTGAGAATAGTCCAATTGGTGACCATGACAGTGCTAAAAATATGAGAAGTGAAATGTGTCTTTGTTGTAATCTCTGCAGTCGAGTCCTGGCTGGAGAAGTCGTCATGTCGGTCTGGGCCAGATGGAAAAGACATGAAAAGTGAACAATTCCATTAGAAAGAACATCAGCGGTAAGTCATTATCTATACCTGTGCTGTAATCTATTATATGTTCTGTAGGACTGGTATTATTTACCACAGACCATATGGCGGTGATATCAATATTGGTCTTTTTATATATAGATTATTTTTGGCCAACAGCGCGGTCATTTGCTGAGGTTCTCTGATTAGGGGCCCACTCAGAAGTTTCGCCCCCACTAAACCAAAACCTTAGCTACGCCTCTGGCTCTCTCTCTAGTCTTTCTTTCTCTTTCTAGTCTTTCTCGCTCTCTGTTCTTTCTTTCTCTCTCTGTTCTCTCTTTCTCTGTTCTTTCTTTCTCGCTCTCTGTTCTCTCTTTCTCTGTTCTTTCTTTCTCGCTCTCTGTTCTTTTTTCTCTCTGTTCTTTCTTTCTCTCTTTTCTTTCTTTCCTCTCTTTCGTTCTCTGTTTGTTCTTTCTCTCTCGCTGCTCTTTCTTTCTTTTCCTCAGTAACAACCACTGTGCCCATAATGCCAGCCACTGTGCCCTCATTACCTGTCAGTGTGATCAGCAGTGCTAAATGGGTACGGTTGGGGCGAGGATATGGGTGTGATTAGTTGTGAAATGGGTGTGGTCGGGGCGTGGCTCGCCACAGCCTTTAACCCTCTTTCCTGTCGGCGATACCCATTCTGATCCGATACTTCTTGATATCGGAAAGTATCGCTCAACCCTAGGGCTGACACATCTAGCATATTATAAAAAGAACTACAGGCCAACGTTTTGTCTGCCTCTTGCACGTATACTCTCCAATCATTTCGTCCATCTTGTCCACTCCTCCTTTGTTTTTATTATAATGCGAGATGATTTCGGATTTCTGTTTTCTGTTATTGGTGTCTATACTTGCATCACGGTGCATTGTACTCAGTAATATCACAGATTTTTCTTTCTTAGCTTTATAAGAAACCATTGTCGCTTGATTGCAGAAACCAAATACACTATCATAAAGTTGTCGATGTTGATTGTGCTTCATGATTGGAGGAATTTCTCTGCGGTTTTGCTTCATTGTACCAACAAGTGTAAGTTGTTTCTGAAGCAAAAAATTGCCCAGTTCAAGATTGGTGAAGTAGTTGTCCATTGTTATATTTTTTCCAGAATGGAAAATTGGTTTCGCAAGTGTTTTTACTACGTCAGAACATAGGTCTTTCTGGACTGGAGCGTCAACATCTTTGCCACAGCAAATCAGACCATTCATTCCATAATAGCTTGAATTAGACATCCGTAAAATTTTAATGCCATATTTAGCAGGTTTGCTGGGCATGTACTGAATGAAATTGCAACGTCCCCTAAATGCAAAAAGTTGCTCATCCACTGTCACATTGTCACTAGAATGTTAATGTTTAGTACAGTTCTTGATAAAAAGATTCCAGATGTAGCTAATGGGGGCTAATTTATCTGTTTCCAACCTGCCAGGACGAGTTCTCTTGTCATCAAAACGAAGGCTTCTCCGAATATCCTCAAATCTATTGACTGACATTGTGGCTTTGTAATGTGGATCTGAAAAAGGGTTCATATAGAGTTCTCTGATAGGAACATCGTATGATTTTGTACTCCCTGCCAGGAGAGTAAGGCCAATATAATTCAACCAAAAAAAAGGGTCAAAACTAGAAAAAATGCCTTACCCATATATGGCAACCCAAAAGAAAGAAATGGAAATAGGCAATTGTAATGAATATATTTATTAATACACATAAGAAAACAGGAGAAAGAACATCACGATACAGAAAGCACCTCAGATATACATACAAAAGTATATGGCGGCATATGACCTAGTGGACACAAAAATAAGTGGCTAGCACATCATGCGACCCAGAAACAGCATGGTAGCATACATACATCTCAAATGAGATACAATAAATAACATTTATGTATATATAACAACCGGGTCATATGAGATTATTAAAAGGTCAAGTGACCAGACCACAAATATCAGTGCAAAATATGGGATAGTAATATAATATGGCAAGGGAGCAAAAAGTCCTATTTAAAATATAAGTATAGTACATAAGCCAAAAAGCTACAAGCATAGGGGTAACAAGCACTAATCACAAGAAAATGCTTGTAGGTACAAATAAGTAACGGCTTGAAAGTCACTCTGGTACACACTAGCGCATGAAGCTGACCAATGTCCAGCAAAGATGAAGGTCACAGAAAAATACTGAATAGTGTGAATGAGCGATAGCAAAGCCGTGGTCCCATAATTGCACATAATCCCATACCAGAGTAAAGCGCTGTCAATACGAAATGATCTCAAAGATGCAGCATGCTTAGTAAAACATACAAAGCAAACTGCTTGTTGATATAGAATAGTGGTGGCAGCGCCATAGCCTGAATTGCACAGAAGTCCATACATATGTCAAAGAGATGCCGACAACAACGATGAAAGGTCTCAGCTAAATGCTGTATGATATTACCTGACGTGCCAGGAAACTCCTGTTTTCTTATGTGTATTAATAAATATATTCATTACAATTGCCTATTTCCCTTTCTTTCTTTTGTAAGGCCAATATAAGCATACAGTTCCTCTTTTGTTATATTTCTCCATGTTTTTTTTCTTCCTGAAGCGATACGTTTTCCTTCTAAGTTAGTACACAAAGCTACCTCATCTACAATATCATCTGAAAAAATTTACATAACATATCTCTTTTATATCTCTTTTGGGCAAGAATTGTGAAGTTCCTACAGTTCCTTGAGCAACTCTTACAATATTATGTGATGGGGTTCGTCCAAGAACCTCAGCAGTACTGTTCCAAAAAACATTAGTTTTGGATGTTCTATTTGTACGTTCTGCTGGATCCATTACTTCTTCATCATCTGAAGAATCACTGGACGATGAAGTAGAGACATTAGCTGGTGGCATGTACTCGACATCAGACAAAGAAAGTTCACTATCTTCATCACTATCAAAAAGTATTGCTTCGATTTCTTGGTCAGTCAAACCCCTGAATGTAGACTGTGTCATTGTAACCTTAGATGTCAGGAAACTAAAATGAAAAAAAAAAAAGATTACAATCAGGGTTGAACACTCTTTGTTAGTGTGTGTGCTAAGGGTAAAGTGCAGCCCCACTCCTCTCACCTTCAGCAGGTCACCACTTTCTTTTAGGTGCGGTAGAAGCTTTTGGATTTTTGGAACTCAGAAAGTTTCTTTTTAAAGAAACAAGAAAGCTGACTCCTTCCTCCAAAGTCTCTTCAGCAAGTAGCACACAATGAACAGTGTTCAGGACCTATGATGATGTCAGAGACGCATGATGTTGTGAGGGAGCCTACTTCCCAAGATCACATGACCATGTAGTCAGGCAGAATTCACACTCTTCATAGCAACAGCAGAGTCGTAAAGACTGAGTCAAAGTCTTCCCCAGCAACAGTGAAGACAAAAAGACTTAGGATCACATGTAAACCTAGTACGGGCCTAAAAGGCCCCAGGTATGTGAATATGGGGTATTCACAAAAAAGAGCTGTTATACCAAAATGCCTGAAACATAAAAATAAATGAACAACTGGAAATGACAAACAACTATATACCTGAGGAATACCTAGAGTTTCAAAATTCTAATTAAAGTAATCTTGCAGAAAATAGAAAACAATTAACAGGGCGGGCCTGCGAGGCCCCAGGTATGCGTTCTAGGGTTAATAATAATAATAATAATCTTTATTTATATAGCACCAACATATTCCACAGCGCTTTACTGTTTAACAGCTTCAAAACACAACAGTCATCAGTAACAACTAGAGTTAAGCGAAACAGGTCGGTCAGATTCAAAAGTCGCCGACTTTCGCCAATGTCGTGTTTCGTTGGCCGAAACCCGACCATAGCGTGCAGTCGACCATGCGGTCGTCGACCCCAGCGCCCAAGTCGGTTTACCCATAATGCTTGCAGGCGCCTTTTGTCAGCCAATGAGCAAGGATGTACACTGTGGGCAGCGAGAAGATATGGGCAGCGTCCACCACCATCTTAGAGAAGGGCATTGCAGTGATTGGCTTGCTTTGGGGGGCGTCATAGTGTCTATAAAAGCCCTGACCGCCGACCTCCATTTTACTTCTGCCGATCTTAACAGTAGGGAGAGGTTGCTGACGCTGATTATCAGTAGGGAGAGAGTTAGGGCTGTAAAGAGAAGTTCTTCTGTGCTTGTGCTGATAGCAATTGTGCTGTACAGTTAGTGTGCAGTGACAAGGGAGGATTTTGTTGTGTGCAGCAGTGCTGGTTATTAGGCTGCCTGATAGCTGTATTGCTGTGTGTACACTGCTGTGCAGACTGCTTTTTACACAGCACTAAAACTTTTATTCTTTTTTTTTCTGCACACTTAGGCCACTTTCACACATTTGGTTTTTGGCTTCAGGCACTATCCGTACAAAAACTGAAAGGACGGATCCGGCGCTGATTTGTAAAAAACTGATGCAAAGGATCAGTTTTTTTGCCGGGTCCGTCCTGAACTTTTGAACCGCATGTCGAGACAGAGAGAGACACCTTGGTTTCCAGAATCCGGATAAGTCTTTTGGGCGGATTGCACAAAATACTGATCCGGCACAATAGACTTCCATTGATTCCGGCCGCCTGATGCGCAGCTTCAGGCGCTATAAGGTGGATGCGGCAGAAAAAAAAAAGTTGCAGTGACTGTTTTGTCCAGCCGCTGGAATGTACATTTCCGCCGGATCCAGCAAAAAACGGTTGCAACGCAAAGACATCTAATGATAGTCAATGACTTAAAAAACAGATCCGGCGGATTAAAAAAACTGATCCGTTCTTTTACAAAAGTGCTGGATCGCGCCTGACGGCAAAAAACTGATATGTGAAAGAGGCCTTACCGACCGTTCATTTTTTCCCACACCGTATAGAGCTGTACTCTCCTCACACACTACCGAATACCGGCTGGTATCTCGGACAAATACATGCTGACTATCTGTGTGTGACTCCAGAAATATATATGGAGATTTCAATTTTCCCCTTACACTGATTACAGCTGTACGCTTCTGATACAGTAGCGTATATCTGCTCTTTGTATTACGGTCAAATCCATACTGAGTGAGCGTCTGTGTGTGACTCCGGAAATATATACGGAGTTTTCAATTTTCCGTATACAGCTGTACGCTCCTCATACAGTATCACATATCTGCTGGTATTTTTGGTACATTTTCCCAAAAATGAGGAAGTATGGTGGAAGAGGCCGTGGACGTGGGCGGGGGGCAGCTGGGAATGATGGTGATGGTGCATCTGCTGGTAATTCCAAAAACCCAATAGCACCTAAGGCAGAAAGTATTGAGCCTGCGTCATCGTCTGGCTCCAAAAGACCTGGCAGGCTCCCTTTTCTTGGAGTAGGTAAACCACTTTTAAAGCTGAAGCATCAGGAACAGGTTTTGGCTTACCTTGCAGAAACAGCCTCCAGCTCATCTTCTGAAGTTTCAAAAAATACAAGCACTGAGTCGTCAGTGCAGGCTCCTGGTCAGGAACAACACCTTTCCTTGTGTCCTTCACCCCCACCAAAAGTGAAGGATGGGGCAGGCCACACTTCAGATTGCTCCATGGAGCTCTTTTCACATACCATGCCTGGGTTATCAAGTCAAATCCTGAATTCCCCAGTCCAAGATGAATATGACGTGGAGTGCACTGATGCACAGCCAATGCTATGTGATTCTGCTGGTACATTCACCCAGAGCACTGCATTGCCCTCGTAGTTTACTGAGCCAGAATATGACCCTGATGAAACTCAGGTGCCCCTTCCTGCATGCGATACCACCTTACACGGTGACACAGAGGAAGGTGCAGATGAAATTGAAGAGGAGGTGATGGATGACACACTTGTTGACCCGGGTTGGCATCCATTGGGGGAAGAGGGTGCCGCTGGCAATAGCTCAGAAGAGGAGAAGGATCCGCAGCAGGAATCGACATCGCAGCAGCAGTTATCTGGCAGGCCCGTAGCAGTCAAAAAGCGTGTTAAAAAAACAAAAAGAGTTACAGGACAGCTTGGCCAGATGGTCAAATTAGCACAGCATGCAAGCCGTGAAAATTTATCCCATAGTAGGAAGAATTCAGTGTGGCATTTTTTTTACCAAAATCCTATTGATGAGGCAAAGGTTATCTGTAAGAAGTGCGGAAGGACCTTTAGCCGAGGAAAAAATCTCCGAAAATTTAATACCAGTTGCATGCTTAGACATTTAAACACTATGCACTTGCAAGCGTGGACGGACTACAAAACCTCACTGTCTTTGAACACCTACATTGCCAATCTGATCTCATTAGAAATGATGCCCTTCCGTTTGGTTGAAAGCGCAGCGTTCCGAGAGCTCATGGCCTTCGCTGTCCCACGCTCTGACCTACCCAGTCGGCACTTTTTTCTAGAAAAGTCATCCCTGCCCTTCATCTGCATGTGAAAGACCGCAATGTCCATGCACTCAAACAATCAGTGAGTGGAAAGGTGCACCTCACAACAGATGCATGGTCAGGGCCGTTACGTGTCCATCACTGCACACAGGTTTAATGTGGTGGATGCAGGGACCACAGGGGACAGTGGCGGAGGGACAGTGCTGCCTAGCCCACGGAGTAGGCAACAGTTGGCTGTAGGCGTTCGAGCCTCCACCTCCTCCTCCTCCAGAAGCAAAAGCTCGTCGAAAAAGTGCTGTCACACGAGCACTCCATCCGCAGCTGCCTGTGTTGCACACGAGGTGTCCCTCTATCGAACAGCTAGTGGTAAGCGTCAGCAGGCTGTTTTAAAGATGATGTCTTTGGGTGACAACAGACACACCACGGAGGTACTGGCCGACTACTTGCAGCGAGAAACTGAGTCATGGCTGGGCAGTCTACATTTTGAGACAGGCAAGGTAGTCTGTGATAACGGCCGTAATTTTGTGGCGGCCATAGCCCTGGCAAAACTCAGACACATACCTTGCCTTGCTCAAACCTTGAACCTGGTGGTGCAGTGCTTCATATATATTTATCCAGAGATACCAGCCCTGCTCCATAAGTTGCAAAGACTGTGCTTGTACATCCGTCGTTCGCCTGTAGACTCCAGTTGTATGCAGAGGCTGCAGCGATCGCTCCACCTCCCCAAGCACTGCCTAATCATAGACGTTGCAACAGGGTGGAACTCCACCATGCCCATGGTTGAGAGGCTGTGCGAACAGAGGCAGGCTGTAATGCATTTGTGGGAGGATACACGGGCAGGCAGTTTGAGGGCGGACATAGAGTTGTCGGGTGTGCAGTGGTCAAAGCTGAAGGACCTCTGTAAAGTCCTTCAGTGTTTTGAGGAATGTATAAGGCTGGTAAGCGCAGATGACACCATCATAAGCATGAGCATCCCACTTATGCATCTGCTCATGCAAACTTTGACGCACATTAAGGATTAGGCGTCTGCAGTGGAGGAGGAGGAGAAGGGAAGCCTTCATGACAGTCAGGCATTGTCTGCTCAGGGAACTGTCCTGGACGAGGTGGAGGAAGATGAGGATGAGGGGGATGATTATTTTGGGGAGGATGATGCTTCTCAAGGGGCAAGAGAAAATGTTGGCTTGCCAAGGTCAGTTACAGGGTTTTTGCGTGACTGGAGTGATGTGGATTTGGCAGAAAGTGCTCCTCCACCCACCACTGGCAGTGCATCATTGACACCTGGAACATTGGCCCACATGTGTGATTATGCCTTGCGGATCCTAAAAAGAGACCCTCGCATTGCCAAAATTATGAAGGATGACGACTACTGGTTGGCCAGCATCCTCGATCCACGCTATAAAGGCAAATTACAGAACATCATGCCACAGGAGAACCTAGAGCTATTATTGGCGAACAAACAAGCAACTCTGGTAAATCGTTTGTTAGAGGCATTCCCAGCACACAGCAGCGGTTCAGGTTCTAGCATGAGCCGTACTGGGCCAAATGGAAGAAGTGTTCGTGGTGCACACAGCCGAAGTAGCGTTGGAGACAGGGGTTTCATGACCATGTTGTGGTCTGATTTCTCGAGTAACACTCACACAACTGGTAATACTGAATGATTGCAACAGACAGGAGACAACAGTTAACTATGGTTCAAAATTACCTCTCCTCCCCTATCGATATTCTCCCTCACAGTTTATTCCCCTTTGACTACTGGGCCTGTAAACTGGACACCTGGCCTGAATTGGCACAATATGCCTTACAGGGGCTCGCTTGCCTTGCTGGTAGTGTGCTATCAGAAAAAGTCTTCAGTGCTGCTGGATCAATCCTGACAGAAAGAAGGACCCGGCTGTTGACCCAAAATGTTGATGATCTCACCTTCATTAAAATGAACCATGCCTGGGTTTCAAAGGATTTTGTACCACCTTCCCTTGATGACACATAGGTTGCCCACAAAATGGCTTGCTTTGTCCTCCTCTTCCTCCGACTTCTCAAATTCCTCTATTTGCAGCTGCTGAATGTCCAGCCTACACCTCAACATATGCCAGTTTTTCCACCTCCCTAACTGGGCTGTTCCCCCCCAGGGCCGGGGTCAGCACCTGGTGCACTCGGGCAAGTGCCGGTGCCCTGAGCAGGTGGGGGGCCCACTCGCCGTCAGAGACACCGGCGTACTATGAGGGGCCAGTTCCTGGTGCCCTCAAGTGTGCCCCCCTGCCAGCTCAGGGCCCCAGCACTTGCAATACTTACCTCTCCCTGCTCCACCTCTGTGACGTCTTCCACGTTTCCTGACAGTGACATTCAGGTCAGAGAGCACGATGATGTCACGTCTGTGCGCCCTCTGCCTGAACAGTCACAGTGCAGAGAGCTGGAAGATGGCGACGCTGAGGAGTCCAGAGTAGAGCAGTGCCCAGCGAGAAGAGGTATTTCACTTTTTTAATGGTTGGAGCAATATATGGGGAGCATTATATACTAGAGAATTAGATATGGGGTCCATCATACACTTGAGCATCATAGATAGGGCCCATTATACACTGGAGTATCATCCATGGGGCACATCATATACTGGAGCATCATTTGGGGTTCATTATTTATGGGGCTTCATATAGGGTCCCTTATATATGGAGCATCATATGGAGCACATATGGGGCCTATTCTGTATGGAGCATTATATGGAGTCCATTCTGTATTGAGCAATATATGGGGCTCATTATCCTGTATAGAGCAATATATTGGGCTCAATTATTCTGTATAGAGCAATATATGGGGCTCATTATTTTGTATGGTGCACTATGTGGTGCCCATAATACTGTATGCAGGACTATACTGTCCTTTTTTTGAGCTATTGTAGAATTTAAAATAGATATTACTCATGTAATGTAAGAAGTGAAGTATTTGGCATTCTACTATACCTATATTTCTCTGCCATATCAGAGCATCATGAATTGTGGTATGTGTTAAAGGGGCCCACTGAGACTCTTTGGCCCGGGGCCTACGAAAACCTGGACCCAGCCCTGCCCCCCCCCCACAACTTTAGCCAAATAACCCCCGATTTTCAATGCGTTACTATTATTATAAAGTTTATTAAGGTTGCCAAGCTTAAGTAATAAGAATTGATGTCGTTGGAATTGAAATGGGCACTGTAGGTGTGTTTACTGTCCTCCACTCCCTGCCGACTGTTATTCCCCATTGACTTGCATTGAGGTCAGATTTTCGACTCCGACCTCGTTCGTCCCGACTTTCGGGTTTCACGAAACCCGACTCGACACTAAAAAAGGCAAAGTTGCTCATCTCTAGTAACAACGTTAACAATACAATAATTAAAGCAAAATTAGACGACCCTGCTCGTGAGAGCTTACAATCTACAATGAGGTGGGGGAGATGCAAAGTACAGGTGTGTATTTTCAATGATGGTCCAGCCATCTTGAGGGATTGGTGGATATATATAAATAGTGAGTTTGATTAGGGAATGTGATAGGCCGCTCTGAACAATTGTGTTTTGAGGGAGTGCCTAAAACAGTGCAAGTTGTGGCTGGTCCTAATTTCTTGGGCTAAAGCATTCCAATGGATTGGCGCAGCTTGGGAGAAGTCTGGGAGTCGGAGGTACGGATTAGTGCAGAGGTTAGTTGAAAGTCATTTGCAGAGCGCAGCAGTCGGTTATGCCGATAGACAGAATGGAGGGAGGAGATGTAAGGGGGTGCCGCACTGTGGAGCACTTTGTGGGTGAGAACAAGTATTTTGAATTGGATCCTGTAGTGAATGGGCAGCCAGTGTAGCGACTGGCGAAGAGCAGACACGTTTGAGTACCGATTAGCCAGATGGATATCCCTGGCTGCTGCATTAAGGATGGACTGGAGAGGAGAATGTCCAGTAAGGGGGAGGCCAATTAATAGAGCATTACAGTAGCCCAGACGGTATTGGATCAAGGCGACAGTGAGGCTTTTTGTTGCTTCCATGGTGAGAAAAGGGCGGATTCTAGAGATGTTCTTTAGGTGTAAGCGGCAAGAGCGGGCAAGAAATTGTATATGGGAGGTGAAGGAGAGAATGTTGTTAAACGTAACACCCAGACAGCGCGCCTGCTACAAGGGTGTTATTATGGTGCCATCCACAGAGAGAGCAATGTCAGATTTATTGAGGTTAGTAGACGGCGGAAGCAGAAGAAGTTCAGTTTTGGAGAGGTTGAGTTTCAGATAGAGGGCGAACATGATGTTGGAGACTACGGACAGACAGTCACTGGCATTCTGTAGTACAGCCGGGGTAATGTCAGGGGATGAGGTGTATAGTTGTTTGTCATCAGCATAAAGATGGTACTGAAAGCCAAATCTGCTGATGGTCTGTCCCGTTTTGATCATTTTGATCATTGTGATAGACCTTATCACAGTGATCAAAATAAAAAAATGAAAAAAGTAAACCAAACCCCCTGTTATCACCCCCTTAGGGAAAAATAATAAAATGAAAAAATGTATTTATTTCCATTTTCCCATTAGGGATAGAGTTGGGATAAAGTGATTGGGCTAAAGTTAGGGTTAGGATTGAGGCTAAAATTAGGGTTGTGGCTAAAGTTAGGCTTAGGGGTGGGGCTAAAGTTACAGTTAGGGTTACGGTTGGGGCTAAAGTTAGGATTAGGGTTGGGGCTAAATTTAGGGATAGGGTTAGAGTTGGGACTAAAGTTAGGGTTAGTGTTGGGGCTGAAGTTAGGGTTAGAGTTAGGGTTCGGGCTAGAGTTGGGGTTAGGGTTAATATTTGGAATGCAGTTATGGTTAGAATTGGTGTTAGCTTTGGGATTAGGGATAGGGTCGGATTGACGGTTAGGGTTGGGATTATGGGTTAGGGGTGTTGGGGTTAGGGTTGGAGTTAGAATTGGGGTGCTTCCACTGTTTAGGCACATCATGGACTTTCCAAACACGACATGGCATCCGATCTCAATTCCAACCAATTCTGCATTGAAAAAGTTAAACGGTGTGTTAGGGTCTGGGGAACGCACCAAAATAAATATAAATAAAGGGTGCATTCACAGCCCGGGGTCCACCGTGCAGGCAAAGCCTGATGCTAGTAAGAAGGCAGTATAAGCGAACTCTGTTACTTCACAGAGTCGCAAACATAGATGCTGTGCACTATATGGCGGTATAAGCAAACTCTGTTACACCACAGAGTCGCTGAGGTAGAGACGCAGAGATAGAGACTGTCCTGTTAACACAACAGGGGTACACAGATAACTGCTGTGCGGATAGCAGTCCGTGATCATACAGTCAGCAACGCAAACATGCAACTCTCGCCGGTATTCTAGAGGCTATTTCAACCAAGCCCTCAACACGTGCATACAAATCTCCTCACCGGAGGTGCCGGTATTCTAGGGGCTTATTTCAGCCGAGCCCTAACCACATACATGCATGATCACACTGGTGCAAAGCACATAATGCAATTGATACTAGCGTATGGCCGCAAGACCATGCAACCCTTTTATAGCAACAGCTACAGGACCTTCCAGAAAAGGAACAATGAGAAACTGCTTCCAGAAGACAAGTAATTTCAGGACCTTCCTGGCGGACCAATGGGAGTCGCTGCTGTAACTGAGCGTGTGACCCCTGATCTCCAATGGGAGATCTTGCCCTGGGCATGCTCAGATGGAGAAAGCAGGGACTTAGTTCCCGAACTGCCTGCTCCAGCACTGGTTATAATAGAGGAACCAGGAGAGACAGCAACAAGCCTCTGCACAGTGTTAGACTGGGCGAGACGCTGGGACCGACGTCTCTGCTGAGCAGACTCCACTGCGGCTGGAGATGGATGGGGGACCTCAGCGGGACTGGCTCGAGATTCCCCTTGTGCTGCAGTGGGAACTCTATCCCTAACACGGTGCTCCTTCCCTTCTGAGCTCTGCCGTGTGTCCAAACAGTGGTTTACCCCAACATATGGGGTTTCGGCGTACTCAGGAAAAATTGAATAACAATTTTTGGGTTCCAAATTCTCCTGTAACCCTTGTGAAAATAAAAAAATTGGGGGATAAAAAATTATTTTTGGGAAAATGCATTATAAACTTTAGAGAAACACTTGGGTGTTCAAAGTTCTCACAACACATCTACATAAGTGCCTTGAGGGGTCTAGTTTCCAAAATTGGGTCAGTTTTGGGGGTTTCCATTGTTTAGGCACATCACGGGCTCTGCAAGTGCAACAAACAGTGGTTCTCCCCAAATATGGGGTATCAGCATACTCAGGACAAATTGCACAACAACTTTTGGGTTCCAATTTCTCCAGAGAGCCTTGGGAAAATAAAAATTGGGGGCGAATAGATCATTTTTGTGGAAATAACATGATTTTTAATTTTCACGGTTCTACATTATAAACTTGTGAAGCACTTGGGGTTCACAGTGCTCACAACACTTCTAGACAAGTTCCTTGGGGGGTCTAGTTTTCAAAATGGTGTCACTTGCAGGGGGTTTCCACTGTTTAGGCACATCAGGGGCTTTTCAAATGCGAGATGGCATCCGGTCTCAATTCCACCCAATTCTGCATTGAAAAAGTCAAACTGTGCTTCTTCCATTCTGAGCTCTGCTGTGCACCCAAACAGTGGTTTACCCGCACATATGGGGTATCAGAGTATTCAGAAGAAATTGCACAACTAATGTTGTGGTTCATTTTCTCTTTTTACATTTGTGAAAATAAAAAAACTGGTTCTGAATAAAATGTTTGTGAAAAAAGTAAAATTTCCTTTTTTACCTTCCACATTGTTTCAATTTCTATGAAACACATTAAGGGTTAATTAACTTCTTAAATGTGGTTTTGAGCGCCTTGAGGGGTACAATTTTTAGAATGGTGTCACTTTTGGGTATTTTCTGTCATGTACACCCCTCAAAGTGACTTCAAATATGATTTGGTCCCTTAGAAAAATGGTTTTGCAAATTTTGTTGTAAAAATGAGAAATCACTAGTCAACTTTTAACGCTTATCACTTCGTAACAAAAAAAATTGTTTTCAAAATTGTGCTAATCTAAAGTAGACATGTGGGAAATCTTATTTATTAACTATTTTGTGTGATATATCTCTCCGATTTAAGGAGATTAAAATTTAAAGTTTTAAAATTGTGACATTTTAAAAATTTTCGTCATATTTCTGTTTTTTTATAAATAAGAGCACATCATATCAAAGATATTTTATGACTAACATCAAGTACTATAGATCACGAAAAAACATTCGCAGAATCAGCGGGCTCCGTTAAAGAATTTCAGAGTTATAACCTCATAAAATGACATTGGTGAGAATTGTAAAAATTGGCCTGGTCATTAAGTTTCAAATTTGCTCTGTCACTAAGGGGTTAAACTTGGGAACTTTTTACTGTTCTATATGAACTGCTGACTTGTAAAGCTATGCAGAATGTGTTTGCGATATATAAATAAAGGTTATTATTTTTAATAGATTGAAGATAGTGAAGTTCAAGCTGTTAGCTTTGCCATGTGAAATAGGAAAGAATCTTTTTCTTGAGCACAACTGCACAATCAAGTGTTTGCTGCTGTGCTGACACAGGGTGCAGTAGGGTAAACACAACAAGCTGCTGGACTGTGAGAGAGGTTCAGGTGGAGATGTTATGGTCGATTGAGAAAGATGGGGTGTGTTGGTATGTAAATCAGTCAAAAATTCAGGCATGTCCAATTCCAAATCAACTAACAGGCTCTCAATCACTCCAATTGTAGGGAGTAACAAATGGAGGTACTTTGCCACAGACCTATGTGCCAACACTTGAATGGTGAGTGAGGAGAAAGAATCAGAAGATACGGATGGTGGGGTGGATGGTGGTTGGAGAGGCCCACTAGTCTGCATTTTAGCACAGTGACATTCCCAGATTAACGCATGTTGATCGCGCATGTGCCACTTCATGTATGTAGTACTAAAATTATTTCAATATTTTTTACTCTATTAGGTCGTGTTTAAAAAAGTTTTACTACTATCGTGATTTTTTAGATTTTTGCCAGTCTAAAAATAGATCCAAGATAGGCAACTGCAGAACCGTGAACACTGCTGTCTACTGCCAGAGTTGGGGTTCAGGATGCATTGGTTGTCGTGGTTGCATAACTCTGTGTCTACGTAACCTCTTCGTCTTCACCTCCTCCTCTGCTGAGCTACTCAACTGCATGCCTTTGGGTTTACACCAAGTGAGATCTACTACCTCATCATCATCCTCTCTGTTCTCCCAATCCTCGCCCTGAGAGTCACCTCCTCCTCTTCCTGCCTTGACAACACAGTACGGTCCATGTGCACCTCAAGTATCTGAGTCTCATCATGTATGGATCCTCTTCACCCAACTTGTCTGTTGACAAGTGTTTTGTTTATGCTCAGTCCCAACTTCATCCGGCCATGGATTAAACTGAGAAAAAATATGGCTTTCGGTGCAGATGATTTTCTCCTCTTGACTCTGTGAATCATCAATGTACACTTCCTATGCCCATGGCATGCAATGTATGAAGAGATCAGCACACTCAGCCATCTGCGGTTCCAACGGTTAGTTGGGCGCTTGTAGAGATATGATATGTTGGGAAAAAAAGGATGATTGGGGTGCCACCACTGAGGACTGTACTGTGTGTGATGTTAAGGTGGAGACATAGGAGAAGAGGCCACTTGATGTAGCGCTTGCCATCTACTGGAGCACATGTTCTTTCTTGCCCTCATCTACAAAGCGTACCGCTGTATGGCTGCCAAAGAATGGGAGTGGAGTTGCCCGTCCAGTAACAGAAGTTGTAAAAATGCTGCACAATTGCTCACTGCAGCAAAACAAACCGACTTCTCATCCCTCATATGATATCTGCTCCCCAACAGTAAACAGCAATTCAGTACTTTCAATTCTCTCCTGCGTCCACCAGCTCCCCCTCGCTCTCCTCTCATCTCAGCTGAAGTCTTAGCCTCACCACCTGTGAACTTGACACAATAACGTCCCACCTCATTCCAAACTTTACCACAGTCTTCATCACAAGCCTAACCCACCTCTTCAACCTGTCACTAACAGCTAGTGTCTTCCATCCTAATTGAAATATACATCAATCACATCCAACTTCAAAAAGCCACCCTTGACCCATGCTCTGTGTCTAGTTATCGCCCCATATCATTTCTTCCCTAGGCCTCCAAACTGCTACAACACGTACATTTTGAACTGTCCTCCCCCTCTCCTTTTGCTCCTTCTTTGTCTTCACACCACACCATTCCACACACCATTCCACTGAAACTGCCCTGACTAAAGTCACTAATGACCGTCTAACCTCCAAATGAAAGCGATGTGAGTTTGTCCTCCTTCTTCGCATGGAACTGGCATCTGCCTTTGATACAGTGGACCATTCTCTCTTAAAACAGACTTTCTGATCTGTTGATATTACAGACTTGGCCCTTTGTTGGATCTCCTTGTACCTAACAGACAAGACATTCAGTGTCTCACACTCACACACCACCTCCTCATCTCGCCCCCCATGTGTCAGTGTCCATCAAGGTTCAGTTGTAGGGCCAGGAACTATTCTTAGGGAGAAACTATTCTCTTAAATGGACCGCCCATATCAACCTAAGCCTATAGCTGTGTGACACCTTCTAGTTAAGATTTCTCCTTCAATACAATATGGAGGTGCCTGTGCCACATTGTTTGTTTGCCTTGCATGCCTGCTAGTTTTCAGGTTCCCCAGGTCTTCCTATCTGCATGTCTACCTTGTACCCATCTGCTCTTACCTGTCTGTTCCCATCTGTTGTAGTTGTCTGTGGTCTGTGGTCAGTCCCAATCACTCCTGCCAGTTCCCATCTGTCTGACACCCAGTCAAGGACACACCTGAGAGTGCTTTTCTGTTCTTTTTCCGGTCCCATCCACACTCATGGTTCAAAGGTCCCTACAGTGCCTGCCTGTATTTGTCATCCCTCCTTTGGGCCATAGCAGCTTACCGCTGTAGGGGGTCAGCTGCCACCTTCTGTAGGTCAGCCATGGAGTAGCACCTGGTGCCACTTCTTTGTCCCTCCTTGGGTCGCAGTTTTTGCCTGCTGCCACTTGTCCGAGTTGCGATTTGGTAGATTATCTAATTTTCCCCTTTAAGGCTTTCAGAGGGATATGGAATAATGGTTCCATCACCTTATCTGTTACAGTCTCCATCTGCTGGGTTGGCTGTAGTGGAATATCTGTCAGTCCTCTCTATTCCAGTTCTGCTCTATTGCAAATTGATGCCACTTGTAAGGAGCGGAATTCTCCCACTGCACCGGGTGGATTCCAAGCCTTGTCTGATTCTGCGGTCCCCCTTAATGCTCTGACCGCATTGCGGTCTTCTTAGAAAAGATGTCTGTCTCATCGTCTTGCTCAGACCCATGTGGTTCGCTTGGTTACTGCTGGCCTTCCAACCAAAGCTACGGTAACCAGCAATAAACAGCGGCTAACAGATGCTCCAGAGGCTAAGTCCATAAATCACTCTACCGAGCATGCTCGTGAGGTGGCGACCTCCCATTGGTGGTCGGTCGTCAGCTGCTCAGATGATGTGGCAGTTTCTGATTGGTCCTTGAGCAAGGTTCCTGTCTGACTGGACTTAAACAGGGCATATTAAATGGTGTTTGGGGCGCATGTCGGTATGCTAAGATCCTTTATGCTATGTGTGTGTCAGTGGATACGTTACCACCCTCTGTGCACATGTGCTGCTTCTAGCATGGCAATTGTGTGTCTAGGCAGGAAGTGTAGGGTGGAAACTCTCGCTTGGTTCAGCATCTGACTCCGGGCATCCTAAGTTGTTTGTGCTGTTAGCACAGCTGAGTGTCAGAGCGAGCACAACTACCAGCCTAGATTTCCCTGGGGGGTAGCTATAGGGTCACCCAACTAGTGTTATTATTTGCTGTACTCCTGTGACATCTAACAGGGTATAGCTCTGAGTGCTCTCTGTTATTGCACCACTCTGTGAAGCAACCGAGCAGGTACTTTGCACTCTGTCCACACGGAGTGACCTTAAACTCTGTGTGTTTACGGTGCTTGCACGTAGCATCGCTCCGTCATTGTTCTTTAGCTGCGGTTCTCCATCACCGCACGGCGGACCCGGGTTGCGATTGCACCTTCTAATAATTTATATTTGGTGCGATCCGCAAACCATAATTCCACTTTGTTAGTGTATGCCACTAATTTTTCTAAATGTGTAGTCTCCTTCATGCGTGTTGACTGCAACAGTAGGACTTTGAGACGGTCAGACCTCCACTTCTTTGGAGTCAGCTAACAGAGATACCATCCTTAGATTTTTATAACAATAGTATTCTAAAAAATTTATATATTTGTGCCACCTGAGTGTGGCTGAGTATGAAAGCAGTTTGAGCTGTTGTATGTGGTATCAGGGCTCCCAGCATAGGAGGCCTACACTGACCCCACATCCACCTCGTTATATTGTGACGTTCAACTGAAAGCTGTAAATGCTATTCCTGATACCTCATGCCTGGCTGATTGCTACAGTGCCATGCTACAATTTGTACTGTGGGTAAATTGAGGCTACTTTCTGGTGTCTGTCACTCACTTGATGTGTTTTCGCAGCATTTGGGTCTGTTGAAAGGTGTTATGCATGTGTTTATTCTTGCCTCCCATTGACATGAATGTCATTTGGTTATGTACGGCGAATATTCGACTAAACAATTGGTGAATATTGCAAATTCGGTGATCATAATCCGAACCGATCGTTGAAATATTCGCTCATCTCTACTCATAAATAAGTGAATGCTTCTGGGTTTGAGGCATGGGAAACCTGACAGGTTCCTTTAAGTCGCTGATCCTAGCCCCCTTTATTTAATAAAGTGCCCCATCCTGGCCCCTAGGTCCCTTGGCCCCGGCTTTGCACCCTGGTTCCCCTACCCCTGGTTGTTCCCACAGGGTCTCGTAATATAATAGGCACAGTAAGGGCCAAGGGACCTATGAGACACAGCCAAGGCACAGTGGGCACAGCCAGGAGCATAGGTGGCACAGCCAATGCCAAAGGACATAGGAGACACAGCCAGTGACAAGGGATATAGGGGGCACAGCTAGGGCCAAGGTACATAGCAGGAGAAATTGCACCATAGTCTGTTGTGCAATTTGTCCTGTGCACACCAATACACAATATATGAGGCAAAACTACTGTTTAGGCGCACAGCAGGGCTTGGATGGGAAGGAAGGCTGTTGTGAATGGGTTTGAGATGAGTTCTGAGCAGAGGCTCCCTCTGGTGGTTACAAGCGGTACTAGTGAAGATTGTGAGGACTGGGAATCAGGTGTTACTGACTGGTCTTATATAAGGGAGTCATTTTCCCATCAGGGTTGCCGGTGATCAATTGTTCAGGTCTGAATCCTTCATTCCAGTTTCCCTTGTAGCCTGCTGTGTCGTGTCTGCATCTCCTGCTACCAGATAAGAATTTTTCTTCTTTTGTGTTGTTGCTATATTTTTGCATTTTGTCCTGCACTTCTTTGGGGGCCTTCTGGGTCCCCTCCGGGGGCTTCTGCCCTCTCAGTTTAGTTCAGCCACTGAGTTTTGTTCTTTTGCTTTTTACAGTTTTTTCAGTGGCTGCTGTTTTGATTTTGTTACACCAGAGAGCTAATTTAGGTGGTAGAGGTCGTGTGATCTCAGGTGATTTTGAAATTAGTAGAGTTGGTGTTTTTCAGGGTTTTCTGGGATTGCAGTAAGTACCCTTCCTGTCCTTTTCTATTTAGATAGTTTGGGCCCCAGCGTTTGCTCATTCTATTTTCTTTCTGTGTCAGTATTTCCTCTTGTCTAACCGCCATTACATGTTTGGGGGCATTCTATTATCTTTGGGGTTCTGCTCCGGGGCAGATAGCTTTCCTATTTCTATCTTTAGGTGTAGTTAGTTTCTCAGGCTGTGACGAGGCGTCTAGGACCAACGTAGGAACGCTCCACGGCTGCCTCTAGTTGTGGTGGTTAGTCAGGGTACTGCAATCCCATAGATTCCAACTGCTCTGGTGTATTGCCTTTTTTACCTGCACTCCTCAGCTACCGAAACATAACAGTATCACCGGCCTAAAAATTGAAAATTGTATGGTACTCACAGAAGGGAAAAAATATTGTGATAGAAAAAAGGTTGTCAGAGTTGTCAGAGATATTTTTCTGTTTGTTGCATTTTTTTTTTTTTCCCTCTGTATCTCTGGGTGCTGGGGAGGATCTTTTCTCCCAATGGAGTTTGCACAGTTGTCTGGCCGTGTGGATCAGCTTGCCACTGAGGTTCGGAGTATTGCTATCTATCTTGCTGGGTTGCCTGTTGTGGAACCTAGGATCCCCATGCCAGATTTGTTTTTAGGGGATCGAGCTAAGTTTCAGAATTTCAAAAATAATTGTAAATTGTTTTTTGCCTTAAAATCTAAGTCCTCAGGAAACGCAGCGCAGCAGGTTCAAATTATCATCTCTCTCCTGCGCGGCGATCCTCAGGATTGGGCTTTTTCCCTGATACCTGGGGATCCTGTTTTGAGTGATGTTGATGCATTTTTTCAGGCTTTGGGGTTATTGTACGATGAGCCTAATGTCACTGATCAAGCTGAAAAAGCCTTGTTGGCATTAAATCAGGGGCTTGATGATGCTGAGTTATACTGTCAGAGATTCCGTAGGTGGGCAGTCCTGACCAAATGGAATGACGACGCTTTGGCGGCCCTTTTCCGGAAGGGTCTGTCGGATAATGTAAAGGATGTTATGGTGGGATTCCCTGTCCCCTCTGGTCTCAATGATTCTATGTCATTAGCGATTCAAATTGACAGACGTTTGCGTGAGCGGAGAAGTATGCGTGGAGTGGTGTTGCCTTGTGAGCCAGCTTCTGAGCCCATGCAGTGTGATGGAATGGTGTCTGGGGCACAGCGTCATGAGTTTCGAAAGCGCAATGGGTTATGTTTCTACTGTGGTGATGCCTCTCATGCTATTTCAGTCTGCCCTAAGCGGGGAAGACGTTTTGCACGCTCAGTTGTCTTGGGTAGTGTTCAGACTAAGTTTTTATTAACTGTCACTCTGATATGCTCTCTGTCCTCATTTTCTGCTCAGGCTTTCGTTGATTCTGGAGCAGCTATTAACCTGATGGATTATGATTTTGCTAAACGTTGTGGGTTTCCCTTGATACCCCTACAGAAGTCTATTCCCCTACTGGGGATCGATTCTACCCTTTGGCTGAGAATAAACCCCAGTTTTCTACTCAGGTGATAATGAGGGTTGAACCTGATCACCAGGAGTGCTGCAAATTTTTGGTTCTATATAATCTGCATGACATTATCGTGCTGGGTTTCCCTTGGTTACAGTCTCATAATCCTGTTTTGGATTGGAAATCTGTGTCTGTAACCAGTTGGGGCTGCCAATGTGTTAATACCAACACTCCTGTTTTTTCTGCCTCCCCCAGGCTCAGGATGTTCCTGACTTTTTGTTTGATTTTTCTGATGTGTTTAGCGAAAGTAAATCTGCATCCTTACCTCCCCATAGGAGCTATGACTGCGCTATTGAATTAGTGCCGGGTAGTAAATTCCCTAAAGGTCGCCTTTTTAACTTGTCTGTACCTGAACATGACGCTATGCGGTCTTATATCAAGGAATCATTGGAGAAGGGTCATATCAGACCATCCTCTTCACCCTTAGGTGCCGGTTTTTTCTTTGTGGCCAAAAAAGATGGTTCATTAAGGCCGTGTATTGATTATCGTCTCTTGAACAATATTACTGTGAAATATCAATACCCGTTACCCTTGATTTCTGACCTGTTTTCCAGGGTGAAAAACGCTACTTGGTTTACCAAGCTTGACCTCAGGGGGGCGTATAACCTTATTCGCATTAAGCACGGGGATGAATGGAAGACTGGCATTCAATACCCCTGAAGGGCATTTTGAGTACCTAGTGATGCCCTTTGGGCTCACTAATGCCCCTTCCGTCTTCCAGTCCTTCATGAATGACATTTTCAGGGATTTTGTGGACAAATTTCTGATTGTTTATTTGGATGATATCTTGATTTTTTCTAATGACTGGGACTCTCATGTGAAACATGTTCGGACTGTGTTCCAGATTTTGAGGGATAATGCTCTGTATGTGAAGGGATCAAAGTGTCTTTTTGGCGTACAGAAGATCTCATTTCTGGGATTCATTTTGTCCCCATCTGTTATTGAAATGGACCCGGTCAAGGTTCAGGCCATCTGTGATTGGGTCCAACCTACTTCATTAAAGGCTCTTCAGAGATTTTTGGGTTTTGCCAATTTTTATCGTAAATTTATTGGTAATTTCTCGGTTATTGTTAAACCATTAACTGATTTGACCAGAAAGGGTTCTGATGTGGTGAATTGGCCTCCTGAGGCAGTCTCTGCATTTCAGGAACTTAAGCAGAGATTCACTTCTGCTCCTGTTCTACGGCAGCCTGATGTTTCTCTGCCATTTCAGGTGGAGGTTGATGCCTCTGAAATTGGGGCAGGTGCCGTTTTGTCCCAAAAAGATCCAGAGACCTCTAAAAGTAACCCTTGTGCCTTTTTCTCTCGAAAATTTTCTCCTACTGAACGTAATTATGACGTGGGTAATCGGGAGTTATTGGCCATGAAGTGGGCTTTTGAAGAGTGGAGACATTGGCTGGAGGGAGCCAAACATCAGGTGGTGGTCCTTACGGACCATAAGAATCTGGTCTATCTGGAATCTGCCAAGCGACTCAATCCTAGACAGGCCAGGTGGGTCTTGTTTTTCACACGTTTTAATTTTGTGGTTTCCTTTCTTCCTGGCACTAAGAATGTTAAGGCGGATGCCCTCTCGAGGAGTTTCCTTGCGGACTCTCCTGAGTTATCTGATCCTTCTGTTATTTTGAAAGAGGGTGTAGTTCTTTCCGCCATCTCGCCCAATTTGAGACTTGCTCTGGAGGGGTGTCAGGAGGATAGGCCCGAGCGCTGCCCTGTTGGAAAATTGTTTGTCCCGGACCAATGGAAAAAGAGTGTGATGTCTGAGATTCATTGTTCCGCATTGGCTGGGCATCCCGGAATTTTTGGTACCAGAGACTTGGTTAGTCGGTCCTTTTGGTGGCCTACCTTGTCTCGCGATGTCAGGGAATTTGTGCAGTCCTGCGGGACTTGCTCTCGCTCCAAGCCTTGCTCTCGCTCTAGTGGTTTGTTGATGCCATTGCCTGTGCCCAAGAGACCATGGACCCATATCTCTATGGATTTCATTTCCGATCTTCCTGTTTCTCAGAGAATGACCACCATCTGGGTAATTTGTGATAGGTTTTCCAAAATGATACATCTTGTGCCATTACCTGAGTTGCCTTCCTCCTCTGAATTGGTGCCGTTGTTTCTTCAGCACGTGGTTCGTTTACACGGCATTCCTGAAACATTGTGTCTGACAGAGGAGTCCAGTTTGTTTCCAGATTTTGGAGGACTTTTTGTTCTAAACTGGGTGTTCAATTGTCTTTCTCCTCGGCATTTCATCCTCAGACCAATGGTCAAACTGAGAGAACAAACCAGACATTAGAGACTTATCTAAGATGCTTTGTGTCTGCTGATCAGGATGACTGGGTCTCTTTTTTGCCTTTGGCTGAGTTTGCTCTTAATAATAGGGCTAGCTCTGCCACTTTGATGTCTCAGTTTTTCTGTAATTCTGGTTTTCACCCTCGATTTTCTTCAGGACAGACGGAAGCTTCTGTCTGTCCAGGTGTTGACTCTGTTGTTGAGCGTATGCAACAGATTTGGGACCAGGTAGTGGAGAGGTTGTCCCTCTCTCAGGAGAAGGCCCAGCAGTTTGCTAACCGGCATAGGACTGTGGTCCTCGGTTTAAAGTGGGGGACTTGGTCTGGTTGTCCTCAAAGAATATTCCTATGAGAGTAGCATCTCCTAAATTTAAGCCTAGGTTCATTGGACCTTATAAGATCATGGAGATTATTAATCCTGTTTCTTTTCGTTTGCTTCTTCCAGGGACATTTAAGATCCATAACGTGTTCCACAAGTCCTTGTTGAAGAGGTTTGTTGAGCCAGTGGTTCCTGCTACTGTGCCTCCTGACCCTGTTTTGGTTGAGGGCAATCTGGAGTATGTGGTTGAGAAAATATTGGATTCTCGTTTTTCTAGACGAAGACTCCAGTATTTGGTTAAATGGAGAGGTTATGGTCAGGAAGACAATTCTTGGGTGTTTGCTTCGGACATCCATGCTAGGAGACTTATCCGTGCGTATCATAGAACTCATCCTGACCGACCTGGTTGCTCAAATGAGGGTTCGGTGACCCCTCCTCAAGGGGGGGGTACTGTTGTGAATGGGTTTGAGATGAGTTCTGAGCAGAGGCTCCCTCTGGTGGTTACAAGCGGTACTAGTGAAGATTGTGAGGACTGGGAATCAGGTGTTACTGACTGGTCTTATATAAGGGAGTCATTTTCCCATCAGGGTTGCCGGTGATCAATTGTTCTGGTCTGAATCCTTCATTCCAGTTTCCCTTGTAGCCTGCTGTGTCGTGTCTGCATCTCCTGCTACCAGATAAGAGTTTTTCTTCTTTTGTGTTGTTGCTATATTTTTGCATTTTGTCCTGCACTTCTTTGGGGGCCTTCTGGGTCCCCTCCGGGCTTCTGCCCTCTCAGTTTAGTTCAGCCACTGAGTTTTGTTCTTTTGCTTTTTACAGTTTTTTCAGTGGCTGCTGTTTTGATTTTGTTACACCAGAGAGTAATTTAGGTGGTAGAGGTCGTGTGATCTCAGGTGATTTTGAAATTAGTAGAGTTGGTGTTTTTCAGGGTTTTCTGGGATTGCAGTAAGTACCCTTCCTGTCCTTTTCTATTTAGATAGTTTGGGCCCCAGCGTTTGCTCATTCTATTTTCTTTCTGTGTCAGTATTTCCTCTTGTCTAACCGCCATTACATGTTTGGGGGCTTTCTATTATCTTTGGGGTTCTGCTCCGGGGCAGATAGCTTTCCTATTTCTATCTTTAGGTGTAGTTAGTTTCTCAGGCTGTGACGAGGCGTCTAGGACCAACGTAGGAACGCTCCACGGCTGCCTCTAGTTGTGGTGGTTAGTCAGGGTACTGCAATCCCATAGATTCCAACTGCTCTGGTGTATTGCCTTTTTTACCTGCACTCCTCAGCTACCGAAACATAACAGAAGGCCTTATGACTTTTTGAATGCAAAATTTGCTGGAATAATTAGAGGACGCCATGTCGCATTTGTAGAGCATCTTATGTGCCTAAACAGTGGAAACTCCACACAAGTGACACCATTTTAGAAAATAAATCCTTTGGAGAACTTATCTAGATGTGTGGTGAGCACATTGAACCCCCCAGGTTCACTTTGAGCCGTGAAAATAAAAAATCTAATTTTTCCCACAAAAATATTATATTGAACGCCATTTTTAAAATTTTTTACAAGGATAGAAGGAGAAAATCAACCTTATTTTTTTTTGTGAAATTTCTCCTGAGTATGCAGATACCCCATATTAAGGGGTAAATTAGTGTTTGAGCTCATGGCAGGGCACAAAAAAAGAGGAGTGACGTTTTGGAACTCAGACTTTGATGGAATGGTCTGCTGGTGTCATGTTTCGTTTCGAGAGACACTGATTTGACTAAACAGTGGATAACTCCCACAATTGACACCAGTTTTGAAGCTAGACCCCCTAAGGAATGTATCTTGATGTGTGGTGAGCACATTGACCCCACAGTTGCTTAATGTAGAACAGTGAAAATAAAAAAACACATTTTTACCATAAAAATTTTATTTTAGCCCCAATTTTTTTTATTTTCACAAGGATAACAGGACAAAATGGACCCAAAAATGTGTTGTCCAAAGGGGAACTTGTTTTTTTGTGGATTGAGTTGAAGCTTTTATTGAGAACATTTTACATAATATTTAGGATCACATTTATCCGGCGCTCTACGTTGAGCAGTTACATCATGGTCTCCCTTTAAATCTTCGAGTGACATAATTAAGATGAAACCTTTGGGGGAGGCACTCACTGTAATGAGGCAACAGAGTTACCCTGGTCTCCATTGGCCTCTGTTCAGCATTGTCCCTTTTTTTAGAGGTGCAGAAAAGTGTGGCTGATGGCACTTTTATGCACTTCTACTAAAAGACTGACACAGACGGATCACAGATCAGACGGCGTACATTGCCTCCATCCAGCGCACTATAGGGAATCTTCGCTGGAGATTCGGTCAGAATAATGTACTTCAGAGATAACGTGGACACGGCGGTGTTTTCCCCTCAGCATAGAGCGCAGAATAAATGTGAGCCAAGACTTACTGCGATCTTTAGGAGGCATAATAAAAAAAATCATCAGTAGGTAAAGAATAGAGATGAGTGAACCTTTGAAAGTTTGTGTTATTTTGGTCCGGTGAATGTCCCAAGGTTACCCGAACATGTTCCCTGAACGGTTCTTCGAACGTAGCCAAACTCCATTGAATTCAATAGGAAACAAAACTAAATGAAGAGGCAACACCTTAAAGAAGGCTAAAAAGATTCCTAAACAGTTCAAATTAGGGGCAGACACGAGCAAAAGTGGCATCAATTGACCCAGAGTACAAATATTATATTTGTGCAGCATGAGACAGCGGTTGAAATATTAATTCCAGCTCTCCCAGTTGCTCTATACTCATCCACCTGGGGCTCTGACACCGGCCTCGCCTTGGACCCACATCAGCTGTTTTAAAAAAAAGGGAGGAAATTTTTTTTTTTAGAAAAAAAATTTAAAAAACTTTTTAAAGAATGTTTTTTTTTCTTCTTAATGTTGAAATAAAGAATTAGAAAAATTGCAATAATAATTGAAACGCCACAATTTCACTTTTTTACAGTTGTAATAAAAAGATAAATTTTATAATGATATTTTACTTGGAAGAATTCACATTCACCTTCATATCATGGTATATTCATATTATGTAATAATTAAATATTGGTTGGGATTTTTAGTCTGGTGTATGATTTAATTTTTCTTACTTCTACATTTCACGAATGCATGTGTTTTCCAAAATTTATATATAATACATTTTTTTTTTTTTAAAAAAGGGAAAAAAAAAAAAAATTTTATTTAAATTTTTTAAAAAAAAATTTTTTTTTTTTTGTTTTTTTTTTTAAAATTTTTTTTTTTTTTAAAAAAACCCCTTTAAAAAATTTTTTTTTTAAAATTTTTTTTTTTTTTGGGGGGGTTTTTTTTTTTTTTTAATTTTTTTTTTTGGTTTTTTAAATTTTTTAAAAAAATTTTTCATTTTTTTTAAAGGAAAAAAATTTTTTTTTTAAAATTTTTTTTTTTTTTGAAACCAAATTTTTTTGGGTTTTTTTTTTTTTTTTAAAAAAAAAATTTTTTAAAATTTAAAAAAAGAAATTTTTTAAAAAAAATTTTTTTTTTTTTAAAAGGCCCCTTTTTTTTTAAAATTTTTTTGTTTTGGGGGGGGAAAAAAAAGGGGGGGCCCCTTTTTTTTTGGAAAAAAAAAAAAAAGGGGGGGCCCCTTTTTGGGGGAAAATTTTTTTATAAATTAAAAAAATTTTTTTAAAAAAAAAGGGAAAAAGGGGGTTTTGGGATTTTTTTGGGGGGGCCCCTTTAAAAATTTAAAAAAAAAAAGGGGGGGGAAAATTTTAAAAGGGGGGAAAAGGGAACCCTTTAAATTTCCCCTTTTTTTTTAAAAAAAAAATGAAGGAAAAACCCTTAAAAAAAAAAGGGAAAAACCGGTTTGGGCCAAAACCTTTTAAAAAAAAAAAAAAAATTTTTGGGGGGGGAAAAAAAAAAAAAAAAAAATTTTTTTAAAAAAAAAAAGGGGAAAAAAATTTTTTTAAAAAAAAAAGGGGGGGGGGGGAAATTTTTAAATTTCCCCCTTAAAAAAAAAAACCTTTTTTCCCAAAAAATTTTTTTCCCCCCCCCCCCCCAAATTTTTTTTTTTAAAAAAAAAACAAAAAAAAAAAAAAACCAAAATTTTAAAAAAAGGGGGGTTAATTAAAAACCCCCGCCCCCCCCCCTGAAGGGCCCCCCCCCCCCAAAAAAAAAAAAAAAAAAACCCAAAAAAAGGAAAAAATTTAAAGGTTTTTAAAAGGGGGCCCCCCCCCCCAAAAAAAGGGGGCCCCAAAAAGGAAAACCCCAAAAAAAAAAAAATTTTTTGGGAAAAACCCAAAAAAAACCCCTTGGAAAAAACCCCAAAAAGGTTTTAAAAAAAGGGGGGAAAAAAAAAAAAAAAACCCCCCCAAAAAAAAAACCCCCCCCCGGGGGGGGGTTTTTTTTTAAAAAGGGGGGGGGGAAAAAAAAAAATTTTTTTTTTGGGGCCCCCAAAAAACAAAAAAATTTTTTTTAAAAACCCCCCTTTGAAAAAATTTTGGGGGGAAAAAAAAGGGGGAAAAAAAAAATTTTAGAAATTTTTTTTTTGGGGAAAAAAGGGGGGCCCCCCCCGGCCCCAAAAACCCCAAAAAAGGGGGAAAAGGGGTTTGGGGGCCCCGTTTTAAAAGGGCCGGGGAAAAAAAAAACCCCCCCTTTTTTTAAAGAATGGTTTTTTTGGGGGGAAAAAAAATTTTTGAAAAAATTTTCCAAAAAAAATATAAATTTTTAAACCCCAAAAAAAATTTTAAAAAAAAGGGGGGGCCCCCCCGGGGGGGGGAATTTTTTTAAAAAAAAAATTTTTTTTAGGGGGGCCAAATTTTAGAGGGGTTTGGGCCCCACAAAACCAAAAAGGGGGTTTAAAAAAATTTAAAAAAAATTTTTTTTGGGGAAAAATTTTTTAAAAAATTTAAAAAAAACCCCCCTTTTTTTTGGGGGGGGAAAAGGGGGGTTTTTTCCCCTTTTTTTGCCTTTTTTCCCCCCAAAAAAAGGGGGTTTGGGGAAAAAAAATTTTTTTAAAAATTTTTAAAAAAAAAACCCCCTCCCTTTTTTTCCCGTGGTTCCCCAAAAAAATTTTTTTTTGCCTTTTTTAACCCAAAAAAAAAAATTTGGGGGAAAAAGGGGTTTTTCCCTTTTTTTTTTTAAAAAAAATAAAATTAAAAGGGGGTCCCCGGGGAAAAGGGAAAAAATTTTTTAAAAAAATTTTTGGGCTCTTTTTAAAAAAAAACAAAAAAAAAGGGGGGGGGTTGGGGGGGCCCCCCCCCCGGGGGCCGGAAAAAACCCCCCAAAAAAAGGGGGGTTTTTTTTTAAAAAGGGGGGCCCCCAAAAAAAAAAAAAATTTTTTTAAATTTTCCCCCGGGCCAAAAAATTTTTTTTGGGGGGGGGTTTTTTAAAAAAATTTTTGGGGGGCCCCCCCCCGGGGGGGGTTTTAAAAATTTCCCCCCCCAAAAAAAAATTTAAAACCCGGGGGGGGGGGTTTTTAAGGGGTTCCGCCGTAAAATTTTTCCCCCCCCAAAAAAAAAATTTTAAAAGGGGGAAAAAAAAATTTTTTGGGGGGTTTTTTCCCCCTTGGAAAAAAAGGGGGGGGCCCCCTTTTTTTTTTCCCCCCCCCCCTTTCCCGGGGAACCCCCTTCCCTTTTTTCCCCCAAAAAGGGGTTTTTTGGGGGGGGGGAAAAAAAAACCCCCAAATTTTTTTTTTAAAAAAAAAACCCCAACCCCCCCCCCAAAGGCCCCAAAAAAACCCCCCCCCCAAAAAAAAAAAGGGAACCCCTTTTTTTGGGGGGGGGTTTTTTTTGGGGGGCCCCCTTTTCCCCCCCCCGGGGGGCCCCCGGGGAAAATTTTTGGGGGGAAAAAAAAAGGGGGGGCCCCAAAAAAGGGAAAAAAAAAAAAACCCCCGGGGGTTGGGGAAAAAAAAAGGGGGGGCCCCAAAAAAGGGCTTTTAACCCCCCCTTTTTGGGGAAAAAAAGGGGGATAAAACAATAAAATGCTGTGGGATAGCGTCGTGGTCCCTGCAGTTTAGGGAAAAGCAAAAAAAACAACCCTCACTGGAAAAAACCGGGAAATTTTTGGGGGTTATTTCAAAACCGACTCTAACCACATGGGGCTTTATCACACTGGCGCAAAGAAAATTTAAAGCAATTGAAAATTTGCGCATGGCCGCCAGCCATGCAACCCTTTTTAAAAGAAGCCCAAATACAGGACCTTCCAGAAAAGGGGCTATATGAGAAAAAATGTTCCCTAACACATGTAGTTTTAGGGCCTTTCCCGGCGGCCAAAAGGGCTGCTGCAGTAACTGAGCTTTTGACCCCTGATCCCCCCAATGAAAGATCTTCCTGGGGCAAGCTCAAAGGGGAAAATTTAGGATTAGTCCCAAAAACGTCTGCTCGCCCCTGACCCCGTACTGGCTACAATAGCAGAAAACCCGGAGAGGCAGCAGTAAAACCTCTGTACTAGGGTGTGCAAGGGCCTGGGACCGACGTTCTGCGAGGAGGCTCCACTGCGGCCAGAGAAGGGTGGGGGACCGCAGCGGGAATGGCTCGGATTCCCCCCTTCAGAAATGGGAACTCCCTGTAACATTTAACCCCCCCCCCGGGACACCCTTTCCCTTTGGGCCCCGCCACCTCGAAAGGCAGCAAAAAAACTCAAAACCCGAATGCGCTCCGGCAGGGTCCAATGGGCCTATCTTCGGCCCAAAACCCCTCCAATCCACCCAAAAAAAACTTTTTGCCACGTAACCCCCTTGCACCCCAAAATAGCATTCACCCCATAGTGTCCTAGAAACCCGATTTTCCCGGAAAATGACTCGGAAAAACCGGGGCAAGTATACAGGTTTTCGGAGGGAGACTGGAATGTTCCCGGGGATACCCGGCATGGGGGAAAGGGGGTAGACAATTTGGGCCACAGGGGTTTAAATGTTCGAGGGCCTTTAAGAGACCCCAAAAAGCAAGGTGCAAACTTTTGTGGACTTTTTACTCGCCAAACCCGTTGTTTAAAGGGGGGAGGGGCCCACTAAGTTTGCCAGGGGGGAAAAAATCGGAGGGGGCGCCGTTGGGGTGGGAAACGGTGGGAAACCCATAAATTTCCCTTTGGGGGCCAGAAAGGCATCCTGAGTGTGGTCCCAAATGCCTTTTTCCACAGCCCAGTCTGCCACCCCGGAGTCGGTGGGAAGAATGGGGCCCTAGGGACAGGAACCCACCCGGGTGCCCGACCGTAATTTAAAGGAGGAACGGAAATTTGTCCAGTGGAATCAGCCACGGCATTTTTTAATGCAACTCCGCCCAAAAGGTTAAAACAAAAGGGTGCCCAGCATCCTGCCTGGGGTGAAACAAAAAAGACGCAGATATGTGGGCCCCAAAGGGCTGGTTTTGGGACTCTCTACCAACCCATTTTTTCGGGATGATTTGGCAGAAGAGAGATTTAATTTAAAACTGAGCAGGCGACCCAAAGCTCTCTTAGTTTTGAGACGCAAACCGGGGGCCCCCGGGCACTGACATTTTGTCCCCGGCCCTACGTGTTTCAGGAAAATGTGTTTTAACCCAAAAAATGCCCCCAAGGCCCATTCAGAAGGGAACCTTGGGGGGAGCGGTACCAAATGCACCATTTAAGAGAAGTGGCGGTGAAAACCCAAAAAGATGGTGCAACCACGAGACTTGGGTTTGGCCCACCACAAAGTCCATTTCCCCACCCTCTCCCAGGGGCCCGTCTGCCAAAAGCAATGGAAAAAAAATAACCCCGCTGGCAGTTTTAAAAAGGGGGGGTTATTTTTGGGGCGGGGACCATGCCCGAATATAGTCTCCAACGCTTGGACCCTATGCGGCCACCAGTAGCTTTGGATGCCCCTTTTTTTCCCAAAATTTTCCACCCCAAACCGGGACTAAGGGCCCAAAAGAGAACCTCCGGTCACAAAAAAGAAAAGGAAAAAAAATTTTTGCCGGGAGGGACCCCCCTAAAAGCGACACCGGGGGCAACAGTTTCCCCAAAAGGGCCCCCAGGGGGACAATAAGCCCAAAGGGTCCCCCCTCCTCCCTCCTCGGAAAATTCGACGGAGCGAAAAGAGAGCACAACCCGGGTATTCTTCTCTCCCCAAAGAAAATGTAGGGTGAAGTGGAAGGGGGAGAAAAATAAAGGGCCATTGGGCCCGACGGGAATTAAACCCCTGGGGGAAATTTTTAAAAAACACCAGATTTTTGTGATCATGAAAACTTGGAAGGGAAAAACGAGCCCCCCCCAACAGAATTTCTCCCCTCAGAGAAGGCCAACATTTATTGCTAGCAACCCCCTTTTTCCCCCAAAGGAAAAAATTCCCTCCACGGTGGAAGGGGTTGGAAAAAAAAGAAGCAAAGGGGCTTCGACCATGAGCAACCTTCTGGAAGAGGGGCTGCTCATGACCCAAAGGGCTTAAAAAAAGGGGTTATCAACATTCGGGGGATGTGGATTGGGGGCACTAGCCCAAAAGGGGCTTAAATAGAAGTGAAGGGCCCTTGGGGAACCCCTTCTGACCCCCAATTTTGGAATTTTCTTCCCCCTTTTTGGTAGGGCTAAACCCAAAGGGGGCAACCCAAAATTGAGGGAATTGGGGAAAAAAACTGACGATTGTAAAATTTAAAGAACCCATTTAAAACCCCATGCACCGCTTTCGAGAATGGGTTTTTGCCAAATCCTCACCCCCCTTGTAGTTTAGCAGAATCCATAGCCATTCCCAAAGGGAAGATGATATAGCCCCGGAAAGGGGAAGGGACTCCCGCTCCCAAACCCTAATTTTTTCCAATTAGCGTGAAAAGAATTTGCTCGAAAAAGGGGTTTAAGGGCTCTGCAGACCTCTTTTCCGGTGGGAGTCAAAATCGGGGAGAAGATGGGAAAATCATCCCGGGTAGAAACGAATGAGGTTTGGAAAAACATATCAGGGAAGATGTCGTTAACCCAAAATCTTTGGGAAACCCGGGAGGGGGATTACAAGCCCCAAGGGCATCACCAGATATTCATATGCCCCTCTCTGGTATTTTAAAAACCATTCCATTCGTCCCCCTCACGGAGGGGAATCAGGTTCTAAGCACCCCGCAGACGATTTGGGTGAATCCCCTTGCCCCCCTTTAGCCCCCAAAAGACCCTCTGAAATCAGGGGCACGGGTTTTTTTTCTTAACATAAGGGGTTTAAAAAACCCCCGTAATGGGTTTGCATGGACATAATTCTCCGTTCTTCTTCTGCACGAAGAAGAACCCCCCCCCTGGCGGGTGACACTGACTTCCAAAAGAATCCTTTTCCCAGATATTCCTAAATTTGTTTTGAGACATACCCTCAGTCCCGGGGAGAAAAAAGGGAAAAAATTCGCCCCCCGAGGAGGTTTGCCCCGGGGGCAAGAGTTCCTTAGGACAGTCATGGGGGACGGGGGGGCCGGAAGGATCCCCGCACCTTTTTGGGAGAACATGTCTGCTAACCCCAAATTTGGTTTTTGGGAAAGGGGAAGTAAGATCTGCGGGTGCCCTCTTTTGTAACCACATGAAGCATTCCCCATAAACCCACCCTTTTTCACGACTAAATCCAACCCAAAAACCCCCAGAAAAATCCATTTCCAAAATTATGTAGGAATGGAAACGGACCCCCGGGAAACCCCACAATATCTCGTCTATTCGCTGGGGAATGACAAGAAGTGAGAAAATCTCCTGATGGAAAGGGGACATAGATAATGTGAAAGGGATGGCCCGATGTGGTGTTTTTGGGAAAGCAGTGTCCCCCCCAATTTTTCCACTACCCCGAACAGTCAGGGGGTTTGGCGGGGCATCATCGGAAAGTATAGAGTGGCAGGGAGTAGGTTGAGCGATATTTTTCCGATTTTGCAAAAAAAATCGGATTGGATTGGATCGGCCCGATACCCCAAAAATTTCCGGATATCGCCGTTTTCCGATCCCGGAAAACCCAATGCAAGTAAAGGGGACAAAAAAAACGGAATTAAAATAATCCCTTTTTTTCCCTTTTTATTTTAATTGTACATGAAGGAAAAACAACTAAGAATAATGTAGAATGTTTTGGGGGGAGGGGGAGGAGACAAAAAGGGCATAGAGGTTTACCCCAAATTTTAAAAAATGGAATAGCAGGAAAATTTTTTTTTTTTTAAGCGTTCGGAGTTTCAAAGAAATTGACTATGTTGTTAACCTTTTTTTTTATTTTGGGGCATATGTAGTTTCCAAATTCCATTTGGGGGAGGGTCTGCGGAACGGGACCAAAAAATATGATGTAAAGAGGTGCGTTTTTGCAGCCCGGGGTCCACCGTGCAGGCGTACTTGCCCGCTAGTAAAATGGGGCAAGAAGCAAACTCTGTTTTCCCCCAGAGTTGCCAAAATTTAAAGCCGAAAAGCGCTGTGGCAATATGTGCGAAAATTTTGTTATTTCACAGAGCCGCTAGAAGGATGCCGCAGCGCCTTTTGGCAAAGTGTGCAAACTCACTTAACCCCACTGTTTTCGCAAAAAAAAAACGCTAGGGCGCTGTCTAGCTTTGGGAAAGCAAACCCCTTTTTACGTCACAGAGCCGCAGAAAACAAACTTCGGGTTTTTCTGTCAAGCACCGGGGTTACACAGTTGACTCCCAAAGGGCGAACATAGAACGGGATAAAGCGCTAATGCCCCGGGGGAGACACCCGCAATCTAGGCCCGTCTGAACCCGGGGCCCTGAAACGGCAATCAAACCCCTCCCCGGGTTATGCCGGTAATCGGGGGAAACTGGGACCCCGCCCCTGCCCCAGCTAGAAATACAAAAATTTCCTAAACGATTAAGTGGGTTTATTCTGGGGGGCTTATTTCACCCGGGGGCCCTAACCACACCCAGGGCATAAACCCCCACTGGCGCTTTGCATATAAAGTTTGGGATACTAGCGCAGGGTGGCCCAGCCAGGGCTACCCTTATAAAGTAAAAAGCTACAGGATCCCCCCAGAACAAGGACCAATAAAAACTTTTCCAAAAACCCCATGTCCGGGCCCTTCCTGGGGGGACCAATAGGGCTGCTGCAGTCCCGAGCATGTAAACCCCTGTTTCCCAATGAGGGGTCTCACTCGGGGCACCCCCAAAAGGGGGAAAAACCGGGGAATTTGTCCCAAAAAGAGTCTGCCCCGCCGCTAACCAAAAAGGGCCCCAAAATTTAGCAGGGGCCTGGAGGAGCAGCAGAAATCCTTGCACACTGTTAGATTTGGGCGAGACGCGGGCCCCAAACGCCCAAGCTTTGAGGCTCCCCCTGCGGACGGGGGAAAAAATGGGGGCCGCACGGGACCCGGTTCGAGACTCCCCTTGTGCAGCAAGGGGGAATCCCGAAAACCCAAACACCATGTCTTCACCCTTTTTTTTTACTTCTCCCACACTTTCCCCCTTCATGATCCTCACAGCAAACATCTTTTTCATCAATTTCTTTTACCTTTTTTTTACTTTTCCCTTTAACTTTTTCCTATTAATTTTTTTTTTCATTCCTTTATATTCTTCTTATTAACTATTTTTCCCTTTTTAATATTCTAAAATTTTTTCATCTTCTTCTATTCCTTTTTCTTTATCATATTCTTATTTGTGGGGCAGGATGTGTAATTTTAATCCTAAAACCCTTTTAATATTACACCTTCCCCTTTTTTTGCTGTCACAAAAAATTTTTCAACATAAATTTTTTTCAGTTTTTGGGCCCCCCGGACCCCACCACCATACACGGGTTAGTCTTTTCTGCTTATAATTTAAAAGGGCATACTTTTCTGATTTTTTGTGTCATGCTTAATGTTTTTCTGCTTTTTTTCTTCTGCTTCTTGGTCTTCTGTCCCTTTGTTCTGTATCTTGGGGGTTTTCTTTATGTTCTTTTCCTGTTGGTATCTTTTTCTGGGTAATCTTTTTTGGCTTTCTTTGGTGTGGTCCCTTTAGGGTCTTTGGGCTTCCTGGGCGTCGTCCTTTTTGGGTCGTTTGTCTTCTTCGGGTGGGCCCTCAGGGGCGTTTTATCTTCAGGGCCATCGCTTCGGGTCGTCGTCTTCTTCGGGGTGGTCTTTAGGGGCGCTTCTTCAGGGGACCGTCAGGGAGATTTAGGGGTGATTTCCCTAAACCCCTTTTCCAAAAAACTTCAACTTGGGAATATAGCAAAGGTACAAGAAGGGTAATAACTGCCGAGAAACCCGCTGACTGTCCCCGGAAAAATTGGATGTGTAGTATAGGAACAAAAGCCCAAAGGCATTACCGAGGACCAAAATACGGTACTGGGACACGGTTTCTTAAACAGGAGGTCCTGTGCTGAAAGCACAAACCCAAAGGGCCAGCAGGAAAGTTTCTGGAACTCAGATACAGAGAAAGGAGGGACCTTGTCCCCAAAAGGGACGCCCAGAGCCAGCGACGGTCTTTGGGAAAACCCCGGGTGGGTAGCAGAAGGGTTCCCCTGAAAAATTAAAAATTGAAAAAGGGGGGGGGGGGGCCCCGACCGGCCGCAGTTTCCAAATTTCCCCAAGGGCCAAAAAGGGGGTGCTTGTTTCCCATTGGCCTATGGAAAAGCCTTTATTTCCCTATTTCCCCCGCCCACATAAAGGGAAACACCCAAAATGCAGGCACCATTTGGGTGGGTAACCCGAACCCCCACACGACAAAACAATTATTGGAGGGAAAATGACTTGGGCACTGGGAAACAGCTTTACGTGATGTTAATTGGGTGGGGGAGGAGGGAAATACCCATGCCAAAGACACTGCTTTGGGGCAACTAGCGATGTTGGAGCCCAGGGTTGGAGTAAAACAGAGTGGAGGGAGAGGAAAAAAATTGGAAACCCAAATTCAAAATCGGGGCTTGGGTGAGTTTTGAAAAGAGCAGGAAAAAAATTCCAGCTAAACAGCTGGGGAAAACATCGGACATTTTCTGAAACCCCCAAAAACACAGGAGCTGTGGGTTTACTGTGCGGACGGGGACTTCGAGCACAACTGGGGTGTTTTGGGGCCCAGGGATTGGGGTGAAACGAGTGGGGGCGAGGCAAATTGGGGCCAAGTTCAAAATCCCGGACTTTTGGGGGAGTGTGGACAGAACAGGGGGGATTGCAGCTACACCCGGGGATCAGCTGACATTACTGAAACCCCCAAAAACACAGGAGGGTAGTGTTACTGTGCAGACGTCATTTCCCCAGCACAAAATTGGGGGTGTTGGGCCCAGGGTTGGAGTGAAAAAGAGAGGGGGAAAAGGGGCCCAAAATTTTTCCCAATTCAAAAAACTGGACTTTGGGGGAGTGTGGGCAGAGCAAAGGAAAAATTGCCAGCTACACAGTGGGGGTAAAGGGTGACAAATTTCTGAACCCCAATAAAAAAGGAGCTAGTGTTGACTGTGCAGACAGCACTTCCGAGCAGCAACCGGGGGGTTGGAGCCCCGGGGGTTGGGTAGAAACAGGGGTGGCAGAGGACAAATTGGGTTCAAGTTCAAAATCTGGGCTTGGGTGGGGGTGTGCACAGAGCAGGAAAGATTGCCAGCTACACAGCTGGGGATCAGCTGACAATACTGAACCCCAGTAACAAGGAGTTAGTGTTGGGCCCGTGCAGATGGCCCCCCTTTTGCAGCAACTGGCGGTTTTTGGAGCCCCCGGGTTGGGGTGAAACAAAATGGAGGCAGAGGACAAAAAAGGAACCCAAATTCAAAATCTGGACTTGGGTGAAAATGTGGACAGAGCAGGGAAAAATTGCCCGCTATAAGGGTGGGGATCACTGACATTTTCTGAACCCCAATAAAACAGGGCTAGTGTTGACTGTGCAGACGGGACTTCCCAGCAGCAAATGGGGGTGTTGGAGCCCTGGGGTTGGGTAGAAAAAAGAGTGGAGGCGAGGAAAAAATTTTGGGCCAATTAAAAAACGGGGCTTTGGGGGAGTGGGGGCAGAAACAGGAAAATTGCCAGCTACACAGCTGTGGGTCACCCGACATTTTTCGAAACCCAGTAACACCCGGGCGATGTTTTTATCTGTGCATACAGCATTCCGAGAAACAATGGGGGTGTTGGAGCCCCGGGTTTAGTCAAGGTCTGGGGTGAGGCCCAGAAAGAGAAAATTTGAAATCTGGTGTAAATTTAAATTGGAGGGAAGCAGGAAATTCTTGCCGCACAAAACGCGGGGGAACAGTTTGGAAATTACTGAACCCCGTAACACAGGAGGAGTTATTTTATCTTTTTAAAAGTCGGGTCTTTATCGCCCAAACATTTCGCCTTTCAGCCTTAAAATTAAAGATTAGGGGCATGGGGTACCACATATAAAAATGAGTCGGGACAATCAGGGGGTTTTAAATTTTAAAAAGCATGCTCGGGCAGTACCCTTTCTAAGAAAGAGCTCTCTTTATTTTTACAAGCAAAAAAGTTAAATAGTATCATTCGGGGTGGAGCGGGGGGCCCCTAAAGAGAAACTAACCCCAAAAATATGGAAATGTATAGTACCTAACAATTGGTTTGGTTTTCCCACTTTTCCCTTCAGCTCAGCTCCCAAAAGATGAAATTTTTGGCTAAATGAAATTTCTTCTTGGAATTCGGGAAATCCAGTTATACTCCAGGATGGGTCTCTAACAAAAAGCCACGTAGCAAGGAAAAGGGCTTATAGTTTAAATATACAAAAGGGAAAGGGCAGCACATAAGCATCACAAAATAAAAGTAAAAAAAATTTTTATATATAAGTACAAAAATATTTTTTTTAACCCTGACAATCCCCCCTTTTAAAAACTTTTGTTTCCCTTTCAGGGGGGGCCCTTTTAGACTGGGCCAAGTGTTGGGGGAGGGGGGGTGGATTCCCTTTACTTATTTATCTTAGAAGCTGTCCCCGGTAGGAGCCCCCCAAAAAACAAGTCCCTATTTAGCAGACACATGGAGTTCTCACAACCTGTCCCTAAAATAAAACTCTTAGGTTTTAACTTTTTTATAAAGGGGTCTTGTCCGGGGGTTATCCAGGGGAAAATATTTTTCCATGTCCCCTTTACTTGGGATCATTAATTAACAGGGATATGGTTTCCTGTGGGAAGAAAGTACCCGAATGGGGGCCCCGTTTGGGGATAGCTTTTTGTTAGAGGGACTAACAACAAAGGGCCCCTAACCCCGCAACCCGGGGTCCTCCAATTCTAATCAGGCCCCGCTGGGGGAATCCCTTAAGACCTCCCAACCCAAAATGAGAAGAAAGAGGTAAACTACCCCTGTATTTTCCTTTACCTCCTGGGCCAAAGGTTTTTTTTTTTTCGTAAGGGGCCGCCCTGGTTTTAACCCTTTAAATCCAGAATTTTTAGGGGTATGGTACACATTTTTCTCCAAACACCCATTTCCCCCTTTTTCTGCAAGGAATTATGTCCCAAAACCAAACCCCATTCTGGGGGGTCAATTTTATATTGGGTCCAACCTTCACTATACCCTTGGGGGAAAACGTCTCATTTTGGGGTTTAAAATTTTTA
>JARQOD010000004.1:561997490-562122998 GCA_033576555.1 Oophaga sylvatica
TTGTTTGGGTAGTGTTCAGACTAAGTTTTTATTAACTGTCACTCTGATATGCTCTCTGTCCTCATTTTCTGCTCAGGCTTTCGTTGATTCTGGAGCAGCTATTAACCTGATGGATTATGATTTTGCTAAACGTTGTGGGTTTCCCTTGATACCCCTACAGAAGTCTATTCCCCTACTGGGGATCGATTCTACCCCTTTGGTTGAGAATAAGCCCCAGTTTTCTACTCAGGTGATAATGAGGGTTGAACCTGATCACCAGGAGTGCTGCAAATTTTTGGTTCTATATAATCTGCATGACATTATCGTGCTGGGTTTCCCTTGGTTACAGTCTCATAATCCTGTTTTGGATTGGAAATCTGTGTCTGTAACCAGTTGGGGCTGCCAATGTGTTAATACCAACACTCCTGTTTTTTCTGCCTCCCCCAGGCTCAGGATGTTCCTGACTTTTTGTTTGATTTTTCTGATGTGTTTAGCGAAAGTAAATCTGCATCCTTACCTCCCCATAGGAGCTATGACTGCGCTATTGAATTAGTGCCGGGTAGTAAATTCCCTAAAGGTCGCCTTTTTAACTTGTCTGTACCTGAACATGACGCTATGCGGTCTTATATCAAGGAATCATTGGAGAAGGGTCATATCAGACCATCCTCTTCACCCTTAGGTGCCGGTTTTTTCTTTGTGGCCAAAAAAGATGGTTCATTAAGGCCGTGTATTGATTATCGTCTCTTGAACAATATTACTGTGAAATATCAATACCCGTTACCCTTGATTTCTGACCTGTTTTCCAGGGTGAAAAACGCTACTTGGTTTACCAAGCTTGACCTCAGGGGGGCGTATAACCTTATTCGCATTAAGCACGGGGATGAATGGAAGATGGCATTCAATACCCCTGAAGGGCATTTTGAGTACCTAGTGATGCCCTTTGGGCTCACTAATGCCCCTTCCGTCTTCCAGTCCTTCATGAATGACATTTTCAGGGATTTTGTGGACAAATTTCTGATTGTTTATTTGGATGATATCTTGATTTTTTCTAATGACTGGGACTCTCATGTGAAACATGTTCGGACTGTGTTCCAGATTTTGAGGGATAATGCTCTGTATGTGAAGGGATCAAAGTGTCTTTTTGGCGTACAGAAGATCTCATTTCTGGGATTCATTTTGTCCCCATCTGTTATTGAAATGGACCCGGTCAAGGTTCAGGCCATCTGTGATTGGGTCCAACCTACTTCATTAAAGGCTCTTCAGAGATTTTTGGGTTTTGCCAATTTTTATCGTAAATTTATTGATAATTTCTCGGTTATTGTTAAACCATTAACTGATTTGACCAGAAAGGGTTCTGATGTGGTGAATTGGCCTCCTGAGGCAGTCTCTGCATTTCAGGAACTTAAGCAGAGATTCACTTCTGCTCCTGTTCTACGGCAGCCTGATGTTTCTCTGCCATTTCAGGTGGAGGTTGATGCCTCTGAAATTGGGGCAGGTGCCGTTTTGTCCCAAAAAGATCCAGAGACCTCTAAAAGTAACCCTTGTGCCTTTTTCTCTCGAAAATTTTCTCCTACTGAACGTAATTATGACGTGGGTAATCGGGAGTTATTGGCCATGAAGTGGGCTTTTGAAGAGTGGAGACATTGGCTGGAGGGAGCCAAACATCAGGTGGTGGTCCTTACGGACCATAAGAATCTGGTCTATCTGGAATCTGCCAAGCGACTCAATCCTAGACAGGCCAGGTGGGTCTTGTTTTTCACACGTTTTAATTTTGTGGTTTCCTTTCTTCCGGGCACTAAGAATGTTAAGGCGGATGCCCTCTCGAGGAGTTTCCTTGCGGACTCTCCTGAGTTATCTGATCCTTCTGTTATTTTGAAAGAGGGTGTAGTTCTTTCCGCCATCTCGCCCAATTTGAGACTTGCTCTGGAGGGGTGTCAGGAGGATCGGCCCGAGCGCTGCCCTGTTGGAAAATTGTTTGTCCCGGACCAATGGAAAAAGAGTGTGATGTCTGAGATTCATTGTTCCGCATTGGCTGGGCATCCCGGAATTTTTGGTACCAGAGACTTGGTTAGTCGGTCCTTTTGGTGGCCTACCTTGTCTCGCGATGTCAGGGAATTTGTGCAGTCCTGCGGGACTTGCTCTCGCTCCAAGCCTTGCTCTCGCTCTAGTGGTTTGTTGATGCCATTGCCTGTGCCCAAGAGACCATGGACCCATATCTCTATGGATTTCATTTCCGATCTTCCTGTTTCTCAGAGAATGACCACCATCTGGGTAATTTGTGATAGGTTTTCCAAAATGATACATCTTGTGCCATTACCTGAGTTGCCTTCCTCCTCTGAATTGGTGCCGTTGTTTCTTCAGCACGTGGTTCGTTTACACGGCATTCCTGATAACATTGTGTCTGACAGAGGAGTCCAGTTTGTTTCCAGATTTTGGAGGACTTTTTGTTCTAAACTGGGTGTTCAATTGTCTTTCTCCTCGGCATTTCATCCTCAGACCAATGGTCAAACTGAGAGAACAAACCAGACATTAGAGACTTATCTAAGATGCTTTGTGTCTGCTGATCAGGATGACTGGGTCTCTTTTTTGCCTTTGGCTGAGTTTGCTCTTAATAATAGGGCTAGCTCTGCCACTTTGATGTCTCAGTTTTTCTGTAATTCTGGTTTTCACCCTCGATTTTCTTCAGGACAGACGGAAGCTTCTGTCTGTCCAGGTGTTGACTCTGTTGTTGAGCGTATGCAACAGATTTGGGACCAGGTAGTGGAGAGGTTGTCCCTCTCTCAGGAGAAGGCCCAGCAGTTTGCTAACCGGCATAGGACTGTAGTCCTCGGTTTAAAGTGGGGGACTTGGTCTGGTTGTCCTCAAAGAATATTCCTATGAGAGTAGCATCTCCTAAATTTAAGCCTAGGTTCATTGGACCTTATAAGATCATGGAGATTATTAATCCTGTTTCTTTTCGTTTGCTTCTTCCAGGGACATTTAAGATCCATAACGTGTTCCACAAGTCCTTGTTGAAGAGGTTTGTTGAGCCAGTGGTTCCTGCTACTGTGCCTCCTGACCCTGTTTTGGTTGAGGGCAATCTGGAGTATGTGGTTGAGAAAATATTGGATTCTCGTTTTTCTAGACGAAGACTCCAGTATTTGGTTAAATGGAGAGGTTATGGTCAGGAAGACAATTCTTGGGTGTTTGCTTCGGACATCCATGCTAGGAGACTTATCCGTGCGTATCATAGAACTCATCCTGACCGACCTGGTTGCTCAAATGAGGGTTCGGTGACCCCTCCTCAAGGGGGGGGTACTGTTGTGAATGGGTTTGAGATGAGTTCTGAGCAGAGGCTCCCTCTGGTGGTTACAAGCGGTACTAGTGAAGATTGTGAGGACTGGGAATCAGGTGTTACTGACTGGTCTTATATAAGGGAGTCATTTTCCCATCAGGGTTGCCGGTGATCAATTGTTCTGGTCTGAATCCTTCATTCCAGTTTCCCTTGTAGCCTGCTGTGTCGTGTCTGCATCTCCTGCTACCAGATAAGAGTTTTTCTTCTTTTGTGTTGTTGCTATATTTTTGCATTTTGTCCTGCACTTCTTTGGGGGCCTTCTGGGTCCCCTCCCAGGGCTTCTGCCCTCTCAGTTTAGTTCAGCCACTGAGTTTTGTTCTTTTGCTTTTTACAGTTTTTTCAGTGGCTGCTGTTTTGATTTTGTTACACCAGAGAGATAATTTAGGTGGTAGAGGTCGTGTGATCTCAGGTGATTTTGAAATTAGTAGAGTTGGTGTTTTTCAGGGTTTTCTGGGATTGCAGTAAGTACCCTTCCTGTCCTTTTCTATTTAGATAGTTTGGGCCCCAGCGTTTGCTCATTCTATTTTCTTTCTGTGTCAGTATTTCCTCTTGTCTAACCGCCATTACATGTTTGGGGGCTTTCTATTATCTTTGGGGTTCTGCTCCGGGGCAGATAGCTTTCCTATTTCTATCTTTAGGTGTAGTTAGTTTCTCAGGCTGTGACGAGGCGTCTAGGACCAACGTAGGAACGCTCCACGGCTGCCTCTAGTTGTGGTGGTTAGTCAGGGTACTGCAATCCCATAGATTCCAACTGCTCTGGTGTATTGCCTTTTTTACCTGCACTCCTCAGCTACCGAAACATAACAGAAGGCCTTATGACTTTTTGAATGCAAAATTTGCTGGAATAATTAGAGGACGCCATGTCGCATTTGTAGAGCATCTTATGTGCCTAAACAGTGGAAACTCCACACAAGTGACACCATTTTAGAAAATAAATCCTTTGGAGAACTTATCTAGATGTGTGGTGAGCACATTGAACCCCCCAGGTTCACTTTGAGCCGTGAAAATAAAAAATCTAATTTTTCCCACAAAAATATTATATTGAACGCCATTTTTAAAATTTTTTACAAGGATAGAAGGAGAAAATCAACCTTATTTTTTTTTGTGAAATTTTCCTGAGTATGCAGATACCCATATTAAGGGGTAAATTAGTGTTTGAGCTCATGGCAGGGCACAAAAAAAGAGGAGTGACGTTTTGGAACTCAGACTTTGATGGAATGGTCTCCTGGTGTCATGTTTCGTTTCGAGAGACACTGATTTGACTAAACAGTGGATAACTCCCACAATTGACACCAGTTTTGAAGCTAGACCCCCTAAGGAATGTATCTTGATGTGTGGTGAGCACATTGACCCCACAGTTGCTTAATGTAGAACAGTGAAAATAAAAAAACACATTTTTACCATAAAAATTTTATTTTAGCCCCAATTTTTTTTATTTTCACAAGGATAACAGGACAAAATGGACCCAAAAATGTGTTGTCCAAAGGGGAACTTGTTTTTTTGTGGATTGAGTTGAAGCTTTTATTGAGAACATTTTACATAATATTTAGGATCACATTTATCCGGCGCTCTACGTTGAGCAGTTACATCATGGTCTCCCTTTAAATCTTCGAGTGACATAATTAAGATGAAACCTTTGGGGGAGGCACTCACTGTAATGAGGCAACAGAGTTACCCTGGTCTCCATCTGGCCTCTGTTCAGCATTGTCCCTTTTTTAGAGGTGCAGAAAAGTGTGGCTGATGGCACTTTTATGCACTTCTACTAAAAGACTGACACAGACGGATCACAGATCAGACGGCGTACATTGCCTCCATCCAGCGCACTATAGGGAATCTTCGCTGGAGATTCGGTCAGAATAATGTACTTCAGAGATAACGTGGACACGGCGGTGTTTTCCCCTCAGCATAGAGCGCAGAATAAATGTGAGCCAAGACTTACTGCGATCTTTAGGAGGCATAATAAAAAAAATCATCAGTAGGTAAAGAATAGAGATGAGTGAACCTTTGAAAGTTTGTGTTATTTTGGTCCGGTGAATGTCCCAAGGTTACCCGAACATGTTCCCTGAACGGTTCTTCGAACGTAGCCAAACTCCATTGAATTCAATAGGAAACAAAACTAAATGAAGAGGCAACACCTTAAAGAAGGCTAAAAAGATTCCTAAACAGTTCAAATTAGGGGCAGACACGAGCAAAAGTGGCATCAATTGACCCAGAGTACAAATATTATATTTGTGCAGCATGAGACAGCGGTTGAAATATTAATTCCAGCTCTCCCAGTTGCTCTATACTCATCCACCTGGGGCTCTGACACCGGCCTCGCCTTGGACCCACATCAGCTGTTTTAAAAAAAAGGGAGGAAATTTTTTTTTTTAGAAAAAAAATTTAAAAAACTTTTTAAAGAATGTTTTTTTTTCTTCTTAATGTTGAAATAAAGAATTAGAAAAATTGCAATAATAATTGAAACGCCACAATTTCACTTTTTTACAGTTGTAATAAAAAGATAAATTTTATAATGATATTTTACTTGGAAGAATTCACATTCACCTTCATATCATGGTATATTCATATTATGTAATAATTAAATATTGGTTGGGATTTTTAGTCTGGTGTATGATTTAATTTTTCTTACTTCTACATTTCACGAATGCATGTGTTTTCCAAAATTTATATATAATACATTTTTTTTCACTTGCACTGTGGAAAAATTCATGGACACTAATAATTTGCAGTTTTGTAATGTCATTCTAGTATTCTTGTTTTATGTAACACCTAATTGTTAAGTGAATTAAGAACATCTGTGTTATACCTTGGAAAAGAATATATAAATAGCTGCATGTTATTTGACTATTAGTCATGAGTAACACTGCTTAGTGCAGTCGAAACGCGTCGACTGGGTCATGTTGAGCATGTACATTTTTCTTTTGTAAGCACTATCTATAATTTCTTTTGAAAACTAAAAAGAAAAGGAAAATCCAGTCCTGTTGTGTTGGACATATTTTTTCTACAGTGCTTGAACCAGCATTTCTAGTTGAAACATTGATCAGTAACAGGTGGATGAGTGACAGGTGTTGGTGTTATGTTACGGTAGCTGAGGAGTGCAGGTAAAAAAGGAAATACACCAGAGCAGTTGGAATCTATGAGATTGCAGTACCCTGACTAACCACCGCAACTAGAGGCAGCCGTGGAGCGTTCCTACGATGGTCCTAGATGCCTCGTCACAGCCTGAGAAACTAACTACACCTAAAGATAGAAATAGGAAAGCTATCTGCCCCGGAGCAGAACCCCAAAGATAATAGAAAGCCCCCAAACATGTAATGGCGGTTAGACAAGAGGAAATACTGACACAGAAAGAAAATAGTATGAGCAAACGCTGGGGCCCAAACTATCTAAATAGAAAAGGACAGGAAGGGTACTTACTGCAATCCCAGAAAACCCTGAAAAACACCAACTCTACTAATTTCAAAATCACCTGAGATCACACGACCTCTACCACCTAAATTAGTTCTCTGGTGTAACAAAAACAGCAGCCACTGAAAAAACTGCAAAAAGCAAAAGTACAAAACACAGTGGCTGGACTAAACTGAGAGGGCAAAAGCCCCGGAGGGGACCCAGAAGGCCCCCACAGAAGTGCAGGACAAAATGCAAAAATATAGCAAAAACACAAAATAAGAAATTGTCTTATCTGATAGCAGGAGATGCAGACACGACACAGCAGGCTACAAGGGAAACTGGAAAGAAGGATTCAGACCAGAACAATTGATCACCGGCAACCCTGATGGGAAAATGATTCCCTTAAATAAGACCAATCAGTAACACCTGATTCCCAATCCTCACTAGTACCGCTTGTAACCACCAGAGGGAGCCTCTGCTCAGAACTCATCTCAAACCCATTCACAACAGTACCCCCCCTTGAGGAGGGGTCACCGAACCCTCATTTGAGCAACCAGGTCGGTCAGGATGAGTTCTATGATACGCACGGATAAGTCTCCTAGCATGGATGTCCGAAGCAAACACCCAAGAATTATCTTCCTGACCATAACCTCTCCATTTAACCAAATACTGGAGTCTTCGTCTAGAAAAACGAGAATCCAATATTTTCTCAACCACATACTCCAGATTGCCCTCAACCAAAACAGGGTCAGGAGGCACAGCAGCAGGAACCACTGGCTCAACAAACCTCTTCAACAAGGACTTGTGGAACACGTTATGGATCTTAAATGTCCCTGGAAGAAGCAAACGAAAAGAAACAGGATTAATAATCTCCATGATCTTATAAGGTCCAATGAACCTAGGCTTAAATTTAGGAGATGCTACTCTCATAGGAATATTCTTTGAGGACAACCAGACCAAGTCCCCCACTTTAAACCGAGGACCATCAGTCCTATGCCGGTTAGCAAACCGCTGGGCCTTCTCCTGAGAGAGGGACAACCTCTCCACTACCTGGTCCCAAATCTGCTGCATACGCTCAACAACAGAGTCAACACCTGGACAGACAGAAGCCTCCGTCTGTCCTGAAGAAAATCGAGGGTGAAACCCAAAATTACACAAAAACGGAGACATCAAAGTGGCAGAGCTAGCCCTATTATTAAGAGCAAACTCAGCCAAAGGCAAAAAAGAGACCCAGTCATCCTGATCAGCAGACACAAAGCATCTTAGATAAGTCTCCAATGTCTGGTTTGTTCTCTCAGTTTGACCATTGGTCTGAGGATGAAATGCCGAGGAGAAAGACAATTGAACACCCAGTTTAGAACAAAAAGTCCTCCAAAATCTGGAAACAAACTGGACTCCTCTGTCAGACACAATGTTCTCAGGAATGCCGTGTAAGCGAACCACGTGCTGAAGGAACAACGGCACCAATTCAGAGGAGGAAGGCAACTTAGGTAATGGCACAAGATGTATCATTTTGGAAAACCTATCACAAATTACCCAGATGGTGGTCATTCTCTGAGAAACAGGAAGATCGGAAATGAAATCCATAGAGATATGGGTCCATGGTCTCTTGGGCACAGGCAATGGCATCAACAAACCACTAGAGCGAGAGCAAGGCTTGGAGCGAGAGCAAGTCCCGCAGGACTGCACAAATTCCCTGACATCGCGAGACAAGGTAGGCCACCAAAAGGACCGACTAACCAAGTCTCTGGTACCAAAAATTCCGGGATGCCCAGCCAATGCGGAACAATGAATCTCAGACATCACACTCTTTTTCCATTGGTCCGGGACAAACAATTTTCCAACAGGGCAGCGCTCGGGCCTATCCTCCTGACACCCCTCCAGAGCAAGTCTCAAATTAGGCGAGATGGCGGAAAGAACTACACCCTCCTTCAAAATAACAGAGGGATCAGATAGCTCAGGAGAGTCCGCAAGGAAACTCCTCGAGAGGGCATCCGCCTTAACATTCTTAGTGCCAGGAAGAAAGGAAACCACAAAATTAAAACGTGTGAAAAACAAGGCCCACCTGGCCTGTCTAGGATTGAGTCGTTTGGCAGATTCCAGATAGACCAGATTCTTATGGTCCGTAAGGACCACCACCTGATGTTTGGCTCCCTCCAGCCAATGTCTCCACTCTTCAAAAGCCCACTTCATGGCCAATAACTCCCGATTACCCACGTCATAATTACGTTCAGTAGGAGAAAATTTTCGAGAGAAAAAGGCACAAGGGTTACTTTTAGAGGTCTCTGGATCTTTTTGGGACAAAACGGCACCTGCCCCAATTTCAGAGGCATCAACCTCCACCTGAAATGGCAGAGAAACATCAGGCTGCCGTAGAACAGGAGCAGAAGTGAATCTCTGCTTAAGTTCCTGAAACGCAGAGACTGCCTCAGGAGGCCAATTCACCACATCAGAACCCTTTCTGGTCAAATCAGTTAATGGTTTAACAATAACAGAGAAATTACCAATAAATTTACGATAAAAATTGGCAAAACCCAAAAATCTCTGAAGAGCCTTTAATGAAGTAGGTTGGACCCAATCACAGATGGCCTGAACCTTGACCGGGTCCATTTCAATAACAGATGGGGACAAAATGAATCCCAGAAATGAGATCTTCTGTACGCCAAAAAGACACTTTGATCCCTTCACATACAGAGCATTCTCTCTCAAAATCTGGAATACAGTTCGAACATGTTTCACATGAGAGTCCCAGTCATTAGAAAAAATCAAGATATCATCCAAATAAACAATCAGAAACTTGTCCACAAAATCCCTGAAAATGTCATTCATGAAGGACTGGAAGACGGAAGGAGCATTAGTGAGCCCAAAGGGCATCACAAGGTACTCAAAATGCCCTTCAGGGGTGTTAAATGCCGTCTTCCATTCATCCCCGTGCTTAATGCGAATAAGGTTATACGCCCCCCTGAGGTCAAGCTTGGTAAACCAAGTAGCGTTTTTCACCCTGGAAAACAGGTCAGAAATCAAGGGTAACGGGTATTGATATTTCACAGTAATATTGTTCAAGAGACGATAATCAATACACGGCCTTAATGAACCATCTTTTTTGGCCACAAAGAAAAAACCGGCACCTAAGGGTGAAGAGGATGGTCTGATATGACCCTTCTCCAATGATTCCTTGATATAAGACCGCATAGCGTCATGTTCAGGTACAGACAAGTTAAAAAGGCGACCCTTAGGGAATTTACTACCTGGCACTAATTCAATAGCGCAGTCATAGCTCCTATGGGGAGGTAAGGATGCAGATTTACTTTCGCTAAACACATCAGAAAAATCAAACAAAAAGTCAGGAACATCCTCAGCCTGGGGGAGGCAGAAAAAACAGGAGTGTTGGTATTAACACATTGGCAGCCCCAACTGGTTACAGACACAGATTTCCAATCCAAAACAGGATTATGAGACTGTAACCAAGGGAAACCCAGCACGATAATGTCATGCAGATTATATAGAACCAAAAATTTGCAGCACTCCTGGTGATCAGGTTCAACCCTCATTATCACCTGAGTAGAAAACTGGGGTTTATTCTCAGCCAAAGGGGTAGAATCGATCCCCAGTAGGGGAATAGACTTCTGTAGGGGTATCAAGGGAAATCCACAACGTTTAGCAAAATCATAATCCATCAGGTTAATAGCTGCTCCAGAATCAACGAAAGCCTGAGCAGAAAATGAGGACAGAGAGCATATCAGAGTGACAGTTAATAAAAACTTAGTCTGAACACTACCCAAGACAACTGAGCGTGCAAAACGTCTTCCCCGCTTAGGGCAGACTGAAATAGCATGAGAGGCATCACAACAGTAGAAACATAACCCATTGCGCTTTCGAAACTCATGACGCTGTGCCCCAGACACCACTCCATCACACTGCATGGGCTCAGCAGCTGGCTCACAAGGCAACACCACTCCACGCATACTTCTCCGCTCACGCAAACGTCTGTCAGTTTGAATCGCTAATGACATAGAATCATTGAGACCAGAGGGGACAGGGAATCCCACCATAACATCCTTTACATTATCCGACAGACCCTTCCGGAAAAGGGCCGCCAAAGCGTCGTCATTCCATTTGGTCAGGACTGCCCACCTACGGAATCTCTGACAGTATAACTCAGCGTCATCAAGCCCCTGATTTAATGCCAACAAGGCTTTTTCAGCTTGATCAGTGACATTAGGCTCATCGTACAATAACCCCAAAGCCTGAAAAAATGCATCAACATCACTCAAAACAGGATCCCCAGGTGTGAGGGAAAAAGCCCAATCCTGAGGATCGCCGCACAGGAGAGAGATGACAATTTGAACCTGCTGCGCTGCGTTTCCTGAGGACTTAGATTTTAAGGCAAGAAACAATTTACAATTATTTTTGAAATTCTGAAACTTAGCTCGATCCCCTGAAAACAAATCTGGCATGGGGATCCTAGGTTCCACAACAGGCAACCTAGCAAGATATGCAGCAATACTCCGAACCTCAGTGGCAAGCTGATCCACACGGCCAGACAACTGTGCAAACTCCATTGGGAGAAAAGATCCTCCCCAGCACCCAGAGATACAGAGGGAAAAAAAAAAAAAAAATGCAACAAACAGAAAAATATCTCTGACAACTTTTCTTCCTTCAAAATATTTTTTCCCTTCTGTGAGTACCATACAATTTTTTTGGCCGGTGATACTGTCATGTTACGGTAGCTGAGGAGTGCAGGTAAAAAAGGAAATACACCAGAGCAGTTGGAATCTATGAGATTGCAGTACCCTGACTAACCACCGCAACTAGAGGCAGCCGTGGAGCGTTCCTACGATGGTCCTAGACGCCTCGTCACAGCCTGAGAAACTAACTACACCTAAAGATAGAAATAGGAAAGCTATCTGCCCCGGAGCAGAACCCCAAAGATAATAGAAAGCCCCCAAACATGTAATGGCGGTTAGACAAGAGGAAATACTGACACAGAAAGAAAATAGTATGAGCAAACGCTGGGGCCCAAACTATCTAAATAGAAAAGGACAGGAAGGACATTTACTGCAATCCAGAAAACCCTGAAAAACACCAACTCTACTAATTTCAAAATCACCTGAGATCACACGACCTCTACCACCTAAATTAGTTCTCTGGTGTAACAAAAACAGCAGCCACTGAAAAAACTGCAAAAAGCAAAGTACAAAACACAGTGGCTGGACTAAACTGAGAGGGCAAAAGCCCCGGAGGGGACCAGAAGGCCCCACAGAAGTGCAGGACAAATGCAAAAATATAGCAAAAAACACAAAATAAGAAATTGTCTTATCTGATAGCAGGAGATGCAGACACGACACAGCAGGCTACAAGGGAAACTGGAAAGAAGGATTCAGACCAGAACAATTGATCACCGGCAACCCTGATGGGAAAATGATTCCCTTAAATAAGACCAATCAGTAACACCTGATTCCCAATCCTCACTAGTACCGCTTGTAACCACCAGAGGGAGCCTCTGCTCAGAACTCATCTCAAACCCATTCACAACATGTTGGTCTGGCTCTCTGAGAAGCCTGAAAAATTCAGGCAACACACATGAGGGAGACACAAACTGAAGTTGAAACATTTACCAAAATTATGACAACAGGAAAAGTGGCATCAATTGACACAGAGCAGAAAAGGGGATATTGGCACAGCAGCAGTCAGCAATGGGCCATGCATGATGTATGAGGGTCGTGGCCAACATTCACAGATTTGAATTTAAGTTTAAATTAAGATGAGATGGGTGAGGAACCAATGTAAGCCTGCTTTGCTGGAAGACTTGATACCTCATGCAACAGCTCAAAGGCTTTATTTGCTCAACCACAATCAGTTGGCACAAATGACGGCTTAGTAGTCCACTAATGACAGAAAAATGTAAGGATATTAACACAGGTAGTTGACTGATGATCTATTATCCTAAAGTAGAAATTAGATATTGGCAACCCAGCAGTCCGCTATGGGCCACGCATGAGGTAACAGGGTCTGTGCCAGGATTTATAGCAGTGAATTAAAGTTTAATTTAAGATGAGGTGTGTGAGGGACCGGTGTAATCCTGCTGCTCTGTGAGCCCTGATACCTCATGCAACAGCTTAAACTCCTTTTCTGCTCAGCCACACTCAAGTGGCACAAATATCAGCTTCATAGACTACTATTATAAAAAAAACATTTAAAAGAGTAAGACAAGTAGTTGACTGAAAGTAAGTGTAGGCCTTCAAGTCTAGGAACCAACCCCACTGTTACAGGCAACACACATGAAGGAGACCCAAGTTGGAGTCTCCACATGTCAAAAAATTATTGACAAACAACAGTAAAGTGACATCAATTTCACCAGAGTAGAAATAATTTATTGGGCCTCTGGCACCCCTAACACTACAAGCAACCCATCAGATGGAGAAACAACTTGGAGTCTCCACATTTCAAAAAAAATGATTGTAAAAATCAGTAACAGTAGCAACAGCAGGCACAGAAGCCACGACAAAGGTGTCACAGACTGTAATAATGCGAGATCAATGCAGCACACTAAAAACTTCAACATCGCCCAGTCTACACAGTCTGTGATTGGGGTAAAAAAATCTTTTGCTCAAACTTGGCCTGAATATCTGTCCACAGATTTTGAGCTATGTGACTGCAATCTCCAAAGCATATTAATGTAAACACTGCCTGATTGTGGTGAGCCCTGGCTGCACAGTACAAAAGTGGGAGTTGGGGGTTGATTAACCATGCATTGTTAGAAAGTGCTTCTCATTAGGGGAGATGCCCTAAAGGAGGCAGAGGAGGAAGAAGCAGTGGAGGAAGTAGTAGATGCAGAAGATTGTCCTGCAAACTTTGGGAATTCCAACACTTGTGGAGCAGCCCCTTGTCCACCTGCCACCACAGTCACCAGAATCACTCAGTGCCCAGTCAGTGAGATGTAATGTCCTGGCCAAGTTTGATCATCCAGGTGTCAGTGGTGAAATGCACCCTGGCAGACAAAGATTTTTTCAATGAATGAAGGATGTAGTTTGTGACATGCTGGTGCAGTGCAGGCACAGCTTTCTTAGAAAAGTAATGGTAACTGGGTAACTGGTACTGGGAGAGTGTGACGGCCATTAACTTTCAGAAACCGTCTGTATCCATCATGAAGAGAGGCAGCATTTCTGTGGCCAACAGATTGGAGATGATGGAGGAAACGTTATTTTATGTGACCACAACTATGAAACAGAGGGTGGGCTAAGGTGGTTAGAGAGGGTGGATTAGGGTAAACACGACGTACTGCTGGACTGTGAGCAAGTTGCAGGAAGAGATGTTATGTTGGATTGAGAAAGTTGTAGTGTGCTTGGTGAAAAATCATTGCAGGCATCTCCACTTCCGTAACAACTGACGTGCTCTCACTCACCCCAACTGTAGGGGATAAAGAGTGGAGGTTCTGCAGCCTGAGACCTGAGTGAGAACATTTGCCACGGTAAGAAAGGAGGATAAAGCAGCATTTTGTTTGTTGAGATCGCCGGTGATTGGTAAGGCTCGCTAGTCCACATTTTAATGCAGTGAGATTCCCAGACTAACCCGTGTTGATCGCACTTGTGCCGATTCATGCATGTAGTAGTCAAATTATTAAAATTTTTGCAAAATTGGCAGACAACTTGAATTGGGCTCATTCTTTACTGTTAGGGTCTGCGGAACGCACCAAATAAATATAAATAGTTGGTGCGTTCGCAGCCCGGGGTCCACCGTGCAGACAGAGCCTGCTGCTAGTAAGATGGCGGTATAGGCGAACTCTGTTACTTCACAAAGTCACAAACATAGATGCTGTGGCACTATATGGCAGTATAAGCGAACTCTGTTACACCACAGAGTCTCTGTGGTAGAGACTGTGTCCTGTTAACACCACAGGGATACACAGATAACTGCTGTGCGGATAGCAGTCCGTGGTCATGCAGTCAGAAACGCAAACAAACAACTCCTCACTGGAGAAACCGGTATTTTAGGGGCTTATTTCAACCGAGCTCTAACCACATGCGTGCATGATCACACTGGCGCAAAGCACATAATGCAATTGATAATAGCGCATGGCCGCACAGCCATGCAACCCTTTTATAGAAGCAACTACAGGACCTTCCAGAAAAGGACTAATGAGAAACTGTTCCATAACACATGTAGTTTCAGGACCTTCCTGGCGGACCAATAGGAGCTGCTGCAGTACCTGAGCATGTGACCCCTGATCTCCAATGAGAGATCTTACCCTGTGCATGCTCAGAAGGGGAAATGCAGGACTTAGTCCTAAAGACGTCTGCTCGCCGCTGACCAGTACTGGCTACAATAGCAGAACCTGGAGAGGCAGCAGTAAACCTCTGTACTAGGCTGTGCAAGACGCTGGGACCGACGTCTCTGCTGAGGAGGCTCCACTGCGGCCAGAGATGGATGGGGGACCGCAGCGGGAATGGCTCGAGATTCCCCCTGTGCAGAAGTGGGAACTCGACCTGTAACATTACCCCCCCTAGGGCACACCCTTCCTTGGGCCTCGCTACGCTCGAAGGCAGCAATGAGCTGCAAAGCCTGAATGCGCTCAGCAGGCTCCCATGACCTATCTTCAGGCCCATAACCCCTCCAATCCACCAAATAAAACTTTTTGCCACGTACCACCTTGCACCCCAAAATAGCATTCACCTCATAGTCGTCCATAGACGAACCCGATGTCCCGGCAGATGACTCGGAAAACCGGGACAAGTATACAGGTTTCAGGAGGGAGACATGGAATGTGTCGGTGATACCCAGGCATGGCGGAAGGGCTAGACAATAGACCACAGGATTGAACTGTTCGAGGACCTTGAAGAGACCCAAGAAGCAAGGTGCAAACTTAGTGGACTCTACTCGCAGCCTGTTGTTACGGGCGGAGAGCCACACTAAGTCGCCAGGGGCAAAAGTCGGAGCGGGGCGCCGATGTGTGTCAGCGGTGGACCTCATATTCTCCTTGGAGGCCAGAATGGCATCCTGAGTGTGGTCCCAAATGTCCCGTGTCTCCACAGCCCAGTCTGCCACCCTGGAGTCGGTGGAAGACATGGTCATAGGTACAGGAACCCACGGATGCTGACCGTAATTAAGGAGGAACGGAGTTTGTCCAGTGGAATCAGCCACGGCATTGTTTAATGCAGACTCCGCCCACGGTAGCAAGGATGCCCAGTCATCCTGCCTGGCTGAAACAAAATGACGCAGATATGTGACCAAGGTCTGGTTGGCACTCTCTACCAACCCATTTGTCTCGGGATGATAGGCAGAAGAGAGATTTAATTCAATACTGAGCAGGCGACAAAGCTCTCTCTAGTACTGAGATGCAAACTGGGGACCCCGGTCACTGACAATTTTGTCCGGCATACCGTGTATGCAGAAGATGTGTCTAACAAACAATGCCGCCAAGGCCCATGCAGAAGGTAACCGGGGTAGCGGTACCAAGTGCACCATTTAAGAGAAGTGGTCGGTGATAACCCATAAGATGGTGCAACCACGAGACTTGGGTAGGCCTACCACAAAGTCCATCCCGACCATCTCCCAGGGCCTGTCTGCCAACAGCAATGGATAAAATAACCCAGCTGGCAGTTGAAAAGGGGACTTATTTTTGGCGCAGGAGACACATGCCCGAATATAGTCTCCAACGTCTTGGACCATATGCTGCCACCAGTAGCTTGGATGTCCTTTTTTTCCGAAAATGTCCACCCAACCTGGACTAATGGGCCCAAGAGAGAACCTCCGGTCACAAATTAGATGGTACAAAAGTCTTGCCGGGAGGCACAGACTATAGCGACACCGGAGCAACAGTTCTCAGGCTCTCAGAGGGGACAATAAGCCAAGGCTCACCCTCCTCCTCCTCGGAAGATACGACGGAGCGAGAGAGAGCATCAGCCCGGATATTCTTCTCTCCCGAAAGAAAATGTAGGGTGAAGTGGAAGCGGGAGAAAAATAAGGACCATCTGGCCTGACGGGAATTAAGCCGCTGGGAAGTTTGTAAATACACCAGATTTTTGTGATCAGTGAAAACTTGGAAGGGAAAGCGAGCCCCCTCCAACAGATGTCTCCACTCAGAGAAGGCCAACTTCATTGCTAGCAACTCCTTTTCCCCGATGGAATAATTCCTCTCCACTGGTGAGAAGGTGTTGGAAAAGAAGAAGCAAGGATGCTTCCGACCATGAGCATCCTTCTGGAAGAGGACTGCTCCATGACCAACGGGCTTATAAAGGGCTTATCAACATTCGGGCGATGTAGGATGGGAGCACTAGCAAAATGGGACTTAATAGAAGTGAAGGCCTTGGAGACCTCTTCTGACCTCAATTTTGGATTTGCTCCCTTCTTGGTGAGGGCTACCAAGGGAGCTACCAAAGTTGAGAAGTGGGGAATAAACTGACGATAGTAATTAATGAACCCCATAAAGCGATGCACCGCTTTCAGAGAATGGGGTTCTTGCCAGTCCATCACCGCCTGTAGTTTAGCAGAATCCATAGCCAGTCCCTAGGCAGAGATGATATAGCCCAGGAAGGGTAAGGACTCCTGCTCAAGCATACATTTCTCCAACTTAGCGTAGAGAGAATTTGCTCGTAAGAGGTTGAAGACTCTGCAGACATCTTTCCGGTGGGAGTCAATATCTGGGGAGAAGATGAGAAAATCATCCAGATAGACTACGACTGAGGTGGAAAGCATATCAGGGAAGATGTCGTTAACAAAGTCTTGGAAGACGGCAGGGGCATTACAGAGCCCGAAGGGCATCACCAGATATTCATAGTGCCCATCTCTGGTATTGAAAGCCATCTTCCATTCGTCCCCCTCACGGATGTGAATCAGGTTCTAAGCACCCCGCAGATCTGATTTAGTGAATACCCTTGCTCCCCGTAGCCTACCAAAGAGCTCTGAAATCAGGGGCAACGGGTATTTATTCTTAACAGTAATGGCGTTAAAACCCCTGTAATCGATGCATGGACATAATTCTCCGTTCTTCTTCTGCACGAAGAAGAACCCCGCCCCTGCAGGTGACACTGACTTCCTAATGAATCCTCTTGCCAGATATTCCTAAATGTATTGAGACATATCCTCAGTCTCCGGGAGAGAAAGGGGATAGATTCGTCCCCGAGGAGGTTCTGCTCCGGGCAAGAGTTCCTTAGGACAGTCATAGGGACGGTGAGGCGGAAGGATCTCCGCAGCCTTCTTGGAGAACATGTCTGCATAAGCCCAATTGTATTTGGGAAGGGAAGTAAGATCTGCGGGTGTCTCTGTAGTAACCACCTGAATGCATTCCCTCATACATCAGCCTTTACACGACTCACTCCAACCCAATATCCTCCCAGAGATCCACTCAATATGTAAGGAATGGAAACGGAGCCCGGGCATCCCCAGCAATATCTCGTCTATTCGCTCGGGAATGACAAGAAGTGAGATAATCTCCTGATGGAAAGGGGACATAGATAATGTGAAAGGGATGGTCTGATGTGTGATTTGGGAAAGCAGTGTCGACCCATTCACTACTCGAACAGTCATGGGTTTGGCGAGCATCATCAGAAGTATAGAGTGGCAGAGAGTAGTGTTGAGCGATACTTTCCGATATTGCAAAATATCGGATTGGATTGGATCGGACCGATACTCAAAAAGTATCGGATATCGCCGATTCCGATACCGCAAACCAATGCAAGTCAATGGGACAAAAATATCGGAATTAAAATAATCCCTTTCTTTCCTTGTAGGTTAATTGTACATGAAGGAAAACAACTAAGAATAATGTAGAATGTATTGGGGGAGGTGGAGGAGACATTAAAGGCATAGAGGTTTAGCCCAATCAAATGGAATAGCAGGAATATTTTTTTTTTTTTAAGACGTTCGGAGTTACAAAGAAATTGACTATGTTGTTAACCTTTTTTCTATTTTGAGACATATGTATGTTTCACTACTTCCATGTGTTAGGGTCTGCGGAACGCACCAAATATATGATGTAAAGAGGTGCGTTCGCAGCCTGGGGTCCACCGTGCAGGCGTAGCTTGCTGCTAGTAAAATGGCGCAAGAAGCAAACTCTGTTATCCCGCAGAGTCGCCAAAATAAACGCCGTAACGCGCTGTGGCAATATGTGCGAACTCTGTTATTTCACAGAGCCGCTAGAAGGAGTGCCGCAGCGCTATATGGCGATGTGTGCAAACTCACTTAACACCACTGATTCGCAAAATAAACACGCTAGGGCGCTGTCTAGCGTTGAAAGCGAACCCTGTTACGTCACAGAGCCGCAGAGACAAACTTCTGTGTTCTGTCAAGCATCCAGGTACACAGTTGACTGCTAAGCGAACATAGAACGTGATCATGCGCTAATGTCCTCGTGGGAGACACCCGCAATCTATGGCGTCTGAACGCCAGGCCCTGAATACGGCAATCAAACTCCTCACCGGTTATGCCGGTAATCTAGGGCATCTAGGACACCGACCCTGACCAGCTAGCATACTAAACTCCTCACCGATTAAGTCGGTATTCTAGGGGCTTATTTCAGCCGGGCCCTAACCACACACACTCATGACCACACTGGCGCAAAGCATATGACGATTGATACTAGCGCATGGCGGCCCAGCCATGCTACCCTTATAAAGTAACAGCTACAGGATCTGCCAGAAACAAGGACCAATGAAACTTGTTCCAGAACACCAGTAGTCACAGGACCTTCCTGGCGGACCAATAGGAGCTGCTGCAGTACCTGAGCATGTGACCCCTGATCTCCAATGAGAGATCTCACTCTGGGCATGCTCAGAAGGGGAAAACAAGGACTTTGTCCTAAAGACGTCTGCTCGCCGCTAACCAGTACTGGCCACAATAGCAGAGCCTGGAGGAGCAGCAGTAATCCTCTGCACACTGTTAGACTGGGCGAGACGCTGGGACCGACGTCTAAGCTTAGCAGGCTCCACTGCGGACGGAGATGAATGGGGGACCGCAGCGGGACTGGTTCGAGACTCCCCTTGTGCAGCAGCGGGAACTCGAACCCTAACACCATGCTCTTCACCTTCTTTTTTACTTCTCCCACAATTTCTCCTTCATGATCCTCAGCAGCAGCATCTTTTTCATCAATTTCTTCACCTTATTTATCTTCTTCTTCAACTTTTTCCTATTATTTTTTTTACATTCTTCATATTCTTCTTATTCAACTATTATTCTTCTTAATATTCTACTTCTTCATCTTCTTCATATTCATCTTCTTCATCATATTCTTATTTGTGACAGGCATGCCTGTAGTTGTAATCTCTAAAACTTTGAATATTACACCTTCCGTTCTTGCTGTCACAAAAGATTTACAACAGTATTTGTTCAGTTTGGCCTCACGGACTCACCACCATACACTGCTTAGTCTTCTTCTGCTTATAATTAAGAGAGCATATCTTTTCCTCTGATTTTTTGTGTCATGCTTAATGTTCTTCTGCTTTTTGTTCTTCTGCTTCTTGGTCTTCTGTCTCTTGTTCTGTATCTTGGTGGTTGTCTTCATGTTCTTTGTCCTGTTGGTCATCTTCTTCTGGGTAATCTTTTTGGTCTTCTTTGGTGTGGTCTTCAGGCTCGTCGTCTTCATGGTCGTCGTCCTTGGGGTCGCCGTCTTCTTCGGGGTGGTCATCAGGGTCGTCATCTTCAGGGCCATCGTCTTCAGGGTCGTCGTCTTCTTCGGGGTGGTCTTCAGGGTCGTCGTCTTCAGGGTAGTCGTCAGGGAGATTCAGAGTGATTACCATAAACCATTTCAAAAATCTTCAACTTGGAAATATAGCAGAAGGTACAAGAAGGCTGAATAACTGCCGAGAACCAGCTGACTGTCCTGGAACTTGGATGTGTAGTAGTAGGAACAAGAGCCAATGGCATTACCGAGGACCAGCTGACGGTACTGGGACACGGTTACTAAGCAGGAGGTACCTGTGCTAGAAAGCACTACCAAGGACCAGCAGACGTTGCTGGAACTCAGATACAGAGATGGAGGCACCTAGTCCAAAGGCACTGCCGAGAGCCAGCTGACGATACTGGAACCCGGATGGGTAGCAGAAGGTTCCCATGAAAAATAAAGTTGAAAGGCCGCGAGCCGGCCGCAGTTTCCAAATTCCACAGGCCTACAGGGGGTGCTTGTCCTATTGGCACTACGGAAACAGCCTTTATTTCCATATCCCGCAGCCCACATAGGAATCACCTAAACTGCAGGCACCATAGAGTCGGCTAACCCGACCGCAGCACGACAGGACAACTTATTGGAGGCAAAGTGACGTTGACACTGCCCGGAAACAGCTGACGTGATGTAACTGGGCTGGGCAGGAGGGAGTACCCATGCCAAAGACACTGCTGAGCAGGAACTAGCGATGTTGGAGCCCAGGGATTGGAGTAGAAACAGAGTGGAGGCAGAGGACAAATTGGACCAAGTTCAAAATCTGGACTTGGGTGAGTGTGTACAGAGCAGGAAAGATTGCCAGCTACACAGCTGGGGATCATCTGACATTACTGAACCCCAATAACACAGGAGCTAGTGTTGACTGTGCGGACGGCACTTCCGAGCAGCAACTGGCGGTGTTGGAGCCCAGGGATTGGAGTAGAAACAGAGTGGAGGCCGAGGACAAATTGGACCAAGTTCAAAATCTGGACTTGGGTGAGTGTGGACAGAGCAGGAAAGATTGCCAGCTACACAGCTGGGGATCAGCTGACATTACTGAACCCCAATAACACAGGAGCTAGTGTTGACTGTGCAGACGTCACTTCCGAGCAGCAACTGGCGGTGTTGGAGCCCAGGGATTGGAGTAGAAACAGAGAGGAGGCAGAGGACAAATTGGACCAAGTTCAAAATCTGGACTTGGGTGAGTGTGGACAGAGCAGGAAAGATTGCCAGCTACACAGCTGGGGATAGGCTGACATTACTGAACCCCAATAACACAGGAGCTAGTGTTGACTGTGCAGACAGCACTTCCGAGCAGCAACTGGCGGTGTTGGAGCCCTGGGATTGGAGTAGAAACAGAGTGGAGGCAGAGGACAAATTGGATCAAGTTCAAAATCTGGACTTGGGTGAGTGTGCACAGAGCAGGAAAGATTGCCAGCTACACAGCTGGGGATCAGCTGACAATACTGAACCTCAGTAACACAGGAGTTAGTGTTGACTGTGCAGATGGCACTTCTTAGCAGCAACTGGCGGTGTTGGAGCCCAGGGATTGGAGTAGAAACAAAGTGGAGGCAGAGGACAAATTGGACCAAGTTCAAAATCTGGACTTGGGTGAGTGTGGACAGAGCAGGAAAGATTGCCAGCTATACAGCTGGGGATCAGCTGACATTACTGAACCCCAATAAAACAGGAGCTAGTGTTGACTGTGCAGACGGCACTTCCGAGCAGCAACTGGCGGTGTTGGAGCCCTGGGATTGGAGTAGAAACAGAGTGGAGGCAGAGGACAAATTGGACCAAGTTCAAAATCTGGACTTTGGTGAGTGTGGGCAGAGCAGGAAAGATTGCCAGCTACACAGCTGTGGATCAGCTGACATTACTGAACCCTAGTAACACAGGAGCGAGTGTTTTTATCTGTGCATACAGCAGTTCCGAGCAGCAACTGGCGGTGTTGGAGCCCAGGTTCAGTCAAGGTCTAGGCTGAGGCCTAGTATGAGAAACTTTGAAATCTGGTGTAACTTGAAATTGGAGGAAGCAGGACTTCTTGCCGCACACACAGCAGGGGAACAGCTGGCATTACTGAACCCCTGTAACACAGGAGCGAGTGTATTTTATCTGTACATATGTCGGGGTCGTATCGACAAACCACTCGTCCTTCAGTCACTTCGAATTAGATTATGAGCATATGATACCACATATAAGATGAGTCAGACAATCAGGCTGGTTCAATCTTAAAGCATGCTCTGGCACGTAGCTTTCTCAGCAAGAGCTCTCTTTATTATTACAAGCACAAAGTTATATAGTATACATATCAGGGTGGAGCGAGGGGCACCTAAAGAGAAACAGTATAGCCATATATGGAAATGTATAGTATCCTAACATCTGGATTGGTTTCACTGTTCCTTCAGCTCAGCTCAGCTCCCGAATGATGTAACTTTTGGCTGATGCAATCTTCTTGGAATTCAGGATCCAGTTACGTACTCCAGAGATGGGTCTCTAACTAAATGCCACGTAGCAAGGAAAGCTTATAGTTTGAATATACAAAATGGAAGCTAGCACATAAGCATCACATATAAAAGTACAAAAAACATTATATATAAGTACAAAAATATATTTTAACCCTGACAATCCCCCCTAAACACTAAGCTTTCCCTTGCAGGGGTGGCCTTTGAGACTGTCCATGTGTTGGGGGAGGGGAGGTGGATTTCTTCACTTATTTATCTTAGAAGCTGTCCCCTGGTAGGACGCCCCCAGACAAACAAGTCCCTACTTTAGCAGACACATGGAGTTCTCACAACCTGTCCCTAAACTAAATCTCTTAGTTGAACTTTTCCATAGGAGGTCTTGTCGGGCTTATCCGAGGGAATATATTTTTCCATGTCCTCTTTACTTGCATCATTATATAACAGGGATATGGTTTCCTGGTGTAAGAAAGTACCTGACATGGGAGCCGCGCTGGTGATAGCTTTTCTGTATAGAGGTACTACACAACACAGGACCACTAAGCCCAGCACCAGGAGTCCTCCAATTACTAATCAGGCCTGCTGGAGGAATCCCTTAAGACCTCCCAACCAACTTGAGAAGAAAGAGGTATCTACCCCTGTATTTTCCTTTACCTCCTGGGCCAGGTTTTTAATTTTCGTAAGGGCCGCCATGGTTTTACCATTAACTCCAGAATTCTGAGGGATATAGGTACAGCATTCTTCTCCTATCATCCCACATACCCCGCCTTTTTCTGCAAGGATCATGTCAATAGCCAACCTATTCTGGAGGGTCATTCTAGTATTGGGTCCTAACTCTTCAACTATACCTTGGAAAGCGTCTCTACTATAGTTGATAAACCTTTGCTCAGTGTAATAAACATAGTTTATCCAGTCCACATTTCTGTTGATCTGTATGACGGGAATGAGGGAGAGGAAACCTGCAGTAATCTGGTTCTGGTCTTTGTACTCGTCGGGGACCCCCCTAGGGACACCTATGGAATCTATATAGATCTTGGGGTCGTCAGCATAGCTGGTATGCAGCTGATCTAGACTTCTCTTTTTCCTAGTTAGTTCAGGGGCTATTTCTGGGTCCCAGGGTAGGATTTTGAATTGCATGGCCAGCTTCACCAATGTACACTGACCACTCCATATACCTGGCAGCTGAGATCTCAGTCTTCCGTCCCCACAGAACCAATAAATATCATACATGTATCTGGAATGATTAGTCAATAGGTTAGCATCTATAATCTTATTGGTCTGGCAGAACCCGTCTTCAAATACCCCTAAGGAGGGACCAGTAGAGTTGTCAGGAGAGTAGCAGGTATAGTTATCCTTATTTACTATGACATCCCGAGGGGTTCGCAGTTTGGTTTTTAGACTGACGAGGGGAATATAATCAGGACAGGAGGTGTCATTAGCTCCTTTCAATAACCCCAATAGACAGACTGTGGCATTGTGGTCAGCAGGGAAAGCATGCGTATATAGATAAGTGTTAGCAGCAGCGCAGGTTATACACCCCACCGATATATTTTGGGCCCTGACGTTGTACCTAACCCATTCTAACCATAGGTTTTTACGGGGGTTTATCCGGGTTTCTATGGAGAAGACTTCTTCCCACTGGAGTCCTGGTATAGGAATTACTTCATTCACTATTTGTTGTAATTTTTCACTTCCTTGAAGCTGACTAGTGATAGTGGGAGTCTGGGTAGGTTTTAATTTCTTATTCTTGAGTTCCACTATCCCCAATCTGGGATTAATTGAGCCAACATGACATCCCAAAACATATTTTCCCAAATCTCCCTCTTGAGGATTTTCTAAGTTTAAATACAAAGGGAAGCATGACTTAGTATTGAGACATGTCACTCTATGTGGGCTGGTCTTCCGAGGCGTGAATCCAGCAGTCAAAGTCATTCGAGTTAGTAGAGACCTTCCCTCCTTATCTTTCCTGACTTGAGCCTCCTTTGGTTTATATCCCCAGTCCGTGTCACCCGTGTTCCACCCCACATCTGACCAGTAATAGCAATTCTCATTCCCTGGACGAGTCACACAGAGATAGAATGTTCCCCGGTCATGGGCATCATACCAGTACCAAGTCATTTTTCCACAGCTTGCTATTTCACAAAAATCAAATCGGTAGGTCTGAATCCTTGCGTCAGTGTCTACCCAGAATATGGTGGTTGCCCAACTTGGAACAAACAGTAGATACGTGGAAAGGATATACAGAAGCAGTCTCATTCTGTTCGGCTTCGTTTGCAGTGGGAGGCGTGAATCCAGGTGTTCTTTCCCTCAAGCTTCAGTGCTGTGGGAGTGGTCAGAATCACGGTGTAAGGACCCTCGAATCTGGGTTGGAGGCAGTCTTTCCTCACAAACTTTTTCACATACACCAGGTCACCAGGCAAGAAGTTGTGCACCGTGTCACCTGTGGATTCTGGGAGAGAAGCAGACACTGTAGAATGGGTGTTAGTCAACTCTTTAGACAAAGCAATCACAAATTTTACCACTTTATCATTAGTTTCAGATAGCTCTTGGGGCCTAATGTCTCCTATCTTGGGAGGGGCGCCAAACAGAATCTCATGGGGGGTCAACCCGTGTTTGGCCTGGGGTGTGTGTCTAATGTGATACAGCACTATGGGGAGCAAGTCAGGCCAAGGAAGGGGATAGTCTTGGGTCATTTTCAGAAGTTGGGTTTTGATTGTGGAGTTCATTCTCTCCACTTTGCCTGAGCTGGCTGGATGGTATGGAGTGTGTAGGCCCAAGTGTGTTCCTAGCATGGTCCACAGCTCCCTGTAGACACTTGCAGTGAAGGCTGGGCCTTGATCTGACTCTATTACTTCAGGGATTCCAAATCTGCAGGCAATCTCGGTGATCAGTTTCTTGGCCGTGGTTTTGGCAGTCATGTTGGTGATAGGCTTCTGGCCAGGCAGAGAACATGTCCACAGCCACAAGGACATATTCATATTTTCCTGCTTTTGGCATCTGGATATGGTCGACTTGTATTCTTTGCCAAGGGTAGTCTGGTTTGGCTAAATGCTGGAAGGGGACTCGTTCAGTGGCCGTTGGATTGCAGGTGGCGCAAACAGAGCAGGACTTCGAGTATGCTGCCACGGCAGATGAGATTCCAGGTGCAAAATACAACTTCTTGATGCATGCCAGAGCTTGGTTTTTTCCTCTGTGTGTGGGTCCATGCGCCCACGCAGCCACTGCTGGATACATACGCCTGGGCAGACAAGTTTTTCCATGCACTCTGTAAAAGGGGAGAGATGCTCCTGATCTCAGGGCTCCCGCTGCTTTCCATTGCTTTATTTCTTCAATGGAGGTTTGTTTCTGTTCTTGCCACAATTTGGCTTCAAGTGGTCCGAAGGGTTTGGAATTTTCATCTAATGAGGATTCTTCCAACGTTGTTGGCTTCCTTTTCTTCTTGTCTCTTGGCCTTTCCAAGGACGATTCTCGATACTCCTGGATAGCTTCAGAGTTGGTCTCTTTGGCCATTGCTCTGGTGATAGCCATCATCTGCGAATTTCCTTTAAATTTTTTCGTGTCTTCTTGCTTCTCCTGTTTTTCCTGCCACTTTGGTGACACATTCTCCATTGCTGCTGCCTTGGCTGCTTGGTCTGCCAGGTGGTTTCCTCTTGCTTCTCTTGAGCTTATTCTGCCATGAGCCCTGACCTTAATGACAGCGATCTGAGTAGGTTCTTTCAAGGCTTCAATCAAAGCTTTAATCCAGAGAGCATGTTTCACCGGTGTTCCAGCGGCTGTGATGAATCCCCTATTTCTCCATAGGAGCCCAAAGTCATTAGCAATTCCATGTGCGTACCTTGAATCTGTGTACACATTGACAGTGGTTCCAGTGGCTAGATGACAGGCCTCTATCAGGGCCACAAGTTCTGCTTCTTGTGCAGACATGGAAGGTGGTAGGGCTTCAGCCATAAGGACCTCTGTTTCCGTTGTAACAGCATATCCTGTGTGGAACTTGCCTTGAGCATCAGCAAACCGTGAGCCATCCGTCCATAATCTCCATTTTGGGTCAGCCAGCGGACGGGACACCATATTTTCAGGTGCAGAAGTGTCTTGTTCCAAAATTTTCAAACAGTCATGGGGTAGCATATTGGCATATTCATCTTCCTCTCCCCCCTCAGAAGGTGGAAGCAAAGTGGCAGGATTGATAGTGGTGCACTTTTGGAAGGAGACATTTGAAGGTAACAGCAGGGAACACTGGAGTCTGAGGTGCCTTTGATGAGTAAGGTATCAAAAAACTGACCGGCACATCCAAACATAGATTCAGTGTGAACAGGTGCTAAACCTAGAGTCACCAACTCATATACATACAAGAAAAAAAGGTAGCACACTGTAGCGCTATAGCTTGCAAACACGAAATATGAAAAATATGAAAAATGAATTGCATCATTACCTTAGAAATATGAAAAATTGAGAAGTCTTAGCGCATAAGATGGCCAAATTGGCTATCAGGCTCACATAATTTGGCCATCTTGAGACACGTGGGTGAAGTCCTTGCAACTGGGTCCAGACGTGCCGAGTAATAGCCCAAAGGCCGGTATTTGTCATTATGGTGTTGAGCCAAAACGCCAGATGCATGTCCCCCGGATTCGGACACGAAGAGGTGGAAGGGTTGACTGTAATCCGGGATGCCTAAGGCAGGAGCAGAGATGACACTCTCCTTCAATTTGTAGAAGCACTGTTTCTGCTGTTCATAGACATCTGGATCCGGGGCATTTCGCCAATCTGGTCCTCCATTCTTGAGACTGTCATACAATGGTTGCATGAGTCTGGAGGCTTCAGGAATCCACTGTCTGCAGTAGGTGATAAGTCCAAGAAAGGTCTGCATAGCAGAGTAGGTTTCAGGGTAAGAGATTTCCCTTATTGCTTGCTTTCTTTCTTCAGTAAGATGGCGGGCTCCTTGTGAAATGCAATGTCCAAGAAAGACAACCTTAATCTGACACCATTGAACTTTGTTCTTCGACACTTTACAATTGGCTGAGCAGAGGAACAGCAGCAATGATGTTGAGGCAGGCAATATGGTTTCTTCCGTACCACAAAGCAGTAGATCATCCACATACTGTAACAAAGTTACTTGAGGGTTTTCCTGTATCCAGGGCTTCAAAACAGTCTTCATTGATTGTGTGAACTGGTTGGGAGAATTCTGACCTCCTTGTGGGGTTCTTGTCCATGTTAACTGTCCCCCTTGGAAAGTGAAGGCAAAAAGAAACCTGGAGTCTTCGTGCAGAGGCACGCTGAAGAAGGCATTTGCCAAGTCAATTACAGTTAACATTGTGGCTGTTGGAGGTACGTTGGACAACAAAGTGTTTGGGTTAGGTACCACAGGAGTCTCTAGGATGGTGGCAGCATTCACTGCTCTGAGGTCCTGTACCAGCCGGTATCTTGGAGGTTCTCCTGGAGCGGTCTTCTTCTTGACTGGGAACATAGGTGTGTTACAGGGTGACACACATCTTATCAGAACTCCAGACTTCAGAAGAGAAGAAATTTGAGCACCCAGGCTATATTCTTGTGCGGCTTTGAGAGGGTACTGGGGCAAACGGGGATATTTATATCCAGGCTTGAGATGTACCTTAACTGGAGGTACCCATAAAAGTCCAACATCTTCGGGTCCCTCTGACCACAGGCTGTCAGGAAATTGAGAGGGATCCAGATAGCCAAACGGGTATGTTTCTGCTGTGGCTCCAGGTGTCTCAGGTTGTACAGTCATCATCATCAGAGGAAAGGCCTTTAGAACACATCTGTCTTCTGCCCCTTGCTGGGAATTGGGGTCTTTTAAGCAGAGTTCTATACCTTGTTCTCCAAAAGTGATGGTGGCCTTCATCCTTTCCAGGAGATCTGCACCCAATAAGTTGACAGGGCAGGTTTCAGAGACCAGAAATTTGGTCAATACTCCGGTGAAGGGTCCTGCAGACACTGGGGTAGTGAGGGGGGAAGCAGTCTGTTGACCTTCTACTCCAACACATGTGAGGGTTTCAGAAGACAGAGATACTGATGAAGGAAGGTGTGCAGAAGAGATGACAGAAGTGGCCGCCCCAGTGTCCACTAAGAACTTCAAGGGTTGATTGTCCACCTGTAAGGTGACTGTCCCACAAGCTGCAGATGGATGGGCAGCTGGGAAGGTGGACACTGGTTGGCCTCCCCGTCAGTAGCGTGGGGGTGGCCTCTCATTATAATCTTGACGTCTGTTATCGTAGCTGTCTCTAGAGCCAGGACCATTCCTGTGATTCCCACGGCGTGGACAGTCTCTGAGGATATGATCTGGGCTGCCACACTCCCAGCACAGCACATGTCCTTCGGGGTCACGAGCTGGTCTTCTGTTTCGTTGGTTGGATCTTCTATCGCGCTCATGTTCTTGTCTTCTTGATGGGGGTGGGGGACCTCCTCCACTTCCTTCCACTAGCACCCATTTTATGCCTGACTGATTATTGGGAGGTGGGTAATTTTCTTGAGCTTGGTAGACCATGGACGTCACTGGTTTACTCTTTACTTTAAGTTTGGTGTCCTCCTTCCCATCTGCTGCTTCTTTTTCCCGTTTCTGCAATGATTTATGAAAGGCCTTGACAACAGTTGCTGCATCATCAAAGGAGGAGGATAAAATGTCAGGGCGTACTTTAAGCACTTCCTCTCTCAATTTGTCCTGTAGACCTTGAATGAACGATTCCACTAGAAGTTTCTTCTGAGTCTTGATATTCATATTAAAGCCCAGGTCTTCAAAATGCAAAAGCAGGCGAGCAGAGTATTTCTCTACTGACTCATCAGGCTCTTGCTGGACATCTTGTACTGACCCTGTCTGGTCAGTCAGTCTATCTTGGGCCCAGGAAGTCAATTGTTTGCAATATTCAATGCCTGATTCATAGGTGGTGAGTGACCCAACCTTGGTAGGATCCATAGCCTTTTCCATAGTGGATAGGAAGGGCTCCAACGTTCTGAGGGAGGTGATGCCAGACAGGTCGGCCCAGGTGGCTCCATAGATACCCCTGGTTCGTTCCATACGCCGTGCGTAGTCCATAGGATACTTGTCTGGATCCGGGAGCTTGGAGACCAAGGAATCAATTTGTGTTGGTGTAAATGGCTAATACCTGATTTCTCCCAGAGGTCCAGGGACGATTTTGACAGGGGCTTCCGGTGTCTGACATGGACTTGATTGGCCCCCAGCTTGGGTTGAGGGCATCAAGGGTGTAGTCAACTCAGGGCCCTGAGGTAGATTAGGCATGGCCGGAGTCATCAGTTGGATAGCTATGGGCATTGCCTTCTGAACAGCAGGGCTTCGGAGGCAGACAATTCTGACGGAATTCAGCTCATGGTCTATGGTACGGAGTCCATCCTTCAGGGCTGAGACATGTTCCTGCATGCGGGGCCAAGAGGGTACCCATAGGTACTCGAGGAAATGAGTGGTATTGATAGGGTGCGCCTGGGCATGTCTCCTGCGCTTAACCTGCCAGCATGATGGAGTACTGAATGTATAGTGGCCCGGAGGGTGGCCCGTGACTCATCTGGGTTTAGGGGATCATGGACTGGACCTACTGCATGGATGATGACATCAACAGGAAGGTCTCCTGCATGGGTAGTCAGAGTCTGACCATGTAGCAGGGGACCATGAGTGTGTAAATGAGCCATGCATTCTGTAGTGACGATGGGACCACCAGCTTGGGCTATTAGCAGAGCTAGGCCCCCCTTGTTGGAGCAGTTCGAGTTGGCAGGACTAACTATAGCGCCAACCTGATGTGTCAGGATATCACCGTACCCTATGGACAATGTCACTGGATTCCCGTTGTGGTCTGTGTAATTCTGTGAGTAGCAGGGATACCAGTTTTCGGGTACACCGGGAGCTGGGGGCCTGATCGGGGTTTCCATGAATCTTACAGAGCGACTATCCTCTCTGGGGATGCGTGAAAGAGAGTGAGTTGCCTCAACCCTGGAGTAGGGGGTGGAGTGGGCCCTAGGGCCAGGGGTTGACAATGATGGTGGGGAGAGAGATAAAGGGAGAGGAGGTGCTGGTGGCACTGGGGGTGGTGATGGCTGTTGAGGGGCCCACCCTTCCCCTATTTCCTGATCCTCCTCCCCTTCATTGAATCCTGTAATGTCACGGCGGCGGCTTCTGATCACTGTCTGGAAGGCTGAAGATTCATGCATTGCAGCTATGGCCGGATTGGGGTGAGTGAAAGGGAACAACGGTGTTACATCTGGTGCCATATTGGGAGCTGCGGCCTGCACAGGTGCAGGCGGTGGCTGATAGTAGGCCCCGGATGGTGTCAGCAAGGGATATAGGCCTGACTGGGTGTGCCTAGGTGTCTCAAGATGGCTGCCGGAAGAAATGGGGTGTTGGCCATTTCCGGGTGTACCAAGATGGCTGCTGGGTGTCCCAAGATGGCTGCTGGAGGAAATGGGAAGGGCGTTGTCTGGGGGCTTCCCACTGTTGGGAATAGGAGGGGCATCGGGCTGGGCATTACACCAGTGGCGGCCCGCCCCACAGACACGGCAGGTCTCCGCCCAGGGCGGATTCTGTTCACCGCACGCATGACAAGTGCAACCTCCCTTTGTTCTGAGATCGGTGCCATTATAAGGCGGTGGCTGAGGGCTTGGAACCGTGACGGGCATGAGGGGTGCGGCGGCCATTTTAGTTACATCAATAAGATCATATGCAGAGCATTTCACATATCCGAACAAAGGCTCAGCACCTTCTGAACCTCCTACACCATCTACTTCCTTCCAGCCCTCAATTTTCAAATCATTTGCTACTCTGAGATGTGCCTGTGCTTGATGTAGAAGTCTCTCATCACATAACTCTCCCTTCTTCTGTGCTACATAATCCTTCCACGCTGAAGGCTGAAGTCTGCCCGTAGTAGGCAAACCCATCATCTTATACAAACTTCTCACATTTTTAACAGCCTTCTTTCCCTCCCGTGACTGAACCAGCTCACAGACCCCCACAGCACCACCCTCTAACTTATGAGGTTTCCCAGATCTAAACATGCACATCATGATTTAACAAAGTGCAATGGTCTGTCGCGACTCAGACCACCGATGCCGCTGGCAGGTCACCACCCGTCAACCTGGAGCCCTCCTCAACACACTGACAAGACAGAGAGTCCTAATCAATCTATCCCTTCCCTAACCGTGGGTGATGACTTTACAGCCCAGCTCACCGTAACACTCCTATATTCACAGCGGGACGTCTCCTTGTGAGATTCCCCTGTATTGGACAAAGAGCCCTCCTCAATTTGTCATTTATAAGACAGAGAATCCTAATCAATCTGTTACTAACTAGACTATCATGTGCGTCTTTTACCCCACTCAACACTTCAAAAATCTAAAATTTGTCCCAACTTTATTCTAACAGTCACGGGAGACATCTATCTACATAAAGGTACAGTGACCGGAGGAGGAGGAAGTGGTGTTGACCCAAGTACGCGCAGACATGCGACGTCACTCGGTCTCACTTGCTGGTTCGTGGCGTGGGATCGCCTTCGGTCTCACCACTCAACCGGTCACCCACCCAGACCCAATTTGGACAGTACAGCAAAGCCAACAATGACTGACGCACACAGGCAAGTGGGACACATATAAAATATATGATCTCAACTTACCGTGTTCGATGGAGGGTGATCAGTCCTCGCACTCAGTCACCGCGGGCACCACCGCAAAGTCCTCAGGACGGGTCCGGACGGGCGGCGATCCACTGCCCCACGTTGCCAGGCGCCAATTGTCGGGGTCGTATCGACAAACCACTCGTCCTTCAGTCACTTCAAATTAGATTATGAGCATGTGGTACCACATATAAGATGAGTCAGACAATCAGGCTGGTTCAATCTTAAAGCATGCTCTGGCACGTAGCTTTCTCAGCAAGAGCTCTCTTTATTATTACAAGCACAAAGTTATATAGTATACATATCAGGGTGGAGCGAGGGGCACCTAAAGAGAAACAGTATAGCCATATATGGAAATGTATAGTATCCTAACATCTGGATTGGTTTCACTGTTCCTTCAGCTCAGCTCAGCTCCCGAATGATGTAACTTTTGGCTGATGCAATCTTCTTGGAATTCAGGATCCAGTTACGTACTCCAGAGATGGGTCTCTAACTAAATGCCACGTAGCAAGGAAAGCTTATAGTTTGAATATACAAAATGGAAGCTAGCACATAAGCATCACATATAAAAGTACAAAAAACATTATATATAAGTACAAAAATATATTTTAACCCTGACACATACAGCACTTCCGAGCAGCAACTTGTGGTGTTGGAGCCCAGGTTCACGTAGAAAAATAGAGGGGAAGCTCACTTAACTGTTGCGGGTGCTCAGGAAAACGGATAATATAGAACCACTAATATAATCCGGCACATCAAACGTAAATAGGATGCAAAAACAAAGTTTTTATTTGAAACAGTGACAGCTCATACTCCATGATAAGTATAGGTACATAGTTTCTCAACGTTTCAGCATTGTATGCCTTTTTCAAGAGGTACCTTTTACTGTATAAAGAAAAAAACAAACAAATTAATGACAGATAAAGTAACAATCTGAATATATATGTACATAAAACAAGGGGAAAAAAAAGGGGGGGAGAAAAAGGAAAACAAAAAATGCATGAGCAGTGAATCATAAATATATACAGGACACCAAAATTGAAGCACAGATAAAAAAGGATGTTCTTTTTAATATGTACAGAAAATATATCAAAAATAAAAAATAAATAAAAACCAGCGGGAAGAAAAATAAATGAATATATGTACGGGGCCTACAAACTCTCATGTATATTTAGAAGACCACCACATAGTAATGTGTAGAAAAATAAAAAAGTGTATGAAACTATGACCAACATGTGGTCAAAGTGAGAATATACATCGCTAGTATATATGGTGATAAATAACTGATAATATAACAACAATATATGACTCAAATAAATAGAGAAACATTAGAAGCCATGGCCATATCATAGTAGTTTGAGAAATGCATGTTTAAGGCCACAAAAAATGAATATATCATTATATCATAACAGACCATACTGCACAAAAGGGAAGTAGAAAACGGAGGGCTAATCAGTAAATAGAGATAAATATCGGTGCTACAAAATATACAATGATAGAGACCATATGGCGTGCCTCCACATAGATGCTAAAGTATATGATTATAACAACGCAGCTAGACCACCGAATCCAAGAACATAAAGAAGCGGTAAAGTAGCGGTGCAAGTATATATGGGACATACCTTAGTAAGCATGAAGAAATGAAAGGGAAAACGTCCAGGAGTTTCCAATACGGCAGTGAGCTGTGGCGCCATGGTGCAAGAACAGCTATTTATGTGCCTGGTGAAAGCTGATCCCGAGAACTTCCGGGTCTGGCTAGAAAGGTTAGGTGTGCAGTGCGCATGTGCAAAAAGCCGAGAGGTGCCGAAAGGTGGCCGAACGAGGCCGAATCCCACAGAGTGTGGAGCCCAGGTTCAGTCAGGATCTAGGCTGAGGCCTAGTATGAGCAACTTTGAAATCTGGTGTAACTTGAAATTGGAAGTAGCAGGACTTCTTGCCGGACACACAGCAGTGGAACAGCTGGCATTACTGAATCCCAGTAACACAGGAGCAAGTGTTTTTATCTGTGCATACAGCACTTCCGAGCAGCAACTTGCGGTGTTGGAGCCCAGGTTCAGTCAGGGTCTAGGCTGAGGCCTATTATGAGCAACTTTGAAATCTGGAGTAACTTAAAATTGGAGGTAGCAGGACTTCTTGCCGGGCATACAGCAGGGGAACAGCTGGCACTACTAAACCCCAGTAACACAGGAGAGAGTGTTTTTATCTGTGCATACAGCACTTATGAGCAGCAACTTGCGGTTTTGGAGCCCAGGTTCAGTCAGGGTCTAGGCTGAGGCCTAGTATGCACAACTTTGAAATCTGGTGTAACTTGAAATTGGAGGTGGCAAAACTTCTTGTCAGACACACAGCAGGGAAACAGCTGGCATTCCTGAACCCCAGTAACACAGGAGCGAGTGTTTTTATCTGTGCATACAGCACTTCCGAGCAGCAACTGGCGGTGTTGGAGCCCTGTTTCAGTCAGGGTCTAGGCTGAAGCTTAGAAGAGCAACTTTGAAATCTGGTGTAACTTGAAATTGGAGGTAGCAGGACTTCTTGCCGGGCACACAGCAGGGGAACAGCTGGCACTACTAAACCCCAGTAACACAGGAGCAAATGTTTTTATCTGTGCATACAGCACATCCGAGCAGCAACTTGCGGTGTTGGAGCCCAGGTTCAGTCAGGGTCCAGGCTGAGGCCTATTATGAGCAACTTTGAAATCTGGTGTAGCTTGAAATTGGAGGTAGCAGGACTTCTTGCCGGGCACACAGCAGGGGAACAGCTGGCACTACTAAACCCCAGTAACACAGGAGAGTGTTTTTATCTGTGCATACAGCACTTCCGAGCAGCAACTTGCAGTTTTGGAGCCCAGGTTCAGTCAGGGTCTAGGCTGAGGCCTAGTATGAGCAAATTTGAAATCTGGTGTAACTTGAAATTGGAGGTGGCAGGACTTCTTGCCGGACACACAGCAGGAAAACAGCTGACACTCCTGAACCACAGTAACACAGGAGCAAGTGTTTTTATCTGTGCATACAGCACTTCTGAGCAGTAACTGGCGTTGTTGAAGCCCAGGGTCAAGGAGGGTGTAGAAATCCGATATAGAGTAGTTGCCTTGTTCCGTGGCACTTCAAAATGTATATACTCCAAACAAGAGAAACGTAAGCTTTACTGCCATAAAATGATGAATTTAATTAAAAAATATTGAAATAAAGACATTTCAAATATAAACGCATATATGCACATGGCGACAAGAAATGAAACCAAAAATAAAAAATTAGGGTATAGGGGTTGAAATGAATGCATACAAGTACATTTCATAATCCATTAATGCTGCCTAAGGAACGGTATGTACACCTGTTATATAGTGCAGACAATGTATGTAGGACTTCTCATCATCATCATCATTACAAGTTATATCTGACAGTAAAAAATACAGTCATTGAGGAAAAATGTTAGTTCACACCCCATATATTAAAGGTCCAGCATGTAATCATGATAATATGGCACACAAATCAATGATCTGATCAAGCAGAACCTAGGAAAAGTGCATGGTGCATAGTGAAAATTGCTATGTATGCCTGCAAGTGCAGGTGAAAACACGGCAACTATCAGAGTGCATAGCCACTGTTGGCGAATGGCGATATAATACTATACCTCAATAAAGGCTGACGCACCAGTCACGCGCGTTTTTCTTGTAGCTTGTTGAAGAAGGGAAGTGCATGTATGCTTGCGCGTTGGTTTTGCCGCACAGACTGCCTTCCTGCTCTGACTCGTTGGGTAGGGGAGCGGCTATGCCTCATATGACGCTGACTTGCAGTCACGTTGTGCAGAATTCGTCAGCGGTAGCATAGCTCCAACACAAAGCTGGCGTCATGACTGATTTTCTCTATAAACATGCACCTATAAGCAAACATACACGCACGTCCCCTCTTGAAGAAGCTACAAGCTAAACGCGCGTGAGGGGTGCCGCAACCTTTATTGAGGTACAGTATTATATCGCCATTGTCCATCAGTCGCTATGCACTGTGATACCTAGATAGCATAAACCTTTTGTATCTGTTGGCGTTGTTTCACCTGCACTTGCAGGTATACCTTGCTATTTTCAATATGCACGATGCCCTCTCTATAGATTATGCATGATTATTGCGCCTTATTATCAGGATTAGATGCAAGAACTTTCATATATGGGGGGTGAACTTACAGTTGTCCGCAATCAGTGTATTTTTTACTGTCACATATATAAGTAATGATGATGATGACTAATCCTACATCCATTGTCTGCACTATATTACAGGTGTACATACCGTTCCTTAAGCAGCAATAATGGACTATGAAATGTACTTGTATGCATTCATTTCAACCCCAATATCCTATGTAGTTTTTTTTGGTTAGCATTTGTAGTCGCCAAGTACATATATGCGCTTATATTGAAAATGTATATTTGCACATATTTGGGACTACAATTAATCATTTTATGGTTGGAAAGCTGCCGTTTTTCTGGTTTTGAGCATATCAATCAGGGTGTAGCCTCATCCCTATGTGGAGCAAGTTAGACATCTGATGTTGTGTGAATGTGGAGGGAGCAGGAATTATTGCCGGACACACAGCAGGGGAACAGCTGGCGTTACTGAACCCCACAAACACAGGAGAGAGTGTTTTTCTCTGTGCAGACGGCACTTCTGAGCAGCAACTGGCAGTGTTGGAGCCCAGGGAGTACAGTTCAGGTGGTAGAGAAACATGAACAGAACAGGAGACACTGATACTGTTATTAATCAGTTATTTAATCTGAAACCGGACAGGCAAATTCAGGTGAGATCCATGCCTTGTTCATTTTCAGAAAAGTAAGCCGGTCAACATTATCGGAGGATAGTCGCATGCAACGGTCTGTTAGTACACCACCTGCGGCACTAAAGATGTGCTCCGATAATACACTAGCAGCAGGGCAAGCCAGCACCTCCAATGCATACTGGCTAAGCTCTGGCCATGTATCCAGCTTAGAGACCCAAAACTTGAATGGGGAAGAGCCGTCTGGGTGTACACGGAGAGGGCAAGACATGTAGTCTGTAACCATATGACCGAAACGTTGCCTCCTGCTGACTGGAGCCGTCTGTGATGGTGTAGACATTTGTGGCGGTGACACAAAACATCGCCACATTTGGGCAATACTGGTCTTGACCTGTGAAGAGGCGCTGCTTCTTCTCCCTCTTGGTGCAGAGCTTCCTCCACTGCCTCGACGCACAGAGCTGCTTTGTAAAGCACTAGCAGCAGTGCTCTCGGCTGGAATGGAGAACATGATGGAATGCACCAGTGTGTCTTGGTACTCCCGCATTTTATGCTCCCGGTTCAACGGTGTTATGAGGCTTTGTAAGTTGTCCCGGTAGCGAGGGTCTAGGAGGGCGTACACTCAAAAATAAGAAGTGGTGAGAATGTGGGCGATGATGCGGTTGTTTCTCAGGCACTGCAGCATGAAATCAACCATGTGCTGCAGACTCCCAACTAGCCATGAAACACTGTCCCCTGCAAGAGGCGTCATCTCTTCCTGCTCTGCATCACCCCACCCTCGCTCTACACACTGACTACTAGAGCATTGTGTACCTCCCTTCTCTGGAGCGATGTCTTCCTCCTCCATTGACTCCTCCTCATCCTCCTCACAAAGTGTCCCATGCCTAGGCCTTTGTGAGGAACCACGTTGCGCAGACTGTCCTGAAGGTGATGGAATTTGAGACTCCTCATCCTCCACCTCTTCCAAAACCTCATCCCTTAGTGCTTGCAGTGTTTTTTGAAGCAGGCAGATAAGGGGGACAGTCATGCTGACTAGTGCATCATCTGCACTCGCCATCCGCGTTGAGTCATCAAACGCACGCAAAACGTGGCAGATGTCCTTCATAAAGGCCCACTCAGTGGTGGTGAAGTGTGAACGGCGCAAATTGCGAGTTGATTGCGCCTGATGCTGCTGGTACTCCATTACTGCTGCCTGCTGCTCAAACAACCGCTCCAACATATGTAACGTGGAATTCCACCTGGTGGGTGGGTCACATATGATGCGATGTTCTGGAAGGTGGAATCGGCGTTGCAGAGCTGCAATGCGTGATCTGGCCATGCTGGAATGCCACAAGTGAGCGCACTCTAGGCGGACCTTGTGCAGCAGTGCATCAAGATCCGGATAGTCCCTCAAAAAACTCTGCACGACCAAGTTGAGCACATGTGCCAGACATGATATGTGAGTGAGGTTGCATAGGCCCAGAGCTGCCACCAGATTTCGGCCATTGTCACACACTACCAAGCCTGGCTGGAGATTCGCTGGCACAAACCACACGTCGCTGTCCTGCTTGATGGCATTCCAGAGCTCCTGCGCTGTGTGGCTTCGATTCCCCATCAAAATTAATCTCAGGACGGCCTGTTGACGTTTGGCCACGGCTGTGCTCATATCGGTCGTAAAAGGTAAACGTTCAGGGGTCCATGTGGAGGTAGACCGTGACGACTCCTGCAGCGATGATTCTGAGGAACTGGAGTAGGAGGAGGAGTCAATGTGTACAACCTGGATTCCTGCAATCCTTGGAGTTGGCAGAACACGTACAGCGCCACACGCAAGACCTGTACCCGGCTCCACAACATTGACCCAATGGGCAGTGAGGGAAAGGTATCGTTCCTGTCCATGGGTACTGGTCCACGCATCGGTGATCAGGTGAACCTTGCTACTGATGGCGTTTGATAGCGCATGTTTAATTTTTCCCTCCACATGCCTTTGCAGGGCAGGGATGGCTTGCCTGCTGAAATTAAAACGGCTGGGCACGTTGTATTGTGGGACTGCCAATGCCATAAAGTTACGGAATGTGTCAGTCTCCACCAGCCTGAATGACAGCATTTCAAGAGACAGGAGTTTTGCAATGCCAGCATTCATAGCCTGTGCTCGGGGATGGTTTGCCGCGTAGGGCCGCATTTTCTCCCATGCCTGTGCTACCGATTGCTGTACAGTGGCCTGGGAGTGTGAGGATGACTGGGAACGTGGTGCTGTGAGTGGAATTACACTGGGTCTCTGTACACCAGTGCCAGAGGTTCTTCCAGGGCGATCCTGTGAGGATGCCGAACCAGCTGTGTGTGAGCTAGAGGAAGAGGCTACAACACGAGCTGAAGATGTAGGTTGTGCTGTAGGTTGGCCTACGTCTCCAGTGTGTCTTTGTAACTCCACCATGTGCTTGGTCCGCACATGTTTCCACATATTTGTGGTATTGAGGTTGCTGACACTTTTACCTCTTTTGACTTTTTGATTACACAGCTTGCATTTGACATAGCAAATGTCATCTGCAACTGTGTCAAAAAAGGACCACGCACTGCAAGTCCTGGGAGCGCCCGTTTTGGCTTTTGGAAGAGAACTGCTCCAAATGGGTGCCAAAACTGAGGCTACTGGCAACCGAGTCTGCACCCTACCTCTCCCTCCTGTTTGGACCGTTGGGGAATCTCTTCCTCAGAGCTTCACCCACCACCTTCCTGTTCCTCACGCCATGATGGGTCAAGGACCTCATCATCTCCACCAACCTCTTCAAACACCTGCTTCTCCTGGGTCGTCTGGCCAGCACCATGCGCAAGAGAAACTGGCACCTGAGTCTCATCATCATCAGATGCGTTCTGCGGTGTGCTGACCATCGGCACTGGCTCACCCGCCTCTTCAGATTCAGAGAGACAAAGCAGTTGCGCATCACTGCATACTCCCTCTTCTTCACATTCTAGAATGCTGCTTGGCTTGGCCCTCTTTCCAAGCCAACAGATTCAGAGAACAGAAGTAGAGACTGAGCTGGCTCCTGTACAGAGCTCTCTGACTGCCTGGGCTATTTGGCAGGTGGTGAAGAGACAGATGGTTGCTCTTCAGTGCTCTGGTTCTGAGAGGATGTGGAAGCAATTGAAGTCGATGCTTTTGCTGCCATCCATCCAACAACGGCTTCAATTTGTTCTTCCCGAAGCAAGGGGGTACGGCGAGCTCCTACAAAGCTGCGCATAAAGGACCGCTCACGGGGAAAACTGGTGGATGCTGTGTCACTCGTGGCCGCAGCAGGCACAGAATCCCCACAAGTCCTCTCCCTGCTGAAACTCCACGCCCACGACCATGTGCCTTACTCCCTGCCTTCTTCATCTTGGTAGATTGATAAAGATAGGCAGAAAAGTACTAAGGCCTTAGTGTTCTTATTCCTGAACAGCTGCTAACAGGTATAAGAAACACTAAGTTTATTAAGTGTGGACTACACTTTAATTTGAGCTAATGTGGCCTAGCAAGTGTCAAGTGTAGTGTTTGGTGAACTTTATTAACTTTTTTGTGATTTTCACAAAAAAACAAAGGTTGTGATTGAGACAAAAGATGTACAATCAATAGTATCACAAACTTTTTGTAGCTATTACAAACTAGAATGCAATAGATAAGGCTACAAAAAGTAGGGTAATACTAATCTGGCTGATTGTTGTGAATGTGTTAGAAATGAATTCTGAGCAGAAGTTCCCTCTGGTGGTTACAAACAGTACTGAACTATTCAATGAAGATTGTGAAGATTGGCAATCAGGTGTTACAGACTGGTCTTATATAAGGGAGGTTCCCTCCCATCAGGGTTGCCGGTGATCAATTGTTCTTGTCTCAACTTTGGTTCCTGGTTCATTTGGAAGCTTGCTGTGTCTTGCCTGCATCTTCTGCTAACAGATAAGATATTTTCTGCTTTTATTTTTGTGCTTGCTTTTTGCATTTTGTCCTGCACTTCTGTGGAGGTCAGCCAGGTCCCCTCTGGGGACTTGTGCTCCTCTCAGTTTATCTGAGCCACTGTTATTTGTTCATTTGCCTTTTCCAGTTTTTTCAGTGGCTGCTGCTTAGTTTTGTTACACCAGAAAACTAATTTCGGTGGTGGAGATCGTGTGATCTCAGGTGTTTTTGCAATTAGTGAGTTGGTTTTTTTTTAGGGTTTTTTGGATTGCAGTAAGTGTCCTTCCTATCCTTTTCTTTCTAGGAATATTGGGCCCCAACGTTTGCTCATACTATTTTCTGTCTGTGTCTGTATTTCCTCTTGTCTAACCGCCATTACATGTTTGGGGGCTTCCTATGTTCTTTGGGGATCTGCTCCGGGGCAGATAGCTTTCCTCTTTCTATCTTTAGGTGTAGTTAGCTTCTCAGGCTGTGACGAGGCGTCTAGGACCAACGTAGGTACGCTCCACGGCTGCCTTTAGTTGTGGTGGTTAGTCAGTAGATTCCAACCTCTCTGGTGTATTGCCTTTTTTGCCTGCTCTCCTCAGCTACCAAATCATAACAGTATCACCGGCCAAACTAAAAATTATATGGTACTCACAGAAGGGAAAGATAGTGTAAAACAAACAAAAAAAAAAGTTGTCAGAGTTGTAAGAGATATATATATATATATATTTTTTTTTTTCCTTTCCCTCTTTTTCTCTGGGTGTTGAGGATTTTTTTTTTCTCTCAATGGAGTTTGCACATTTGTCTGGCCGTGTGGATCAGCTTGCCACTGAAGTTCGGAGTATTGCTACCTATCTTGCAGGGTTGCCGGTTGTGGAACCTAGGATCCCCATGCCAGATTTGTTTTTGGGGGATCGAGCTAAATTTCAGAATTTCAAAAATAACTGTAAGTTGTTTTTTGCCTTAAAACCTAAGTCCTCAGGGAACGCAGCACAGCAGGTTCAAATTGCCATCTCTCTCCTGCGCGGCGATCCTGAGGATTGGGCTTTTCCCTGACATCTGGGGATCCTGTTTTGAGTAATGTTGATGCATTTTTTCTGGCTCTTGGGTTATTGTACGATGAACCTAATGTCACTGATCAAGCTGAAAAAGCCTTGTTGGCATTAAATCAGGGGCTTGAGGACGCTGAGTTGTACTGTCAGAGATTCCGAAGGTGGGCAGTCCTGACCAAATGGAATGATGATGCTTTGGCAGCCCTTTTTCGGAAGGGTCTGTCAAAGAATGTAAAAGATGTTATGGTGGGTTTCCCTGCTCCCTTTGTTCTCAATGATTCTATGTCATTGGCGATTCAAATTGACAGACGTTTGCGTGAGCGTAGAGGTATGCGTGGAATAGTGTTGCCTTGTGAACCAGCTTCTGAACCCATGCAGTGTGATAGAGTGGCTTCTGGGGCACAGAGTCATGAGTTTCGAAAACGCAATGGGTTATGTTTCTACTGTGTTGACGCCTCTCATGCTATTTCAGTCTGCCCTAAGCGGGGAAGACGTTTTGCACGCTCAGTTGTCTTGGGTAGTGTTCAGACTAAATTTCTGTTGACTGTTACCCTGATTTGCTCCCTGTCCACATTTTCTGCTCAGGCTTTTGTTGATTCGGGAGCAGCTATTAACCTGATGGATTTTGATTTTGCTAAACGTTGTGAGTTTCCCTTGATACCCCTACGGAAGTCTATTCCCCTAATGAGGATTGATTCTACCCCTTTGGCTGAGAATAAACCCCAGTTCTCTACTCAGGTGATAACGAAGGTTGAACCTGATCATCAGGAGAGTTGCAAATTTTTGGTGCTGTATAATCTGCATGACATTATTGTACTGGGTTTCCCTTGGTTACAGTCTCATAATCCTGTTTTGGATTGGAAATCTGTGTCTGTAACCAGTTGGGGATGCCAATGTGTTAATGCCAACACTCCAGTTTTTTCTGCCTCTCCCCAGGCTCAGGATGTTCCTGACTTTTTGACTGATTTTTCTGATGTGTTTAGCGAAAGTAAATCTGCATCCTTGCCCCCCCATAGGAGCTATGACTGCGCTATTGAATTAGTGCCTGGTAGTAATTTTCCCTAAAGGTCGCCTTTTTAACTTGTCTGTACCTGAACATGACGCTATGCGGTCTTATATCAAGGAGTCATTGGAGAAGGGTCATATCAGACCATCCTCTTCACCCTTGGGTGCCGGTTTTTTCTTTGTGGCCAAAAAGGATGGTTCATTAAGTCCGTGTATTGATTATCGTCTCTTGAACAATATCACTGTGAAATATCAATATCCGTTACCCTTGATTTCTGACCTGTTTTCCAGGGTGAAAAGTGCTACTCGGTTTACCAAGCTTGACCTCAGGGGGGCATATAACCTTATTCGCATTAAGCACGGGGATGAATGGAAGACGGCATTTAATACCCCAGAGGGGCATTTTGAGTACCTAGTGATGCCCTTTGGGATAACTAATGCTCCTTCCGTCTTCCAGTCCTTCATAAATGACATTTTCAGGGATTTTGTGGATAAATTTCTGATTGTTTATTTGGATGATATCTTGATTTTTTCCAATGACTCGGACTCTCATGTGAAACATGTTCGGACTGTGTTCCAGATTTTGAGAGAGAATGCTCTGTATGTGAAGGGATCAAAGTGTCTTTTTGGCGTACAGAGGATCTCATTTCTGGGATTCATTTTGTCCCCATCTGTTATTGAAATGGACCCGGTCAAGGATCAGGCCATCTGTGATTGGTTCCAACCTACTTCATTAACCCCTTACTGCCATCGGACGTACTATCCCGTCCATGGTACCTGGGCCCGTATGACCATGGACGGGATAGTACGTCTCGTGCGATCGGACGCGCTCCCGGGGGGAGCGCAGCCGATCGCGGCCGGGTGTCAGCTGATTATCACAGCTGACACCCATGACTCTGTGTCAGGAGTGGTCACGGACCGCTCCCGGCACATTAACCCCTTGCACACCGCGATCAAACATGATCGCGGTGTACTGGGGGCACAGGGGAGGATCGCGCAGGGTGGGGGCTCCCTGCGCGCCCTCCTGAGACCCTCAGAGCAGCGCGATGTGATCGCGCTGTTCTGAGGGCTTCCTCTCTCCCAGGACCCGGATCCAAGATGGCGCCGGGGTCCTGGAGGGAGGCGGCTACCTCAGTGCCTGCCGAGAGCAGGCACTGAGAAGCCTGCAGCTATGCCAGAGCGATCGCTGGTGTGACAGAGTGCTGTGCACACTGTCACACCAGCGATCTGACAAAATACAGTGATGTCCCACCCTGGGACAAAGTAAAAAAATTAAAAAAATAAAAATAAACATGTTTAAAAAAAAAATCCAAAATAAATTAAAAAAAAAAAAATATTCCCCAATAAATTCACTTCTTCCTGTAAATAAAATAAACAAAGCAATAAAAGTACACATATTTGGTATCGCCGCGTCCGTAACGACCCCCCCTATAAAATTGTCCACTAGTTAACCCCTTTAGTGAACCCCTTAAAAAAAAAAAAAAAAACCGAAGCAAAAAATCAATGCTTTATCATCATACCGCCGAACAAAAAGTGGAATAACACGCGATCAAAAAGACCGATATAAATAAACATGGTACCGCTGAAACGTCATCTTGTCCCGCAAAAAATGAGCCATCATACAGCATCATCAGCGAAAAAATAAAAAAGTTATAGCTCGCAGAATAAAGCGATGCAAAAATAATTATTTTTTATATAAAATTGTTTTTATTCTATAAAAGCGCCAAAACATGAAAAAATGATATAAATGAGGTATCGCCATAATCGTACTGACCCGAAGAATAAAACTGCTTTATCAATTTTACCACACGCGGAACGGTATAAACGCCTCCCCCAAAAGAAATTCATGAATTGCTGATTTTTGTTCATTCTAACCTCCCAAAAATCGAAATAAAAAGCGATCAAAAAACGTCACGTGCTCAAAAATGGTACCAATAAAAACGTCAACTCGTCCCGCAAAAAATAAGACCTCACATGACTCTGTGGGCCAAAATATGCAAAAATTATAGCTCTCAAAATGTGATGATGCAAAAACTATTTTTGCAATAAAAAGCGTCTTTTAGCGTGACAGCTGCCAATCATAAAAACCCGCTATAAATAGTAAATCAAACCCCCCTTCTCACCCCCTTAGTAAGGGAAAAATAATAAAATTTAAAAAAAGTATTTATTTCCATTTTCCCATTAGGGTTAGGGTTAGGGTTACGGCTAAAGTTAGGGTTAGGGTTGGCGCTAAAGTTAGGATTATGGTTAGGGTTGGGATTAGGGGTGTGTTAGGGTTAGGTTTGTGGTTAGGGTTGGGACTAGGGTTAGGGGTGTGTTGGGGTTAGGGTTGGAGTTAGAATTGGGGGGTTTCCGCTGTTTAGGCACATCAGGGGCTCTCCAAATGTGACATGGCGTCTGATCTCAATTCCAGCCAATTCTGCGTTGAAAAAGTCAAACGGTGCTCCTTCACTTCTCAGCTCTGCCATGCGTCCAAACAGTAGTTTATCCCCACATATGGGGTATCAGCGTACTCTGGACCCCAAGAGTTATTGTGCAATTTGTCCTATTTCTTCTGTTACCCTTGGGAAAATAAAAAACTGGGGGCGAAAATATCATTTTTGTACAAAAAAAATATTTTTTTGTTTTTACGGCTGTACATTATAAACTTCTGTGAAGCACTTGGGGCTTCATAGTGCTCACCACACATCTAGATAAGTTCCTTGTGGGTTCTATTTTCCAAAATGGGGTCACTTGTTGGGGATTTCCACTGTTTAGGCGCATCAGGGGCTCTCCAAATGCGACATGATGCCCCCAGACCATTCCATCAAAGTCTGCAATCCAAAACGTCACTACTTCCCTTCCGAGCCCCGACGTGTACCCATACAGTAGTTTTCTCCCACATATTGGATATCAGCGTACTCAGGACAAATTGGACAACAACTTTTGGGGTCCAATTTCTCCTGTTACCCTTGTAAAAATAAAATATTGGGGTAAAAAAATCATTTTTGCAAAAAAAAAAAAAGATTTTTTATTTTTACGGCTGTGCGTTATAAACTTCTGTGAAGCACTTCGGGGTTCAAAGTGCTCACCACACATCTAGACAAGTTCCTTGTGGGGTCTATTTTCCAAAATGGGGTCACTTGTGGGGGGTTTCCACTGTTTAGGCGCATCAGGGGCTCTCCAAATGCAACATGACGCCCCCAGACCATTCCATCAAAGTCTGCAATCCAAAACATCACTACTTCCCTTCCGAGCCCTTACGTGCGCCCATACAGTAGTTTTCTCCCACATATTGGGTATCAGCGTACTCAGGACAAATTGGACAACAACTTTTGGGGTCCAATTTCTCCTGTTACCCTTGTGAAAATAAAATATTGGGGCGAAAAAATCATTTTTGTAAAAAAAAAAAGGATTTTTTATTTTTACGGCTGTACGTTATAAACTTCTGTGAAGCACTTCGGGGTTCAAAGTGCTCACCACACATCTATATAAGTTCCTTGTGGGGTCTATTTGCCAAAATGGGGTCACTTGTGGGGGGTTTCCACTGTATAGGTGCATCAGGGGCTCTCCAAATGTGACATGACGCCCCCAGACCATTCCATCAAAGTCTGCAATCCAAAACGTCACTACTTCCCTTCCGAGCCCTGACGTGCGCCCATACAGTAGTTTTCTCCCACATATTGAGTATCAGCGTACTCAGGACAAATTGGACAACAACTTTTGGGTTCCAATTTCTTCTGTTACCCATGTGAAAATAAAATATTAGGGGCGAAAAAAAAAAAAGGATTTTTTATTTTACGGCTGTACGTTATAAACTTTAGTGAAACACCTGGGGGTTAAAAGTTCTCACCACACATCTAGATAAGTTCCTTGAGGGGTCTAGTTTCCAAAATGGTTTCATTTATGGGGGTTTCCACTGTTTAGGCAGATCAGGAGCTCTCCAAACACGACATGGCGTCCAGCCAATTCTGCGTTGAAAAAGTCAGACGGTGCTCCTTCCCTTCCAAACTCTGCCATGCACCCAAACAGTGGTTTACCCCCACATATGGGGTATCAGCACACTCAGGACAAATTGCACAATAACTTTTGGAGTCTTGTTACCCTTGGAAAAATAAAAATTGGGGTGAAAAGATCATTTTTGTGGAAAAAATATGATTTTTAAATTTTACGGCTCTACATTATAAACTTGTGTGAAGCACTTGGGGGTTCAAATTGCTCACCAAAGATCTAGAAAAGTTCCTTAGGGGGTCTAGTTACCCAAATGGGGTCATTTGTGGGGGGTTTCCACTGTTTAGGCACATCAGGGGCTCTCCAAATGCAACATGGCATCCAATCTCAATTCCAGCCAATTTTGGTTGGAAAAAGTCAAATGGTGCTCCTTCCATTCCGAGCTCTGCCGTGAGCCCAAACAGTGGTTCCCCCCACATATGGGGTATCAGCATACTCAGGACAAATTGGACAACAACTTACGTGGTCCAATTTCTCCTGTTACCCTTGGGAAAATAAAAAATTAGTGACTAAAAGATAATTTTTGTGGGAAAAAAATAGGATTTTTTATTTTCATGCCCGGGCATTATAAACTTGTGTGAAGCACTTGGGGGTTTAAAGTGCTCACCAAAGATCTAGATAAGTTCCTTAGGGGTCTAGTTTCCAAAATAGGGTCACTTGTGGGGGGTTTCCACTATTTAGGCTCATCTGGGGCACTGCAAACGGAACATGACCCCCATCAACGTCTGCATTCCAAAACGTTACTACTTCCTTTCCAAGCCCTGCCGTGCACCCAAACAGTTTCCCCCCCCCACATATGGGGTATCAGCGTACTCAGGACAAATTGGACAACAACTTTTGGGGTCCAATTTCCTTGGGAAAATTCAAAAATTTGGGACTAAAAAATCATTTTTGTGGAAAATTGTTTTTTTTTTTTTTCACACCCAGGCATTATAAGCTTTTGTGAAACACTTGGGGGTTTAAAGTGCTCACAGCAGATCTAGATAAGTACCTTAGGGGGTCTAGTTTCCAAAATGGTGTCACTTGTGGGGGTTTCCACTGTTTAGGCGCATCAGGGGCTCTCCAAACACGACATGGCGTCCAATCTCAATTCCAGCCAATTTTAGTTTGAAAAAGTCAAACGGCGCTCCTTCCCTTACGAGCTCTGCCGTGTGCCCAAACAGTGGTTTTCTCCCACATATTGGGTATTGCGTACTCAGGAGAAATTGCATAACAACCTTATCTGTCCATTTTCTCCTTTTACCCTTGTCAAAATAAAAAAAAGTTTGTAAAAGATCATTTTTGTGGCTAAAAGTTAAATATTAATTTTTTCCTTCCACGTTGCTTTAGTGCCTGTGAAGCACCTGAAGGGTTAATAATCTTCTTGAATGTGGTTTTGAGTACCTTGAGGGGTGCAGTTTTTAGAATGGTGTCACTTTTGGGTATTTTCTGCCATATAGACCCCTCAAAGTGACTTCAAATGAGAGGTGGTCCCTAAAAAAAATGGCTTTGTAAATTTTGTTGTAAAAATGAGAAATCGCTGGTCAACTTTTAACCCTTATAACTTCCTAACAAAAAAAAATTTTGATTCCAAAATTGTGCTGATGTAAAGTAGACATGTGGGAAATGTTATTTATTAACTATTTTATGTGACATATTTCTCTGTTTTAAGGGAATAAAAATTCAAAATTTGAAAATTGCAAAATTTTAAAAATTTTCGCCATATTTGCGTTTTTTTCAAAAATAAACGCAAGTTATATCGAAGAAATTTTACTTCTAACGTGAAGTACAATATGTCACGAGAAAACATTTTCAGAATCGCGAAGATCCGTTGAAGCGTTCCAGAGTAATAACCTCATAAAGAGACAGTGGTCAGAATTGTAAAAATTGGCCCGGTCATTAACGTGCAAACCACCCTTGGGGGTGAAGGGGTTAAAGGCTCTTCAGAGATTCTTGGGCTTTGCCAATTTTTATCGTAAATTTATTGGTAATTTCTCTGTTCTTGTTAAACCATTGACTGATTTGACCAAGAAGGGTTCTGATGTGGTGAATTGGCCTACTGAGGCAGTCTCTGCGTTTCAGGAACTTAAGCAGAGATTCACTTCTGCTCCTGTTCTACGTCAGCCTGATGTTTCTCTGCCATTTCAGGTGGAGGTTGATGCCTCTGAAATTGGGGCAGGTGCCGTTTTGTCCCAAAGAGATCCAGAGACCTCTAAAAGTAACCCTTGTGCCTTTTTCTCTCGAAAATTTTCTCCAACTGAATGTAATTATGACGTGGGTAATCGGGAGTTATTGGCCATGAAGTGGGCTTTTGAAGAGTGGAGACATTGGCTGGAGGGAGCCAAACATCAGGTGGTGGTCCTCACGGACCATAAGAATCTGGTTTATCTGGAATCAGCCAAGTGACTTAATCCTAGACAGGCCAGGTGGGCCTTGTTTTTCACACATTTTAATTTTGTGGTTTCCTTTCTTCCTGGCACTAAGAATGTTAAGGGGGATGCCCTCTCGAGGAGTTTCCTTGCGGACTCTCCTGAGTTATCTGATCCTGCTGTTATTTTGAAAGAGGGTGTAGTTCTTTCCGCCATCTCGCCCAATTTGAGACTGGCTCTGGAAGGGTGTCAGGAGGATAAACCCGAGCGCTGCCCTATTGGGAAATTGTTTGTCCCAGACCAGTGGAAAAAGAGTGTGATGTCTGAGATTCATTGTTCCGCGTTGGCCGGTCATCCCGGAATTTTTGGTACCAGAGACTTGGTTAGTCGGTCATTTTGGTGGCCTACTTTGTCTCGTGATGTCAGGGAATTTGTGCAGTCCTGCGGGACTTGCTCTCGCTCCAAGCCTTGCTCTTGCTCTAGTGGTTTGTTGATGCCATTGCCTGTGCCCAAGAGACCATGGACCCATATCTCTATGGATTTCATTTCCGACCTCCCTGTTTCTCAGAGAATGACCGTTATCTGGGTGATTTGTGATAGGTTTTCCAAAATGATACATCTTGTGCCATTACCTAAGTTGCCTTCCTCCTCCGAATTGGTGCCTTTGTTCCTTCAGCACGTGGTTCGGTTACACGGCATTCCTGAGAACATTGTGTCTGACAGAGGAGTCCAGTTTGTTTCCAGATTTTGGAGGACTTTTTGTTCTAAACTTGGTGTTCAATTGTCTTTCTCCTCGGCTTTTCATCCTCAGACCAATGGACAAACTGAGAGAACAAACCAGACATTGGAGACTTATCTGAGATGCTTTGTGTCTGCTGATCAGGATGACTGGGTCTCTTTTTTGCCTTTGGCTGAGTTTGCTCTTAATAATAGGGCTAGCTCTGCCACTTTGATGTCTCCATTTTTCTGCAATTTTGGGTTTCACCCTCGATTTTCTTCGGGACAGACAGAGGTTTCTGTCTGTCCAGGTGTTGACTCTGTTGTGGAGCGTATGCAGCAGATTTGGGACCAGGTAGTGGAGAGGTTGTCCCTCTCTCAGGAGAGGGCCCAGCGGTTTGCCAACCGGCATAGGACTGATGGTCCTCGGTTTGAAGTGGGGGACTTGGTCTGGTTGTCCTCAAGAAATATCCCTATGAGAGTTGCATCTCCTAAGTTTAAGCCTAGGTTCATTGGACCTTATAAGATCATGGAGATTCTTAATCCTGTTTCCTTTCGTTTACTTCTTCCATGGACATTTAAGATCCATAACGTGTTCCACAAGTCCTTATTGAAGAGGTTTGTCGAGCCAGTGGTTCCTATGGCTGCGCCTCCTGACCCTGTATTGGTTGAGGGCAATCTGGAGTATGTGGTTGAGAAAAAATTGGATTCTCGTTTTTCTAGACGGAAACTCCAGTATTTGGTTAAGTGGAGAGGTTATGGTCAGGAGGACAATTCTTGGGTGTTTGCTTCGGACATCCATGCTAGGAGACTGATCCGTGCATATCACAGAGCTCATCCTGACCGACCTGGTTGCCCAAATGAGGGTTCGGTGACCCCTCCTCAAGGGGGGGTACTGTTGTGAATGTGTTAGAAATGAATTCTGAGCAGAAGCTCCCTCTGGTGGTTACAAACAGTTCTGAACTATTCAATGAAGATTGGCAATTAGGTGTTACAGACTGGTCTTATATAAGGGAGATTCCCTCCCATCAGGGTTGCCGGTGATCAATTGTTCTTGTCTCAACTTTGGTTCCTGGTTCATTTGGAAGCTTGCTGTGTCTTGCCTGCATCTTCTGCTAACAGATAAGATATTTTCTGCTTTTATTTTTGTGCTTTCTTTTTGCATTTTGTCCTGCACTTCTGTGGAGGTCAGCCAGGTCCCCTCCAGGGGCTTGTGCTCCTCTTAGTTTATCTGAGCCACTGTTATTTGTTCATTTGCCTTTTCCAGTTTTTTCAGTGGCTGCTGCTTAGTTTTGTTACACCATAAAACTAATTTAGGTGGTGGAGATTGTGTGATCTCAGGTGTTTTTGCAATTAGTGAGTTGTTTTTTTTTAGGGTTTTTTGGATTGCAGTAAGTGTCCTTCCTATCCTTTTCTTTCTAGGAAGATTGGGCCCCAACGTTTGCTCATACTATTTTCTGTCGGTGTCTGTATTTCCTCTTGTCTAACCGCAATTACATGTTTGGGGGCTTCCTATGTTCTTTGGGGATCTGCTCCGGGGCAGATAGTTTTCCTCTTTCTATCTTTAGGTGTAGTTAGCTTCTCAGGCTGTGACGAGGCGTCTAGGACCAACGTAGGTACGCTCCACGGCTGCCTTTAGTTGTGGTGGTTAGTCAGTAGATTCCAACCTCTCTGGTGTATTGCCTTTTTTGCCTGCTCTCCTCAGCTACCAAATCATAACAGTATCACCGGCCAAACTGAAAATTATATGGTACTCACAGAAGGGAAAGATAGTGTAAAAAAAAAAAAGTTGTCAGAGTTGTAAGAGATATATATATATTTTTTTTTCCTTTCCCTCTTTTTCTCTGGGTGTTGAGGATTTTTTTATTCTCTCAATGGAGTTTGCACATTTGTCTGGCCGTGTGGATCAGCTTGCCACTGAAGTTCGGAGTATTGCTACCTATCTTGCAGGGTTGCCGGTTGTGGAACCTAGGATCCCCGTGCCAGATTTGTTTTTGGGGATCGAGCTAAATTTCTGAATTTCAAAAATAACTGTAAGTTGTTTTTTGCCTTAAAACCTAAGTCCTCAGGGAACGCAGCACAGCAGGTTTCAAATTGTCATCTCTCTCCTGCGCGGCGATCCTCAGGATTGGGCTTTTTCCCTGACACCTGGGGATCCTGTTTTGAGTAATGTTGATGCATTTTTCTGGCTCTGGGGATATTGTACGATGAACCTAATGTCACTGATCAAGCTGAAAAAGCCTTGTTGGCATTAAATCAGGGGCTTGAGGACGCTGAGTTGTACTGTCAGAGATTCCGAAGGTGGGCAGTCCTGACCAAATGGAATGATGATGCTTTGGCAGCCCTTTTTCGGAAGGGTCTGTCAGAGAATGTAAAGATGTTATGGTGGGTTCCCTGCTCCCTCTGATCTCAATGATTCTATGTCATTGGCGATTCAAATTGACAGACGTTTGCGTGAGCGTAGAGGTATGCGTGGAATAGTGTTGCCTTGTGAACAAGCTTCTGAACCCATGCAGTGTGATAGAGTGGCTTCTGGGGCACAGCGTCATGAGTTTCGAAAACGCAATGGGTTATGTTTCTACTGTGTTGACGCCTCTCATGCTATTTCAGTCTGCCCTAAGCGGGGAAGACGTTTTGCACGCTCAGTTGTCTTGGGTAGTGTTCAGACTAAATTTCTGTTGACTGTTACCTTGATTTGCTCCTGTCCACATTTTCTGCTCAGGCTTTTGTTGATTCGGGAGCAGCTATTAACCTGATGGATTTTGATTTTGCTAAACGTTGTGAGTTTCCCTTGATACCCCTACGGAAGACTATTCCCCTAATGGGGATTGATTCTACCCTTTGGCTGAGAATAAACCCCAGTTCTCTACTCAGGTGATAACGAAGGTTGAACCTGATCATCAGGAGAGTTGCAAATTTTTGGTGCTGTATAATCTGCATGACATTATTGTACTGGGTTTCCCTTGGTTACAGTCTCATAATCCTGTTTTGGATTGGAAATCTGTGTCTGTAACCAGTTGGGGATGCCAATGTGTTAATGCCAACACTCCTGTTTTTTCTGCCTCTCCCCAGGCTCAGGATGTTCCTGACTTTTTGACTGATTTTTCTGATGTGTTTAGCGAAAGTAAATCTGCATCCTTGCCCCCCCATAGGAGCTATGACTGCGCTATTGAATTAGTGCCTGGTAGTAAATTCCCTAAAGGTCGCCTTTTTAACTTGTCTGTACCTGAACATGACGCTATGCGGTCTTATATCAAGGAGTCATTGGAGAAGGGTCATATCAGACCATCCTCTTCACCCTTGGGTGCCGGTTTTTTCTTTGTGGCCAAAAAGGATGGTTCATTAAGGCCGTGTATTGATTATCGTCTCTTGAACAATATCACTGTGAAATATCAATATCCGTTACCCTTGATTTCTGACCTGTTTTCCAGGGTGAAAAGTGCTACTCGGTTTACCAAGCTTGACCTCAGGGGGGCATATAACCTTATTCGCATTAAGCACGGGGATGAATGGAAGACGGCATTTAATACCCCAGAGGGGCATTTTGAGTACCTAGTGATGCCCTTTGGGCTCACTAATGCTCCTTCCGTCTTCCAGTCCTTCATAAATGACATTTTCAGGATTTTGTGGATAAATTTCTGATTGTTTATTTGGATGATATCTTGATTTTTTCCAATGACTGGGACTCTCATGTGAAACATGTTCGGACTGTGTTCCAGATTTTGAGAGAGAATGCCCTGTATGTGAAGGGATCAAAGTGTCTTTTTGGCGTACAGAGGATCTCATTTCTGGGATTCATTTTGTCCCCATCTGTTATTGAAATGGACCGGTCAAGGTTCAGGCCATCTGTGATTGGGTCCAACCTACTTCATTAAAGGCTCTTCAGAGATTCTTGGGTTTTGCCAATTTTTATCGTAAATTTATTGGTAATTTCTCTGTTCTTGTTAAACCATTGACTGATTTGACCAAGAAGGGTTCTGATGTGGTGAATTGGCCTCTGAGGCAGTCTCTGCGTTTCAGGAACTTAAGCAGAGATTCACTTCTGCTCCTGTTCTACGGCAGCCTGATGTTTCTCTGCAATTTCAGGTGGAGGTTGATGCCTCTGAAATTGGGGCAGGTGCCGTTTTGTCCCAAAGAGATCCAGAGACCTCTAAAAGTAACCCTTGTGCCTTTTTCTCTCGAAAATTTTCTCCAACTGAACGTAATTATGACGTGGGTAATCGGGAGTTATTGGCCATGAAAGTGGGCTTTTGAAGAGTGGAGACATTGGCTGGAGGGAGCCAAACATCAGGTGGTGGTCCTCACGGATCATAAGAATCTGGTTTATCTGGAATCAGCCAAGTGACTTAATCCTAGACAGGCCAGGTGGGCCTTGTTTTTCACACGTTTTAATTTTGTGGTTTCCTTTCTTCCTGGCACTAAGAATGTTAAAGCGGATGCCCTCTCGAGGAGTTTCCTTGCGGACTCTCCTGAGTTATCTGATCCTGCTGTTATTTTGAAAGAGGGTGTAGTTCTTTCCGCCATCTTGCCCAATTTGAGACTGGCTCTGGAAGGGTGTCAGGAGGATAAACCCGAGCGCTGCCCTATTGGGAAATTGTTTGTCCCAGACCGGTGGAAAAAGAGTGTGATGTCTGAGATTCATTGTTCCGCGTTGGCCGGTCATCCCGGAATTTTTGGTACCAGAGACTTGGTTAGTCGGTCCTTTTGGTGGCCTACTTTGTCTCGTGACGTCAGGGAATTTGTGCAGTCCTGCGGGACTTGCTCTCGCTCCAAGCCTTGCTCTCGCTCTAGTGGTTTGTTGATGCCATTGCCTGTGCCCAAGAGACCATGGACCCATATCTCTATGGATTTCATTTCCGACCTCCCTGTTTCTCAGAGAATGACCGTTATCTGGGTGATTTGTGATAGTTTTTCCAAAATGATACATCTTGTGCCATTACCTAAGTTGCCTTCCTCCTCCGAATTGGTGCCTTTGTTCCTTCAGCACGTGGTTCGGTTACACGGCATTCCTGAGAACATTGTGTCTGACAGAGGAGTCCAGTTTGTTTCCAGATTTTGGAGGAATTTTTTTCTAAACTTGGTGTTCAATTGTCTTTCTCCTCGGCTTTTCATCCTCAGACCAATGGACAAACTGAGAGAACAAACCAGACATTGGAGACTTATCTGAGATCTTTGTGTCTGCTGATCAGGATGACTGGGTCTCTTTTTTGCCTTTGGCTGAGTTTGCTCTTAATAATAGGGCTAGCTCTGCCACTTTGATGTCTCCATTTTTCTGCAATTTTGGGTTTCACCTCGATTTTCTTCGGGACAGACAGAGGTTTCTGTCTGTCCAGGTGTTGACTCTGTTGTGGAGCGTATGCAGCAGATTTGGGACCAGGTAGTGGAGAGGTTGTCCCTCTCTCAGGAGAGGGCCCAGCGGTTTGCCAACCGGCATAGGACTGATGGTCCTCGGTTTGAAGTGGGGGACTTGGTCTGGTTGTCCTCAAGAAATATCCCTATGAGAGTTGCATCTCCTAAGTTTAAGCCTAGGTTCATTGGACCTTATAAGATCATGGAGATTCTTAATCCTGTTTCCTTTCGTTTACTTCTTCCATGGACATTTAAGATCCATAACATGTTCCACAAGTCCTTATTGAAGAGGTTTGTCGAGCCAGTGGCTCCTATGGCTGCGCCTCCTGACCCTGTATTGGTTGAGGGCAATCTGGAGTATGTGGTTGAGAAAATATTGGATTCTCGTTTTTCTAGACGGAAACTCCAGTATTTGGTTAAGTGGAGAGGTTATGGTCAGGAGGACAATTCTTGGGTGTTTGCTTCGGACATCCATGCTAGGAGACTGATCCGTGCGTATCACAGAGCTCATCCTGACCGACCTGTTTGCCCAAATGAGGGTTCGGTGACCCCTCCTCAAGGGGGGGGTACTGTTGTGAATGTGTTAGAAATGAATTCTGAGCAGAAGCTCCCTCTGGTGGTTACAAACAGTACTGAAATATTCAATGAAGATTGGCAATTAGGTGTTACAGACTGGTCTTATATAAGGGAGATTCCCTCCCATCAGGGTTGCCGGTGATCAATTGTTCTTGTCTCAACTTTGGTTCCTGGTTCATTTGGAAGCTTGCTGTGTCTTGCCTGCATCTTCTGCTAACAGATAAGATATTTTCTGCTTTTATTTTTGTGCTTGCTTTTTGCATTTTGTCCTGCACTTCTGTGGAGGTCAGCCAGGTCCCCTCCAGGGGCTTGTGCTCCTCTCAGTTTATCTGAGCCACTGTTATTTGTTCATTTGCCTTTTCCAGTTTTTTCAGTGGCTGCTGCTTAGTTTTGTTACACCAGAAAACTAATTTAGGTGGTGGAGATCGTGTGATCTCAGGTGTTTTTGCAATTAGTGAGTTGTTTTTTTTTTTAGGGTTTTTTGGATTGCAGTAAGTGTCCTTCCTATCCTTTTCTTTCTAGGAAGATTGGGCCCCAACGTTTGCTCATACTATTTTCTGTCTGTGTCTGTATTTCCTCTTGTCTAACCGCCATTACATGTTTGGGGGCTTCCTATGTTCTTTGGGGATCTGCTCCGGGCAGATAGTTTTCCTCTTTCTATCTTTAGGTGTAGTTAGCTTCTCAGGCTGTGACGAGGCGTCTAGGACCAACGTAGGTACGCTCCACGGCTGCCTTTAGTTGTGGTGGTTAGTCAGTAGATTCCAACCTCTCTGGTGTATTGCCTTTTTTGCCTGCTCTCCTCAGCTACCAAATCATAACAGTATCACCGGCCAAACTGAAAATTATATGGTACTCACAGAAGGGAAAGATAGTGTAAAAAAAACAAAAAAAAAGTTGTCAGAGTTGTAAGAGATATATATATATATTTTTTTTCCTTTCCCTCTTTTTCTCTGGGTGTTGAGGATTTTTTTTCTCTCAATGGAGTTTGCACATTTGTCTGGCCGTGTGGATCAGCTTGCCACTGAAGTTCGGAGTATTGCTACCTATATTGCAGGGTTGCCGGTTGTGGAACCTAGGATCCCCATGCCAGATTTGTTTTTGGGGGATCGAGCTAAATTTCTGAATTTCAAAAATAACTGTAAGTTGTTTTTTGCCTTAAAACCTAAGTCCTCAGGGAACGCAGCACAGCAGGTTCAAATTGTCATCTCTCTCCTGCGCGGCGATCCTCAGGATTGGGCTTTTTCCCTGACACCTGGGGATCCTGTTTTGAGTAATGTTGATGCATTTTTTCTGGCTCTGGGGATATTGTACGATGAACCTAATGTCACTGATCAAGCTGAAAATGCCTTGTTGGCATTAAATCAGGGCTTGAGGACGCTGAGTTGTACTGTCAGAGATTCCGAAGGTGGGCAGTCCTGACCAAATGGAATGATGATGCTTTGGCAGCCCTTTTTCGGAAGGGTCTGTCAGAAATGTAAAGATGTTATGGTGGGTTTCCCTGCTCCCTCTGATCTCAATGATTCTATGTCATTGGCGATTCAAATTGACAGACGTTTGCGTGAGCGTAGAGGTATGCGTGGAATAGTGTTGCCTTGTGAACCAGCTTCTGAACCCATGCAGTGTGATAGAGTGGCTTCTGGGGCACAGCGTCATGAGTTTCGAAAACGCAATGGGTTATGTTTCTACTGTGTTGACGCCTCTCATGCTATTTCAGTCTGCCCTAAGCGGGGAAGACGTTTTGCACGCTCAGTTGTCTTGGGTAGTGTTCAGACTAAATTTCTGTTGACTGTTACCCTGATTTGCTCCCTGTCCACATTTTCTGCTCAGGCTTTTGTTGATTCGGGAGCAGCTATTAACCTGATGGATTTTGATTTTGCTAAACGTTGTGAGTTTCCCTTGATACCCCTATGGAAGACTATTCCCCTAATGGGGATTGATTCTACCCCTTTGGCTGAGAATAAACCCCAGTTCTCTACTCAGGTGATAACGAAGGTTGAACCTGATCATCAGGAGAGTTGCAAATTTTTGGTGCTGTATAATCTGCATGACATTATTGTACTGGGTTTCCCTTGGTTACAGTCTCATAATCCTGTTTTGGATTGGAAATCTGTGTCTGTAACCAGTTGGGGATGCCAATGTGTTAATGCCAACACTCCTGTTTTTTCTGCCTCTCCCCAGGCTCAGGATGTTCCTGACTTTTTGACTGATTTTTCTGATGTGTTTAGCGAAAGTAAATCTGCATCCTTGCCCCCCCATAGGAGCTATGACTGCGCTATTGAATTAGTGCCTGGTAGTAAATTCCCTAAAGGTCGCCTTTTTAACTTGTCTGTACCTGAACATGACGCTATGCGGTCTTATATCAAGGAGTCATTGGAGAAGGGTCATATCAGACCATCCTCTTCACCCTTGGGTGCCGGTTTTTTCTTTGTGGCCAAAAAGGATGGTTCATTAAGGCCGTGTATTGATTATCGTCTCTTGAACAATATCACTGTGAAATATCAATATCCGTTACCCTTGATTTCTGACCTGTTTTCCAGGGTGAAAAGTGCTACTCGGTTTACCAAGCTTGACCTCAGGGGGGCATATAAACTTATTCGCATTAAGCACGGGGATGAATGGAAGACGGCATTTAATACCCCAGAGGGGCATTTTGAGTACCTAGTGATGCCCTTTGGGCTCACTAATGCTCCTTCCGTCTTCCAGTCCTTCATAAATGACATTTTCAGGGATTTTGTGGATAAATTTCTGATTGTTTATTTGGATGATATCTTGATTTTTTCCAATGACTGGGACTCTCATGTGAAACATGTTCGGACTGTGTTCCAGATTTTGAGAGAGAATGCCCTGTATGTGAAGGGATCAAAGTGTCTTTTTGGCGAACAGAGGATCTCATTTCTGGGATTCATTTTGTCCCCATCTGTTATTGAAATGGACCCGGTCAAGGTTCAGGCCATCTGTGATTGGGTCCAACCTACTTCATTAAAGGCTCTTCAGAGATTCTTGGGTTTTGCCAATTTTTATCGTAAATTTATTGGTAATTTCTCTGTTCTTGTTAAACCATTGACTGATTTGACCAAGAAGGGTTCTGATGTGGTGAATTGGCCTCCTGAGGCAGTCTCTGCGTTTCAGGAACTTAAGCAGAGATTCACTTCTGCTCCTGTTCTACGGCAGCCTGATGTTTCTCTGCCATTTCAGGTGGATGTTGATGCCTCTGAAATTGGGGCAGGTGCCGTTTTGTCCCAAAGAGATCCAGAGACCTCTAAAAGTAACCATTGTGCCTTTTTCTCTCGAAAATTTTCTCCAACTGAACGTAATTATGACGTGGGTAATCGGGAGTTATTGGCCATGAAGTGGGCTTTTGAAGAGTGGAGACATTGGCTGGAGGGAGCCAAACATCAGGTGGTGGTCCTCACGGACCATAAGAATCTGGTTTATCTGGAATCGCCAAGCGACTTAATCCTAGACAGGCCAGGTGGGCCTTGTTTTTCACACGTTTTAATTTTGTGGTTTCCTTTCTTCCTGGCACTAAGAATGTTAAAGCGGATGCCCTCTCGAGGAGTTTCCTTGCGGACTCTCCTGAGTTATCTGATCCTGTGTTATTTTGAAAGAGGGTGTAGTTCTTTCCGCCATCTCGCCCAATTTGAGACTGGCTCTGGAAGGGTGTCAGGAGGATAAACCCGAGCGCTGCCCTATTGGGAAATTGTTTGTCCCAGACCGGTGGAAAAAGAGTGTGATGTCTGAGATTCATTGTTCCGCGTTGGCCGGTCATCCCGGAATTTTTGGTACCAGAGACTTGGTTAGTCGGTCCTTTTGGTGGCCTACTTTGTCTCGTGACGTCAGGGAATTTGTGCAGTCCTGCGGGACTTGCTCTCGCTCCAAGCCTTGCTCTCGCTCTAGTGGTTTGTTGATGCCATTGCCTGTGCCCAAGAGACCATGGACCCATATCTCTATGGATTTCATTTCCGACCTCCCTGTTTCTCAGAGAATGACCGTTATCTGGGTGATTTGTGATAGTTTTTCCAAAATGATACATCTTGTGCCATTACCTAAGTTGCCTTCCTCCTCCGAATTGGTGCCTTTGTTCCTTCAGCACGTGGTTCGGTTACACGGCATTCCTGAGAACATTGTGTCTGACAGAGGAGTCAGTTTGTTTCCAGATTTTGGAGGAATTTTTTTCTAAACTTGGTGTTCAATTGTCTTTCTCCTCGGCTTTTCATCCTCAGACCAATGGACAAACTGAGAGAACAAACCAGACATTGGAGACTTATCTGAGATGCTTTGTGTCTGCTGATCAGGATGACTGGGTCTCTTTTTTGCCTTTGGCTGAGTTTGCTCTTAATAATAGGGCTAGCTCTGCCACTTTGATGTCTCCATTTTTCTGCAATTTTGGGTTTCACCCTCGATTTTCTTCGGGACAGACAGAGGCTTCTGTCTGTCCAGGTGTTGACTCTGTTGTGGAGCGTATGCAGCAGATTTGGGACCAGGTAGTGGAGAGGTTGTCCCTCTCTCAGGAGAGGGCCCAGCGGTTTGCCAACCGGCATAGGACTGATGGTCCTCGGTTTGAAGTGGGGGACTTGGTCTGGTTGTCCTCAAGAAATATCCCTATGAGAGTTGCATCTCCTAAGTTTAAGCCTAGGTTCATTGGACCTTATAAGATCATGGAGATTCTTAATCCTGTTTTCTTTCGTTTACTTCTTCTATGGACATTTAAGATCCATAACGTGTTCCACAAGTCCTTATTGAAGAGGTTTGTCGAGCCAGTGGTTCCTATGGCTGCGCCTCCTGACCCTGTTTTGGTTGAGGGCAATCTGGAGTATGTGGTTGAGAAAATATTGGATTCTCGTTTTTCTAGACGGAAACTCCAGTATTTGGTTAAGTGGAGAGGTTATGGTCAGGAGGACAATTCTTGGGTGTTTGCTTCGGACATCCATGCTAGGAGACTGATCCGTGCGTATCACAGAGCTCATCCTGACCGACATGGTTGCCTAAATGAGGGTTCGGTGACCCCTCCTCAAGGGGGGGGGGTACTGTTGTGAATGCGTTAGAAATGAATTCTGAGCAGAAGCTCCCTCTGGTGGTTACAAACAGTACTGAACTATTCAATGAAGATTGTGAAGATTGGCAATCAGGTGTTACAGACTGGTCTTATATAAGGGAGGTTCCCTCCCATCAGGGTTGCCGGTGATCAATTGTTCTTGTCTCAACTTTGGATCCTGGTTCATTTGGAAGCTTGCTGTGTCTTGCCTGCATCTTCTGCTAACAGATAAGATATTTTCTGCTTTTATTTTTGTGCTTGCTTTTTGCATTTTGTCCTGCACTTCTGTGGAGATCAACCAGGTCCCCTCCGGGGGCTTGTGCTCCTCTCAGTTTATCTGAGCCACTGTTATTTGTTCATTTGCCTTTTCCAGTTTTTTCAGTGGCTGCTGCTTAGTTTTGTTACACCAGAGAACTATTTTAGGTGGTGGAGATCGTGTAATCTCATTTGTTTTTGCAATTAGTGAGTTGGTATTTTTTTAGGGTTTTTTGGATTGCAGTAAGTGTCCTTCCTATCCTTTTCTTTCTAGGAAGATTGGGCCCCAACGTTTGCTCATACTATTTTCTGTCTGTGTCTGTATTTCCTCTTGTCTAACCGCCATTACATGTTTGGGGGCTTCCTATGTTCTTTGGGGATCTGCTCCGGGCCAGATAGTTTTCCTCTTTCTATCTTTAGGTGTAGTTAGCTTCTCAGGCTGTGACGAGGCGTCTAGGACCAACGTAGGAACGCTCCACGGCTGCCTTTAGTTGTGGTGGTTAGTCAGGGTACTGCAATCCTGTAGATTCCAACCACTCTGGTGTATTGCCTTTTTTGCCTGCTCTCCTCAGCTACCAAATCATAACAGCTGATCCTGCAGGTCGCAAACCAGCCGAAAGTCTCCTCTATCTACTGCTATCTAGAGTTTTCAACCAATCTATTGGATACGGATGGAAGCGCGGCACACAAATAGGAGAGAGTTAATTGAAATTGAATGGAGCAGCACCAATTTCAAAAAGAAAATAAAAGGATGAGGCAGTGACACACGCTTAGCAGACTACAACCAGCAGTGGATGTAGAACTAACTTCAGCGTGAGCTGCACTCACAAAGAGACCTCACAGACAGCCGTGAACACTGCACACAACTGTTCACTAGATCTGAAAGGCTCCGCTATGAACTTCTATAGTGTTTGCAACCAATGTATTGGGTACGGATGGAAGCGCGGACACTAATAGATGAGAGTAATTTGAAATTGAATGGAGCAGAACCAATTACAAAAAAAAAAGATGAGGCAGTAACACACGTGCAGCTGACTACAAACAGCAGTGGATGAACATAATAAGCCCCCATAGTGGCATAACAATAATGCCAGCAGTGGGAGTAGACATATGGCTACATAAAAGAGAAACAGCACCCGCTTCAAAAGTGCATATAAATCAGGAGAAAAATGAAGCAATCAGGTGAACAAAATATAAATAAAATACAAATTTTATTAGGATCAGTATTTAATATAGAAACACAGTACAAGAACATTGGTAGTAAGACAGTACATGCAGGAAAAACCCAATGATACAACAGGGCAAAGAACAACACAGACAAACCCCAAAATATCGCAAAAGTATCACAACAGTATCATATCAATGTGAAAGGAATGATCCCTCTAAAATGCCAGTGCATATGTGCCGATACTTAAGCTGGGTAAGTACCTCCTAAATAAAAGCAAGTAAGCGGAGATTATCGAAAAATATTAAACTGAGGTAATAAGCTCAAGGATAAAATGTAACTTTTATTACTAAAGGTTAAAAAACACACATTAACCCCCAAAAAAAAAAAATAAACACAATAAAAAACCACAAAACCAAAACAAAAATGAGCGCTCCACAGAATCAATAGTTCTGTACTATGAAAGGAGCACTATAAGCCTCTCTTAACCTTACCACTGATTTGGTGATTGTAATGTATTATCATGCACCTCCAGTATCAAAAAATTATAATAGTGTATATTCCCTGGTCTATTTTGATCCACCAGTGCAATTAATCAACTTCAAAACACTATCAAATTTACGTCTTGATCCACCCAATCAATATTGTTACACCAAGATACAGTCACAATATGTCCCACAAAACTAGTGACAGCCTAATATCGTCACTGTACTGAAGTATGCAGAAACTATCAATGTAAATTAGGGTTTAGGGTTTAACTTATTCATACCTGGAGGATATGTAAATACTGTAGTCCTTACCCCAGACAGGTTTTAGAAAAAATTAGTTAATACCCCAAATAAAGGAGGCTTATCAATGCACTGTCAGGCATGCATAATAATAATAAAGCATCAGACACAGACACATAACCGGAACCCTGCTTCCTCATCAATAGATGAACATTCCCAACTTGTCTCTCAGATGCATAATGACCTTTTAGGACCACATGATATGTATGTATTAAAGGAACGATCTCACCCAATCCACAGATGTCCACCAAACTTTTCCAAAAGGGGAACCACTAAATGCAGATACAGATGCCACATGTCCTTTTTCCAAAACTCTACCATCTCCCGATGCGTTTCATCGGATAGAATCATCAGGGAAGTATTGTGAGTACATGTGTATCGTCATGAAAACCTCATGACATGATGCTGCTGCCCTTACCGACTCCTTGGTATTGCGCGGTTCATAAGCCAGTGTGCAAGCGCGTCATAAGGGGAGCTCCGCCCCCGGCATGTGACGCGCTTCCGGTGTTCCGAGGCGCTCTTCCTGTAAATGGAATGCAAGCTACAAGACTCACAATGACCCGTTGCTAGGTCCATAATTGCTTGCGTCATAGGGATATTATGTTGAGCTTATTTTGCTCAAAACCAACCGGAACCTCTGTAGGAAATTCCCACAGGTATTCAAGAATGCTCCATCACCCTTCATTATAGAAAATATGCAAAACATGCATTATTTCCTGGAGCATGCCACAATAGATGGTGCCATAAACAGTCTTAGACTTATACTCTTGCACCTAATTCCCTAACATGTATCTGGTTTATACCCTTACATTGAGTCCACACACAGGGTCCACAAGAAGGCAAATGGTAGAAAATATATGAATATTGCACAGGAAAAGTTAAATTAACCAGGGACAGCTAAGTCTAGAGGTCAAATCATAATATTCATAGACCAGTATATTCCTTATGAAAATTCACATAATTGAGATTTGGGAAGGAAACACAAAAAACACAAAAAGCCACCAAAAACAAGGGAATCAGAAAACAGGGTTTTTTTTTGTTTAAAGGAAATAGAATGAGAAAGAGACCACAGTGGGAAGCCTCCAGACCCACAGGCGAGAGTACCTGGTGACACCCACCCCCTATACTGAGGCAGGGTCAAGGCTGTGGGTCCAGCCAACTCACCACAGATGGGGTCAGAACTTTCTCCAAATCTCTTAATTATATAAAACAACTGTATGACAGTTGTTCATTCAGGCCCAAAGGGTGAACCGTTTTCAGATAGAAGATCCACTTGCTCTCTTTTTGAAGGAAAGGATCAATCTATCCCAATCACCTCCCCTACCAGGCGGGGTAATCTTGTCAATCCCTACAAAGGAAATCAATCTAATATCACCCTGATGGGTCGTGTTCATGTGCATAGCTACGGGAGTATCCCTCTTGTTGATGATATCCCTCAAGTGCTCCTCCACTCTCCTTCTGAATTCCCTCTCTTAGTCTTGCCCACATACTCCAGCCCACATTGACATGTGGCTTTGTAGATAACCCCAGTAGTGCGGCAATTAATAAAGTGGCGTATCTTATACTTCCTCTTTGTGACAGAACTCACAAATGTCTTTGTCTGTTGGATAGATGCACACATTTTACATCTCCCACACCGAAAGCATCCTATTGGTTGGGTAAGGAATGAATCCGAACCTCCTCTTGCACCAAACTGACTGTGAACCAGTCTGTCTCTCAAAGATTTTCCCCTTCGGAACGTAATTAAAGGCACCGGGGAAATGCTATTACCTATGTCACTATCCATTGTGAGGATAGACCACTGTTTAGCAAGCACCGATCTAATATTATCTGCTCCATTTGAGTACCTGGTGATAAAATGCAATGAGGGTTCAGACGTATCATTTTGCTTGGGAATGAGTAGGTCATTTCTATTCCTGCTTAGTGATTCCTTGTATGCCTTCTTAAGAAGATCCCTAGCCTGTTTTTCAAAATCAACCATGTCAGTACAATTCCTCCGTAATCTAAGGTATTGACTTTTTGGGATCCCTTTCTTTAGATTTTTAGGGTGGCTACTCTCCCAACGCAAGAAGGAGTTTGTCGCAGTACTCTTTCAATGTGTTTTAGTACAGATCATACCATCATCTCTTTTGATTATGCTGATATCCAAGAAGGTGAGACTAATAGGATCCACCTCATGGGTGAACCTAAGGCCAATATCATTGACATTGAGACCTTCCACAAATTTCCCAAAATTAGCCCATCCCCTCTCCAGATGACCAGGATATCATTCATATATCGTAGCCACATGACAATCCTGTCATCCAGATCCTGTGCATACTCCTTGAAGACTATCTCTTCCTCCCACCAACCCAGGAGCAAGTTAGCATACGATGGCGCACAAGGGCTGTCCATCGCGCTGCCCCTGAGCTGGTGGTAGAATCTCTGATCAAACACAAAGACATTTTTTGTAAGGCAAAATTCCAGTGCTTCCAACACAAACCTATTATGCCCATTACATTGTGTGCCCCTGGTATTGAGATAGTATTCGACTGCCTGTAACCCCTTCTCATGAGGTATGGACGAATATAGGGATTCAACATCGATGCTACCCAATACCATATCTGGTTCAAGAGACAGTCCTTCCAATTTTCCCAACAGGTCCATGGTGTCTCTAACATGGGAACTAAGGGCTATAACAAAAGGTTTCAGAATATGATCCAAATAGGTACCCAGTTTTTCTGTCAGACCATTCCTCCCTGACACAATCGGTCTTCCCTTTAATGGAGTAGTACCCTTATGCATCTTGGGAAGACAATAGAAGGTCTGAAGGACAGGGTACTTTGGTACAAGGAAGAGCGCCTCGAACACCGGAAGCGCGTCACATGCCGGGGGCGGAGCTCCCTTGATGACGCGCTTGCACACTGGCTTATGAACCGCGCAATACCAAGGAGTCGGTAAGGCAGCAGCATCATGTCATGAGGTTTTCATGACGATACACATGTACTCACAATACTCCCCTGATGATTCTATCCGATAAAACGCGTCGGGAGATGGTAGAGTTTTGGAAAAAGGACAAGTTTGGTGGACATCTGTGGATTGGGTGAGATCGTTCCTTTAATACATACATATCATGTGGTCCTAAAAGGTCATTATGCATCTGACAGACAATTGGGAATGCTCATCTATTGATGAGGAAGCAGGGATCCGGTTATGTGTCTGTGTCAGATGATTTATTATTATTATGCATGCCTGACAGTGCATTGATAAGCCTCCTTTATTTGGGGTATTAACTAATTTTTTCTAAAACCTGTCTGGGGTAAGGACTACAGTATTTACATATCCTCCAGGTATGAATAAGTTAAACCCTAATTTACATTGATAGTTTCTGCATACTTCAGTACAGTGACGATATTAGGCTGTCACTAGTTTTGTGGGACATATTGTGACTGTATCTTGGTGTAACAATATTGATTGGGTGGATCAAGACATAAATTTGATAGTGTTTTGAAGTTGATTAATTGCACTGGTGGATCAAAATAGACCAGGGAATATACACTATTATAATTTTTTGATACTGGAGGTGCATGATAATACATTACAATCACCACTCAGTGGTAAGGTTAAGAGAGGCTTATAGTGCTCCTTTCATAGTACAGAACCATTGATTCTGTGGAGCGCTCATTTTTGTTTTGGTTTTGTGGTTTTTTATTGTGTTTATTTTTTTGGGGGGGGTTAATGTGTGTTTTTTAACCTTTAGTAATAAAATTTACATTTTATCCTTGAGCTTATTACCTTACTTCCTAAATAAGAAGCGCCAAAGCAGCCATAGTAAAGTACAGAGATCGGGTAAAACAAAGGACCCAAAAGTCAAGGGAAGAAAACTTACCCAAAGAGGGGATGCTGGAGGGGTGCCCTGAGACAGATGTGTGACGCCCCGACGCGCGTTTCGCGTGCCCACATGGCACGGCTTCCTCAAGTGGAGTGTAAAGAAAATAATGCATAGGAGGACCTTTAAAAAGGCATGTGACGATGTCACATGGTCAGCTGTGAGCCATTGGTGGTAAATAAGCAGACGCTCGCAGGTCCTTGAAGGATGCCGAGATGGCGTCAGGGCACAAGTGAGTGTACGCCGAAATAAATCCGGCGCACGCTCAGTACACCCACACAGATGCCTCCCGCATCCCCGGAGTGGCGAGATGCCACTGCGCATGCGCACAACACCAAACAAATACATGGAAATCAAAATATAGTTAAGAGAGCCATCAAGATATCAAAATAGGAATAAATATCCCGATCACATAATTACTGGACATTATATGAACATGTCAGGTGGTATGAATAATAAACCAAAAAAACACAACAAAAGATAAAAATAAATCATCATAATAGTTGTTGATAACGTCGCACACATGTCGCATCATGGCTCCAGAAGATATCTCGATGAGTGAGTTGTAGTAGATTTCATAGGGCGATTGAATGAAGAAATATCAGACAGGCCACAGCACTCAAAGGTTCTACTAAATAGAAAAAAGTAGGACAGAAATAAAAAACAAAATCAAAAACAATTAAAAACAATGAATAATTAAAAACAAAAACACACATACCCGGATGGGTATCAAAGGAAGGAATAATAGGATTTACAGGAGTAGATATTATTATTCTTAAAGACATTTAATGCCAGACAACCCAAAGGAATCAGGGAAATCACAAAAAGGGTGAAAAAGTGAGTGTCTCGTTTAGACCTCGGGGCGTCATGGTATCAAGTACCACGATCCATCGGGCTTCAACCTGAGCCAGCCTCTTCTTATAATCGCCCCCCCGGCTCCAAAATGTATAACATCAATACCCCTTACTTTGAATGATGAAGGTTCAAAATTATGATAGTAGAAAAAATGACGTGGAATGGTTTTTGATAGTGCCGGATCAACCGCCGTCCTGGCCGCGCAAATGTCCCGCACATGCTCCCTTATCCTGATCCTTAATTCTCTTGACGTTAAGCCAATGTAGATTTTTGAACATCCACAAGTGGCATAGTATATGATGTTAGTCGTATTGCATGATATCAGATGGTGAATCATAAATGTTTTCAAACCATCCGAGGACTGGAATGTGGAGCAGCGCAGGACATTTGCACAGGCAAGACAGCGGCCACACGGCACCGTACCACAAACAGGTCCACGTGAGCCAAATGGGTAAGTGACACTCGGAACATAGTGGCTGTGAACAAGAAGGTCATGTAGGTTTTTAGATCTTCTTGCTGTCATAGACGGGGCTTCACCAAGAGGCATATCAAGGCGGGTTTCGGCGCCCAAAATGGGCCAATGTTTTTTTAGTATAGACCTCATATCCTCACACGCATGATTGAATGTAGAAATGAATCTTATGGGTCCCATATCCGTAGATGACCGATCAGTTTTTTAGGGCTCAAAAGAGTACTACGTGGGGTTGCCCTAGCTCTCCTGTAGCCCTGTTTGATGTACCTGTTAGAGTATCCACGAGTCTGAAAACACGCAGTCAGATCCGAGGCCTGTGCTTCAAACCTAAGGTCCGAAGAGCAAATCCGCCTTGCCCATAGGAACTACCAAACCGGGATGACTCTGATGGTAGAGGGATTGTGAGCGGAGGACGCATGTATCAGTGCATTAACTGAGGTAGGCTTCCGGTATATATCAGTTTGAATCCGGCCTGCTCCGTCAACCTCAAAAGAGACATCAAGGAAATTGATCTTATTATAATCATAAGAAAAAGTCTGCCATATATTTGATGAATTCTGATTAAGCGTCCCCATAAAATCCTCGAGCTGCTGCACCGTCCCATCCCAAAGAAACAAAATATCATCAATATATCTGTGCCAGCACAGCACATGGGATGCGGCCGCACGCCCCCGTCACCAAAAACCGACCTCTCCCAGGCCCCCAGGAAGAGGTTGGCGTACGAAGGCGCACAGGCCGAACCCATGGCCGTGCCGCATCTCTGTAAAATAAAAATAATCCTTCAAAATAACAAAATTATGAGTGAGGGCAAAGTGCAGCAGCTCGAGGATAAGCTCAAAAAGAGGGCCCCCAGGTCGGACGATCCCAAGAAAAGGCGGACTGCGTCCAGACCCAAGGAGTGTTCAATACTCGTATAGAGACTCTATACATCTGCGGTAACCAAAAGTGTACCCGGGTCCACAAGAATGCCATCCATCCTAGCCAGGGCGTCCGTAGTGTCACGTATATAGGACGGCAAAGTCTCCACCAAAGATTTTAAATAAAAATCAATAAACTGGCAGACCCGATCACACGGGCCATCAATGCCAGACACTATGAGACGCCCTGGAGGATCAAGGGCATCCTTGTTGACTATAGGCAGTAAGTAGAAGGTGGGAACTCTGGGACACCTCCCAATAAGACCCTCGAAGACCTGTTTAGTGATGATAGAATTCTCAAAGGCCATATTCAATATGACTTGAAGATCCCGTGAATAGGGAATCAGAGGACTGGAGGTCAACCTAGTGTATGTATTAGTATCTCGCAATTGGCGAAATGCTTCACGTTCATATTTACTATGTGGCAAGATAACGATATTCCCCCCCATGTCCGCAGGCTTTATTACAACGTCAGAGAGAGATTGCAAGTCAGTAATGGCACGGCGTTCCTCATAAGTAAGGTTGTCATAGCGACGCCTTGTAGACAGACCCTTGAAATCTTCACCAAGTTTAGTAAAGATCTCAATTGCCGGGCTCAAGGACAAGGGGGGGAATCGGGTTGATCTGGGAACAATACAAGAAGGAAACCTACTTGAAATAGGATCGTTCTGTTCATCTAGGAGATCCTCCAGATTCTGAAGAGCCTCCCTTTCCAAATCGGTCATAGGTTCTCGAGAGTTCTTTTTATTGTGAAGTGTCCGTAAAAGCAACTTTCGTGAAAACAGGTGCAAATCCTTCAGGGCTACAAAAAAATTGAAAAAATTAGTAAGAGAGAAAGACAGGCCCTTGGAAAGGACCCGTAATTGAACACTATTCAAAACATGCGTGGAGAGGTTAAGCACCTGCAACCCTCCATGTGATTGAGAGGAGGCTGAAGAAGCCGTCTTGTTTTTCGTGGCTTGCCTTGTAGTACGCTTATTGGTGTTCCCAGACCCATTGGGCATATTAACTGTTGAGGCCTTAGATGTCGTACTATCCTCTCCAAAGTTGGATCTCATAGAGGCAGATCTTCACCTGGAGCTTGAGAAACCCCTAAAGCGTGATCTTGATCTATCTTGAGTATTAAACCATTTATAGACTCTCAAGCCTCTTTTATCTTCTACATCTCTCTGGAACTTTTGGCCTTAGTGGTCTGAATTTCTTTTGCCCATTTCTGGGATAATATATCCATTTCTTCATTGAATTTTTTGAGGCTATCACTATTCATATCTAGAGTTGAGCGATACTTTCCGATATCCAAAAGTATCGGAATTGGAATGGTATCGCCGATATCACTAAAATATCGGCGATACCCGATACCGATACCGGAAGTCCCATGTAAGTCTATGGGAACAAAATATCGCAACTAAAAAAACCTCTTTCTTTCCTTGTAAACACTAAATATACACACATAGAATACATATATATATATATATATATACATGTCATTGTGACTATATATATATATACATATATGTATAGTTTATACACTTCTACATAGTAAAATATCCTCTGATTCAATTGCCGGGTGAAGCCGGCTTCTGTGAAAAGACAGAAGCACCCGACATGAAATGACACTTGGTGTACATAGGGTTAACCATGTCTTTTCATGTCCTTTGCTATCTGATTTGCACAAACAATTACATCAGTCTATGTGTGCAAAATTTCACACCTGTAGGGGTTAATTAAAGGTGTAAATTCGTTGTAAAAAAAACCGGACTTTTTTGCTACGAATTTACACCTTTAATTAACCCCTACAGGTGTGAAATTTTGCACACTTACACTCATGTAATTGTTTGTGCAAATCAGATATCAAACTACATGAAAAGACATGGTTAACCCTATGTACACCAAGTGTCATTTCATGTCGGGTTCTGCATTTTCACAAAAGCCGGCAATTGAATTAGCGGCTATTATACTATGTAGAAGTGTATGAACTATAAATATAAATATATATATATGTGTCACAAATTCAATGACATGTATATATATATATATATGAGGTGTAAAATTGCTGAAAAAAAATGCGTGGGCTCCCGCCCTATTTTCGCAACCAGACAGACAAAGCCAGTGAGTGGGGGCAGATAATAATAGCCCAGAGAGGGACCATTTTTTTTGGCCCCCCCGGCTACTTAACATCTGCCCCCAGACACCCCAGAAAGGGCAAATCTCTAATTAGATTTGCCCTTTCTGGCACTTTGCCCGTCTATTCCCATTGCCCTGTAGCGGTGGCGAATGGGTTAATAAGGGGTTAAAATGACCTTGCAATTGAAAGGTCACTTTAAGCCAGGTTAATAATTGAGAGCTGTCAATTAGACAACTATCAATTATTAATCCTATTGTATGAAAGAAAAATCAAACACACACACTTTAATAAAAAAGAAGTTTAATGAAATAATCACACAGTTTTTGACCATATTTTATTTACCTGCTAAAACCATTTCCTGTAATAAAAATAAAATAATAAAGCAAAACTATTCTTACCAATCCGATGTACAGTCAGGTCCCACGGTGTAATCCTTCAGAAAGGGTTAATGTTTACTGCAGGGACCGCAGCTAATGCTGCAGCCTCACAGTAAACCCCCAAATGAATGAGCTCCTCTCCTGGCTGACAGGAGAGGAAGTGGAAAGCTTAATTGATTGCTTTCCACTTTCACTTCAGGTCAGCCAGGGACACCATCAGTGACGTCAGAGGGAACTGATTAACAAAAATAGGGGTTCCCTTCGAAAAAAAAATGGCGTGGGGTCCCCCCTATTTTTGTTAACCAGCCAGATGAAGCAGACCGCTGAGGCCTGGATTTTCAGGCTGTTAAGGAGACAAGATCCATGGACCTTGCCAGCCTGATAATACCAAGCCACAGCAGTCTGCATATCTTGGCTGATTAACACAAAATAGGGGATCCCCTCGAAAAAAATTGGCGTGGGGTCCCCCCTATTTTTGTTAACCAGCCAGATGAAGCAGACCACTGAGGCCTGGTTTTTCAGGCTGGTAAGGATCCAATATCCATGGACCTTGCAAGCCTGATAATACCAGGCCACAGCAGTCTGCTTAGCTTGGTTGGTTAACAAAAATAGGGGATCCCCTCGAAAAAAAAACGGCGTAGGGGTCCCCCTATTTTTGTTAACCAGCCAAGTAAAATGCAGACTGCTGCGGCCTGGTATTAAAAGACTGTCAAAGCCCATGGATTTTGGCCCTCAACAGCCTGATAATACCAGGCTACAGCAGCCCCACATTTGGCGCATCAAAAGATGTGCCAATTGTGGCACTTTACCCGGCTCTTCCCACTTGCCCTGTAGCGGTGGCAAGCGGGGTAATAAGGGGTTAATGTCACCGTTGATTGCACGGTGACAATAAGCCCGGTTAATAATGGAGAGGCGTCAATAAGACACCGATCCATTATTAATCCCAAAGTTTTTAAATGTGTAAAAAAAAGACACAGCAAGAAAAAAGTCTTTTAATGAAATAAAAGAGACAACACAGTTTTCATTTTTTTTATTACTCTCTCATTCCTGCGACGCCATCGATCTCCTGTAAAAAAATAAAAAAAACAAACCAACAGTATACCACCTGTCCGACGCAGTCCATAGTAACGATAGTCCCACGACGATCCAGCTCTGCTACATCGGAATGACAGGCAGAGCCTGACATCACGGCGCAGCACAGCTGCTTACCAGCTTCCCCGGCGGTGACGTCATCGGACTGCTTTACGGCCGCGATTACCCAGCAGTCACTGAAGTTATCGCGAGTAACTGCATGTGACCGCCGGGGAGAAGAGGATGGCGACCATTAAGCAGTCCGGGATGTGACCGCCGGAGATCTTCTGCCGGGTAAGTGCCGCTGACTCCTGACAGACCCGACCGACGGACACTGACAGTGACAGTGACAATTCCGATTCCGGTATCCGATATGATGAAAATATCGGTACTCGGAATCGGAATTCCGATACAGCCAATATCGGCCGATACCCGATATTTGCAGTATCGTATCGCTCAACACTATTCATATCCTTACGGAGTTTAATCTGTAATTCCTCTATTTCCTGTTCCAAAGAGGTGAGGGATTTCAAATTCAGCTCCTTAAGTAATTGCATAAGCCCTCTAGAACAGGTATCAGCAGTATTCTCCCAATTTGTTTTGAAATTCTCATCTAGAATAGGGAAAGAAGGAAAGACCTGCACTCTCAGCCCTCTGGGTATTAGGCCCTTTTGTAGATATTTATCCAGGAATTCGTGATTCCACCAGATTCGGGTGCGTCTCCTCAATAGATCCTTAAATTGATTTGAAATCTCCTTTAAATCCTGATCCATACCCTCAGATGACCCACCTGGGGTGTCCTGCAGCATGTCATTAATAAGCTCGCGCCACGTCAGGTCGCATGCTCTAAAATCCATAATTGGATGAAAGGGCCAACTGTGAAAAACACAGGAAAAATTAATGAACATAATAAGCCCCCATAGTGGCATAACAATAATGCCAGCAGTGGGAGTAGACATATGGCTACATAAAAGAGAAACAGTACCCGCTTCAAAAGTGCATATAAATCAGGAGAAAAACGAAGCAATCAGGTGAACAAAATATAAATAAAATACAAATTTTATTAGGATCAGTAATTAATATAGAAACAGTACACAGAACATTGGTATTAAGACAGTACATGCAGGAAAAACCCAAGGATACAACAGGGCAAAGAACCACACAGACAAACCCCAAAATATCGCAAAAGTATCACAACAGTATCATATCAATGTGAAAGGAATGATCCCTCTAAAGTGCCAGTGCATATGTGCCGATACTTAAGCTGGGTAAGTACTTCCTAAATAAGAAGCGCCAAAGCAGCAATAGGAAAGTACAGAGATCGGGTAAAACAAAGGACCCAAAAGTCAAGAGAAGAAAACTTACCCAAAGGGTGGATGCTGGAGGGGTACCCTGAGCCAGATGTATGACGCCCCAACGCCCGTTTCGCGTGCCCACAAGGCACCGCTTCCTCAAGTGGAGTGTAATGAAGATAATGCATAGGAGGACCTTTAAAAAGGCATGTGACGATGTCACATGGTCAGCTGTGAGCCAATGGTGGTAAATAAGGCGTCACATGTGCGCAGCCGCTCGCAGGTCCTTGAAGGATGCCGAGATGGCGTTTCACCCTTTTTGTGATTTCCCTGATTCCTTTAGGTTGTCTGGCATTAAATGTCTTTAAGAATAATAATATCTACTCCTGTAAATCCTATTATTCCTTCCTTTGATACCCACCAGGGTATGTGCTTCAGGAAGCGGTGCCTTGTGGGCACGCAAAATGCGCTTCGGGGCGTCACACATCTGGCTCAGGGCACCCCTCCAGCATCCACCCTTTGGGTAAGTTTTCTTCCCTTGACTTTTGGGTCCTTTGTTGGACCCGATCTCTGTACTTTCCTATGGCTGCTTTGGCGCTTCTTATTTAGGAGGTACTTACCCAGCTTAAGTATCGGCACATATGCACTGGCACTTTAGAGGGATCATTCCTTTCACATTGATATGATACTGTTGTGATACTTTTGCGATATTTTGGGGTTTGTCTGTGTGGTTCTTTGCCCTGTTGTATCCTTGGGTTTTTCCTGCATGTACTGTCTTACTACCAATGTTCTGTGTACTGTGTTTCTATATTAATTACTGATCCTAATAAAATTTGTATTTTATTTATATTTTGTTCACCTGATTGCTTCGTTTTTCTACTGATTTATAAACAGCAGTGGATGCAGACCAAACTGCAGCGTCACCTGCACTCACACACAGACCTTGCAGACAGCTGTGAAAACAGCACTGCAAGGCAAAATGAAGCTTTACACAGCGGTTTGTAAAATAGCCTGCCTAAAGAACAATTCCCCAAATCGCAATCTCTAACTGTCCCTCAGAGTCCGAAGAGCAGCGTTCTGTCCCTAACTGAATTCACAGCAGAGTGAAACCAAAATGGCGGCGGCGCCTTTTATAGTGCATTCTGACATCATTTGAGCAGCCAATCACAGCCATGCCATTAGTTAACATGACCGCAGCATTACAGAATGTGCCCACACTTGTTAGGATTCCTCATTGGCTGAATCAAATCACACAGCCTTTCATAGCATTATGGAAACTTCCGATTCCGGTATACGATATGACAAAAGTATCGGAACTCAGTATCGGAATTCCGATACCGCGAATATCAGCCGATACCAGATACTTGCGGTATCGGAATGCTCAACACTAGCGGAAAGCAAAGGTAGAGGACATGAAATTTCCTTCTGCTCCAGAGTCCACACAAAGCGTAACTGTTATAGTGGATGGGCCTAAATTGATTGTCCCCTTAAAGGACTACTTGGAGGCGTGTACTGCTGTGTCTAGTGAACCCCCTCCAATGGTTACTAGACGTGGTCGTTTCCCGAATGCTGTGGACATTTATTAGCATAATGCCCTAACTGTTGGCAAACATTACAAATCACAGGTACTCGAGTGGCCCAATACTTAGGTCTCGCTCGAGAAACCTCCATGGCATCAGGGGAATCGGGCGCCTGAACGAAAGATTCAAGAGGTCTGGCGAAGGTGGGCGCCAGCCGGAACCTCTACCTCCACTGGGTCCGCTCCAACTTCCGCTCGTTAAAACGGAGGTCAATGCGGGTACATATGGTAATGAGCTCCTCCAGTGTGGCGGGAATATCCCTGGTGGACAAGGCGTCCTTCACATGGTCTGCAAGTCCCCTCCAGTACACTGGTATAAGGACTTTATCTGACAACTCCAGCTCATAGACCAAAGTCCGAAATTGGACGGCGAACTGGCTGACCATGGATGAACCCTGGGTGATTGCCAACAGTTGGAGAGCCGTATCATGGGTGACACGAGGTACCAGGTAACCTGTCTCAGATTATCCAAGAAGAGAGGAGCACTCTGCACCACACGATCATCGCGCTCCCACAACGGCGTTGCCCACTCCAACGCCCTGCCCGACAAAAGGTATATGATAAAACCCACTTTCGCCCCCTCCGTAGGAAAGCGTGGAGCCAGAAGCTCTAGATGTATGGAGCACTGACTCACGAAACCCCGACATTGTTTACTGTCACCAGCAAACTTGTCTGGAAGTGGGAGGTGGGAAAAAGTCAGAGCGGGGGTAGTAGAGGACAAACTGGCTGCAGCCACACTGGCAGCCTGAACAAAGACTGCGCTAACATCCACAGATGAGGTTGTGAGCTCCAGAGTCGCCAACCTACCCTCCAGCTGCTGGATATACCCCTGCAGATGCTGGTTGTCCGCCATTTTACTAGCCAGACCATGGCGCTATTATACTTTTAGGGTCTGCAGAAAGCACCAAATAAATATAAATAGTGGGTGCGTTCGCAGCCGGGGGTCCACCGTGCAGGCAGAGCCTACTGTTAGTAAGTTGGCGGTATACGCGAACTCTGTTACTTCACAGAGTCACAAACATAGATGCTGTGGCACTATATGGCGGTATAAGCGAACTCTGTTACACCACAGAGTCACTGCGGTAGAGACTGTGTCCTGTTAACACCACAGGGATACACAGATAACTGCTGTGCGGATAGCAGTCCGTGGTCATGCAGTCAGAAACGCAAGCAAACAACTCCTCACCAGAGAAGCCGGTATTCTAGGGGCTTATTTCAGCCAAGCCCTGAACACGTGCATACAAATCTTCTCACCGGAGGTGCCGGTATTCTAGGGGCTTATTTCAGCCGAGCCCTAACCACATGAGTGCATGATCACACTGGCGCAAAGCACATAATGCAATGGATAATAGCGCATGGCCGCACGGCCATGCAACCCTTTTATAATAGCAACTACAGGACCTTCCATAAAAGGACCAATGAGAAACTGTTCCAGAACACCTGTAGTTTCAGGACCTTCCTGGCGGACCAATAGGAGCTGCTGCAGTACCTGAACATGTGACCTCTGATTTCCAATGAGAGATCTTACCCTGGGCATGCTCAGAAGGGGAAATGCAGGACTTAGTCCTAAAGATGTCTGCTCGCCATTGACCAGTACTGGCTACAATAGCAGAACCTGGAGAGGCAGCAGTAAACATCTGCACAGTACTAGGCTGTGCAAGACTCTGGGACCGACATCTCTGCTGAGGAGGCTACACTGCGGCCGGAGATGGATGGTGGACCGCAGCTGGAATGGCTCGAGAATCCCCCTGTGCAGAAGCGGGAACTCGACCTCTAACATTTACATTCTCAAAAAGGCTCAAGCTAGGAAACCTTTGCTGCCCCAGTCAACTGCAAACTCATTACCGCAGCTGGCCACAGTCAGAGTTGTGGCTGAGGAGGCAATGCATGTAGTGGTTGCATCACTTTGTGTCTGTGCAGGAAGGTGCAACATAACATCCTAATTTTTCTCCTAGTCTTCCTTCTCCCCCACCTCCTCTGCTAATCTACTCAGCTGCATTCTTGTGGGTTCACAGCAAATGGAATCTTGAAGCTCATTGTCATCCTCTATGTTCTCTCACTCCTCGCCCTCAGAGCAGCCATGCTCCTCTTCCTGCCCTGCCTGCACAGTACAGTCTGTGTATGACTCCGTTGTTGTGTACACCTTTCATCTGGCTTCTGAGTTTGGGCTCCCTCTGGTGGTTGCTGTGAGTAATGGAGCTGGTCTGACTGACAGAAGTCAGTCACCTGAAGAGAATGATTGGAGATCAGGTGTTATTGACTGGAAGGATTTAAGTGAGCAACCTTCCCTTAGCTGTTGCTGGTGATTTGTTTTTGGAAGTCTGCCTGCTCCTGCTTTGGCCTTCATCTTTCAGATAAGTTATTTTTCTGTTCTCTGCCTTTCTGGTGTTAGTTCAGCCAGGTTCCCTGCTGGGACCTATGCTGGACTCAGTATTACTTTGCCACAGTTTATGTCAGTCTAATTCCCTGTTATTTCAGTATCTGTTGTTTTGCATCCAGTTCACACCAGAGTTCTAATTTAGTGGAGGAGAGGTCGTGTGGCCTCAGGATTTTTGCATATCAGACGTGTTGGAATTTTTCTTAGGGTTTTTTGCGGGATTGCAGGCAGTATCCTTTCCTGTCCTGTTCTAGCTAGACAGTTTGGGCCCCAGCATTTGCTTGCTCTATTTTCTGCCTGTGTTTGTACTTCATCTGTCTAATCACCAATATATGCTTGGGGGCTATCTATTCCTTTGTGGCTCTACTCCGGGGCAGTTTAGCTTTTCCCTTTCTTTCTTTAGATTTAGTTAGCTCTTTGGCTGTGTCAAGGCGTCTAGGGCACCATAGGTACGTCCCACTGCTAATTCTAGTTGTGTTGTCAGTTTGGGGGTCTACAATCTGCTAAGTTACCAACCTCTCTGGGTGTCTGGTTGCCTAGCCTATATCTCTATTATCCTCCTCGGTTACCGAATCATAACACCCAGGTGTCTGAGTCTCATCAGGATCATTCCTGTGGTTTAATGTCTGTTGACAAAGGTCAGGATTCTGCTTAGACCCTACTTCGTCCAGTCCCAGATCCAACTGAAAAAAAATTGGGCATCATTGCAAATGCTTTCCCCTTCTTGTTTCTGTAAATCTTTTGAGCAGACCTTTGATGCCCATGGAATAGAATGTGTGGACTGCTCTGAAGACTCACCTATCTGTCATTTCCTTACAGTCAGTTGGAGAGTTCTGGCGTGGGAGGAAACAAGGGTAATTGGGATGTCACCTCTGAGGATTGTACTGTGTATGATGTTAAGGTAGAAGAAGAGGAGGAGAGACCAATGGATGCAGCACTTTCCACCCACTGGAGCACATACTCTCTCTGGCTTTCATCTGCAAGGTGTTACACTCAAAAAAAAGGAGTTGTGTAGCCCATCCGTAATAAATGTCACCAGTTGTATTGTATGAGATGAGAAGAGTATTTATTCAATAGAGATTTCAGTAACATTACCATCTAACCCATGTACACAACCAACACCAAGCCTATTCCTCTTTTCATCATGACTAGAGTTGAGCGAAACAGGTCGGTCAGATTCATAAGTCGCCGAATTTCGCCAAAGTCCATAGTGTGAACTCGTCCACGAGGTCGTCGACCCGAGCGCCAATGTCAGTTTTCTCATAATGCTTGCAGGCACCTTTTTTCAGCCAATGAGCAAAGACGTACACTGTGGGCAACGAGATGACATGGGCAGCATCCACCACCATCTTAGAGAAGGGCATTGCAGTGATTGGCTTGCTTTGAGTGGGTGTCATAGTGTCTATAAAAGCCCTGACTGCCGACCGCCATTTTACTTCTACAGATCTTAACAGTAGGGAGAGGTTGCTGACGCTGTTTATCAGTAGGGAGAGAGTTAGGGCTGGAAAGAGAAGTTCTTCTGTGCTTGTGCTGATAGCAATTGTGCTGTACAGTTAGTGTGCAGTGACAGGGGAGGATTGTCTTGTGTGCAACAGCGCTGGTTATTAGGCTGCCTGCTAATTGCTGTGTGTACATTGCTGTGCAGACTGCTTTTTACACAGCAATAGAGATGAGCGACTTTGGCTCCGGGAAGGTCGAGTCAGATTTCGGACCTCCCGACTTTCCCAAAAGTCGAGTCGAACGAAATCGGCCGACTATCTTAAAAAGTCGAAGGTCCGACTGAAACTCGAACCGACCCCAATGCAAGTCAATGAGGAAGAAAAGTCGGCATGGAGTGGAGGACAGTAAACACACCTACAGTGCCCATTTCAATGCCAACTACATCAATTCTTATTACTTAAGCTTGTCAACCTTAATTTACTTCATAATAACAGTAACGCATTGAAAACTGGGGTTATTTGGCTAAAGTTGCGGGGGGGGAGCAGGGCTGGCTCCAGGTTTTTGTGGGCCCCGGGCGAAAGAGTCTCAGTAGGCCCCTTTAAGACATACCACAATTCATGATGCTCCGATACGGCACAGAAATATAGGTATAGTACAATGCCAAATACTTCACTCCTTACATTACATGAGTGATTTCTATTGTAAATTCTACAATAGGTAAAAAAACAGACAGTATAGCCCTCCATACAGTATTATGGGCATCACATAGTGCGCCATACAGAATAATGAGCCCCATATATTGCACCATACATGATTAGTCCCATATAATGTTCCATACAGTATATGATGAGCTCCACATAATGCTCCAGTATATGATGGGCCCCATATATTGCTCCATACAGAATAGGCTCCATATAATGCTCCCCATATGTGCTCCATATATAAAGGGCCCTATATGATGCCCCATAAATAATGAACCCCATATGATGCTCTAGTATATGATGGGCCCCATATATGATGCTCCAGTGTATGATGAGCCCCATATAACGCTCCAAATATAATGGTCCCCATATATAATGCTCCATATATAATGGGCTCCATGTGGTGCTCCATATATAATGTGCCCCATATGATGTGCCATATATAATGGGCCCCATATGATGATCCAGTATAGAATGGGCCCCATGGATGATGCTCCAGTATATGATGTGCCTATATAATGCTCCAGTATATAACGGGCCCCATATGATGCTCCAGTGTATAATGGGCCCCGTTTATGATGCTCCAGTGTATGATGGGGCTCATTTATAATGCTCCAGTGTATGATGTGCTCCATATATAATGCTCCCCATATATTGCTCCAACCATTAAAAAACTGAAATACCTCTCCTCGCTGGGCACTGCTCTACTCTGGACTCCTCAGCGTCACCATCTTCCAGCTCTCTGCACTGTGACTGTTCAGGCAGAGGGCGCACAGACGTGATGTCATCGCACTCTCTGACCTGAATGTCACTGTCAGGAAACGCGGAAGACGTCGCAGCGGTGGAGCAGGGAGAGGTAAGTATTGCAAGTGCTGGAGCCCTGAGAAAGCAGGGGGGCCCACGAGGGCGCCGGCACTGACACAGGGCCCCTCATAGTACGCCGGTGTCTCTGATGGCGAGTGGGCTCCCCAACCTACTCAGGGCCCCGACACTTGCCAGGGTGCACCAGGTGCTGATGCTGGCCCTGGGGGGGTACAGCCCAGTTAGGGAGGAGGAAAAACTGGCATATGTTGAGGTGTAGGCTGGACGTTGAGCAGCTGCAAATGGAGGAATTGGAGAAGTCGGAGGAAGAGGAGGACAAAGCGAGCCATTTTGCTGGCAACCTATGTGTCATCAGGGGAAGGTGGTACAAAATCCTTTGAAACCCAGGCATGGTTCATTTTAATGAAGGTGAGATCACCAACATTTTGGGTCTACAGCCGGGTCCTTCTTTCTGTCAGGATTGATCCAGCAGCACTGAAGACTCTTTCTGATAGCACACTACCAGCAAGGCAAGCGAGCTCCTGTAAGGCATATTGTGTCAATTCAGGCCAGGTGTCCAGTTTACAGGCCCAGTAGTTAAAGGGGAGTCCATTTCCTCTAATAACAACTTGTCCTCTACCGACATTGCCACTTGGTTGTCTTGCTTAGTTCTCTGGAAGGCTGTGCACCCTAACTGATCCTCATAGCTTCCTTACATCGAAAGGGGAGGAGAGGTAATTTTGAACCATAGTTGACAACTGCTGTCTCCAGTCTGTTGCAATCGTTTCAGTATTACCAGTTGTGTGAGCGTTACTCGAGAAATCAGTCCACAATATGGTCATGAAACCCCTGTCTCCAACGCCACTTCGGCTGTGTGCACCATGAACACCTCTTCCATGTTGCCCAGTACGGCTCGTGGTAGAACCTGCACTGCTGCTGTTTGCTGGGAATGCCTCTAACAAACGGTTTACCAGATTTGCTTCTTTGTATGCCAATATTAGCTCTAGGTTCTCCTGTGGCATGATGTTCTGTAATTTGCCTTTATAGTGTGGATCGAGGATGCTGGCCAACCAGTAGTCATAATCCTTCATAATTTTGGCAATTCGGTGTTAGGGGCCTGTGGAACGCACCTAATAGATATTAAGGAGAGTTGCGTTCGCAGCCCGGGGTCCACCGTGCAGGCAGATGCTGCTGCTAGTAAGATGGCGTAAATAGGCAGTGTGGGTGAACTCTGTTATCCCGCAGAGTCGCAGATGTAAACGCCGTAGCACTATATGGCGATATAAGCGGACTCTGTTAATTCACAGAGCAGCTGTAACAAATTCTGTGTCCTGTTAGACTCACAGGGAACACAGATGACTGCTAAGTGGATTGCAGTCTGTGGTCATGCAATTAGAACCCAAGCAATAATCTCCTCACCGAAGTAGCCGGTATTCTAATGGCTTTTTCAGCCGAGCCCCGAACACGTGCATACAATCTCCTCACCGGAGGTGCCGGTATTCTAGGGGCTTATTTCAGCCGAGCCCTGAACACGTGCATACAATCTCCTCACCGGAGGAGCCGGTATTCTAGGGGCTTATCTCAGCCAGACCTAACTACATGCATACATGACCACACTGGCGCAAGCACGTAACAGATTTGATACTAGCGCACGGCCGTGCGGTAAGGAAAGCCTTTTATAGCAGCCACGAGAAAAAGACCTTCCAGGAAGGACCAATGGGAAGCTGCTTCAGAACATCAACAGCCACAGGACCTTCCTGAAGGACCAATAGGAGTGGCAGCTGTATCTGAGCATGTGACCCCTGATATCCAATGGGAGATCTTGCCCTGTGCATGCTCAGATGAAGCAACAAAGGACTTAGTCCCAAATCTGCCTGCTCCAACACTGGTTGCAGCAGCAAGTCTCTGCACAGTACTGGGCCGGGCAAGACGCTGGGACCGACATCTCTGCTAAGCAGGAACCACTGCGGCCGGTGACGGATAGGGGACCGCAGTGGGAACAGCTTGAGATTCCCCCTGTGAAGAAGAGGGAACTCGAACCCTAACATTCGGGGGTTCCTTTTTAGGATCCGCAAGACATAATCACACATGTGGGCCGAGGAGGAGGCTCGAACGCCTACAGCCAACTGTTGCCTATACCGTGGGCTAGGCAGCACTGTCCCACCGCCGCTGTCCCCTGTTGACCCTGCATCCACCACATTAACCCAGTGCGCAGTGATGGACACGTAACGGCCCTGGCCATGCCTACTGGCCCATGCATCTGTTGTGAGGTGCACCTTTCCACTCACCGATTGTTTGAGCGCATGGACAATGCGGTGTTTCACATGCACGTGGAGGGCAGGGATGGATTTTCTAGCAAAGAAGTACCGACTGGGTAGGTCATAGCGTGGGATATAGTAGGCCATGAGCTCTCGGAACGCTGTGCTTTCAACCAAATGGAAGGGCATCATCTCTAATGAGATCAGTTTGGCAATGCAGGTGTTCAAATCCAGTGTACGTGCATGAGAGGATGAGTACTTTTTTGTCTTACTCAGAGTGTCAGCTAGGGAGAGCTGGACTTGAGAACTGCATATGGGGGAACTAGTGGTGGACATGGAGGATTAAGAGGGGGTTGGTAATGGTGGTGTTGGTGGTGGTGATTGCCTTGATTCAGTCTTTCGTTGGCAAAACATTGGGATTCCCTGACTGCTTTGGCCTTGAGAAATCACCTCAACATATCTTGCTGGTGGTGAGCTATCCAGTGGGCTTACAGTGGGGGAAGCGATGTAGTGTTGCGGGTTACCTTCAATCGGAGCAGGTGCACATGTGCTACCTGAGGTTTTGTAGTCCGTCCACACTTGCAAGTGCATGATGTTTACATGGCTAAGCATGCAACTGGTATTCAAATTTTGGAGATTTTTCCCTCGGCTAAAGGTGGTTCCGCCCTTCTTACAAATAACCTTTGCCTCATCAATAGGATTTTGGTCAAAAAAGTTCCACTCTGCACTCTTCCTACTATGGTAAAACTTTTCAGGGCTTGCACGCTGTGCTAATTTGACTGTCTGGCCAAGCTGTCCTGCAACTCTTTTTGTTTTTTAACACCTTTTTGGACTGCTATGGGCATGCAAGATAACCGCAGCTGCGATGTCGATGCCTGCTGCGGATCCTCCTCTTCTTCTGAGCTATTGCCAGCGGCACCCTCTTCCCCCAATGGATGCCAATCCGAGTGAACAACTGGGTCATCCATCACCTCCTCTTCAATTTCATCTACACCTTCCTCTGTGTCACCACGTAAAGTGGTATAGTATGCGGGAAGGGGCACCTGAGTTTCATCACGGTCAGATTCTGGCTCAGTAGACTGCGAGGGCAATGTAGTGCTCTGGGTGAATGTACCAGCAGAATCATATAGCAGTGGCTGTGCATCAGTGCACTCCATGTCATATTCATCTTGGACTGGGGAATTCAGGATTTCTCTAGATAACCCAGGCATGGTATGTGAAAAGAGCTCCCGGGTGTCATCTGAAGTGTGGCCTGCCACATCCTTCACTTTTGGTGGGGGTTGAAGGACACAAGGAAAGGTGTTGTTCCTGAACAGGAGCCTGCACTGATGACTCAGTGTTTGCATTTTTTGAAACTTCTGAAGAGGAGGCGATAGAGTTGGAGGCTGTTTCAACAATGTAAGCCAAAACCTGTTCCTGATGCTCAGGCTTTAAAAGCGGTTTACCTACTCCCAGAAAAGTGAGCCTTCCAGGCCTTCTGGAGCCATATGATGATGCAGGCTCAACACCTCCTGCCTTAGGTGCTATTGTGCTTTTGGCACTACCAGCAGATGCACCGCCACCACCATCAGTACCAGCTGGCCGCCCACGTCCATGGCCTCTTCCACCATATTTCCTCATGTTTGGGAAAATGTACCAAAAATACCAGCAGAAATATGGTACTGTATCAGAAGCGTAAAGCTGTATACAGTGTAGGGGAAAATTGAAATCTCCGTATATATTTCCGGAGTCACATAGAGACGCTCACTCAGTATGGATTTGACCATAATTCAAAAAGCAGAGAAAAGGTACTGTATCAGAAGATACCAGTTGTGTACATAGTATTCAGGAAAATTTAAATCTCCTTATATATTTCCGGAGTCACACACAGATAGTCAGCATGTATTTATCCGTGATACCAGCGTACAGCTCAATACGGTGTGGGAAAAAATGAACGCTCGGTAACTGTGCAGAAAAAAAGAATAAAAGCATTATTGCGGTGTAAAAGCAGTCTGCACAGCAGTGTACACACAGCAATACAGCTATCAGGCAGCCTAATAACCAGCGCTGCTGCACACAAGAAAATCCTCCCCTGTCACTGCACACTAACTGTACAGCACAATTGCTATCAGCACAAGCACAGAAGAACTTCTCTTTCCAGCCCTAACTCTCTCCCTACTGATAAACAGCGTCAGCAATCTCTCCCTACTGTTAAGATCGGCAGAACTAAAATGACGGACGACGGTCAGGGCTTTTATAGACACTATGACACCCCAAAAGCAAGCCAATCACCGCAATGCCCTTCTCTAAGATGGTGGTGTCCGCTGCCCATGTCATCTCTTTGCCCACAGTGTACGTCCTTGCTCATTGGCTGAAAAAAGGCGCCTGCAAGCATTATGGGAAAACCGAGTTTGGCGCTCGGGTCGATGACCGCATGGCCGACTACACACTATGGTCGGGTTTCGCCGAGCGAAACCTGACTTTCGTAAAAATCGGCGACTTATTTTTCTGACAAACCTGTTGCGCTCAACTCTACACAGCACTAATACTTTTATTCTTTTTTTCTGCATAGTTACCGAGCGTTCATTTTTTCCCATACTGTATAGAGCTCTACGCTCCTCACACACTACCGTGTACCGGCTGGTATCATGGACAAATACATGCTGACTATCTGTGTGTGACTCCGGAAATATATACAAAGATTTAAATTTTCCCTTATACTATATATACCTGGTATCTTCTGATACAGTACCTTTTTCTGCCTTTTGTTTTACCTCCAAATCCATACTGAGAGAGCGTCTGTGTGTGACTCCGGAAATATAAACGGAGATTTAAATTTTCCCCTACACTGTATACAGCTGTACGCTTCTGATACATTATTGTATATCTGCTGGTATTTTTGGTATATTATTCCAAACATGAGGAAGTTTGGTGGAAGAGGCCGCGGACATGGGCTGCCAGCTCGTACTGATTGTTGTGGCGGTGCATCTGCTGGTAGTGACAAAAGCACAATAGCACCTAAGGCAGTAGGTGTTGAGCCTGCATCATTGTCTGGCTCCTGAAGGCCTGGAAGGCTCCCTTTTCTTGGAGTAGGTAAAGCGCTTTTAAAGCCGGAGCATCAGGAACAGGTTTTGGCTTACATTGCCGAAACAGCCTCCAGCTCTATCGCCTCCTCTTCTGAAGTTTCAAAAAATTCAAGTACTGAGTCGTCAGTGCAGGCTCCTGTTCAGGAACAACACCATTCCTTGTGTCCTTCACCCCCACCAAAAGTGAAGGATGCAGCAGGCCAAATACCACACAAAAGAAAAGAAGCATACATATTCTAAGGATCACTTTTATATTGAAAAACAATTAATTTTATTGAAAATACCAAACACTCCAAGGCAAAATTTAATTTAAAACCATAAATATAAAAACTGCAAAAACAGGCCTGTAAAAGGCCACTGACCACCCTCCCATCAATGAACATGTCTTCATATTAATACATGATGAAACATGACACGGCGTACAGATAATGTTAATGGTAAACTATGTACCAATGATGGATGTCTGTCTCATGCAACCAAAAATCAGATATAAATCCCTGCAGAATACAACCCAGAATATAACCACTGAAATACCAAAGGGTGCAACCAATGCAGGAAACTACTCAAATAACCCAATACAGCAATAAAAATAGAGATTCAGTGTCCGCTTAGCCTAAGCTAATACTACCTGCATGTGCTGCTGGGGTTGAAGGCAGATGTCAGATACCACCAAAAACAAATGAGTGATGCTGTTAAGGAGACTATAAATGACGAGGGAGCGGTGGGCAGAGGAAGCCCAATGCCTGTCGCTAGTAAACTAGCTTCCTCAGGGGCAATAAGAACAAAGTGTCCTGAACGGTCATTAACACTAGGACTACTGGACTCGTGACCCCGCCTAGAACTACTGAAAGGAGTCATTTTGACTCCTTGCTTGTTTTCGTTTATTTTTAGAGTTTCATTTGTGGTTATTTATTAATAATTATATTTTTTGTAATGTATTATTATTGTGAGATCCAACAGTAATGCTTTTGATTGTTTTTTTTCTGCTTTTCTTATTTTTCTACAGAAAATAACAATAATTATAATAGACGTTTTTCAAACATTTTTTTTATTCAAGTGCACACATATAAACAACAACTGAAGAACAAAAAGCAGAGAAAATGTAGGTGGAGGAGCATAAAAATGAAAATATGGTGCAGAATTCACCTTCTAAACATTTGGTGTTTCGCATTTTAGGCATTGCCTTTGATTTATGGCAGTACATTGCCCACACAAAGACTTACCACAAGTCTTACAATTGCCGACAGATCTATTTTTCTTGCACTTTTCTTTGATCTGGCAAAATTTTGTTTGAACCATCACTTCTGAGCATGTAGAAACTTGGGACGTGGAACCCTTTTCCCTATCTGTGACATAAGGACCACTCAACTCTCTCACAAGCGTTTGCAAAAATGCCTTGCGTGACATTTTTTGGTGGGTTATCTCATTGAATATTATCCATGCATTTATACCCGCAAAGTCTAAGGCATTTTCAAATGCATGAACAGGCCATCTCCTTGTGCATGTTCGTGTGGTATATTTTCGTGCCATCTGATCCACTACATCTACTCCATATTTTGTTTCATTGTAAAACTTTACCGTTTCTGGAGTTTTTTTAGCGGAATCAGACGCAACAACAACATCTGGATGGACGGAACTCAAAATGACAACATTTTTGTTGGGCTTTCCTTGATATACTGTAAGTGTAAAATTGTCTTCATTTCTAAACACTTTAGTGTTGTACAATTCCTCTTTCATGGATTTTATTTCTTTAGGCACTTCTCGCCTTATCTTGTTCAGTGTTCCCACGATGGTTGTTCCTTTGCTTTTTAGCTGTTTAGCTAATTTTACTGAAGTAAAATAATTATCGGTTGTAACATTGCGACCTTTTTTCAAAAACGGGTCCAATAACTTCATTACCACATGGTCAGCTAAACGGTCCTCAGCACGGCGTGTGTCATCTTTGCCTAGATAAGGGAAGCCATTTGCCAGATATTTGCTCTCCTTATCAACAGCTAGCCAATATTTGTGGCCATATTTATCTGGTTTGGAAGGCATGTACTGCGTGAATGGACACCTAGTTTTGCTTGGGAAAAGTTGCTCATCCACCGTTATGTATGGGCCAGGTTTGTAACACGCAATACAATTTTCAATAAACCTGTCCCACACAGTAGAAAATACAGCAAACTTGTCCGTTTGCAGTCTCTCCGATCGAGTAGATTTCTCATCAAATCTGAGAAACCTCATAATTTCAACAAAGCGGTCCCTAGACATTGTCGCTTTGCAAAACGGTATTCCCCAGTCATTACACCAAATACTGCTAATCGAGTGACGGTTAGTGCCAGATATTCCACGAGCATAGAATATCGCAATGAATGCATCTAGCTCCTCATCAGATAGAGTAAACTGTAAATTATTGTTCCTGCATGCTTCTGCAAGCGTACAGTTCTTTATATGTGTCAATATATATGAATCAAAAATTAGCATAAGATAAGAGCCTAGAGTAAACAAGCTATTTTGTTCAGCATTACACAGTAATACAAGCAGGTAAAACACAAGGAAAATGTGAAAAGTTGACATGTAAATTGAACTACATCTATATGAACATCAGGGTAAATAAGACAGAGTGAAAAAATTATGCACAAAACTTTATAGCAACATTTAGTGACAAAAGGACCTCAAAATATAGTAGGGAGTCAAAATGACTCCCTTCAGTAGTTCTTGGTAAATTTTGAAAAAAACGCGCAAATTTTTCACCAAAATTATTTATTCTCACAAAATCTTTTTTCACATCATATTTGAGGAAAAGTCACCGAGTTTCAAGCCGGAATTCTGAAAAATGTAGTCACAGAAGAGAAATAAAAAACGAAAGGAGTCAAAATGACTCCATCAGTAGTTCTAGTGTTAATACCTTCTGGGAAAATGGAGTGAACAAGGAACAGCTGTGCTACGCTAGGAGTCACAGATGCAGATACTGAGACTGGCTCCTTGCCAGAAATGAGGTAACGTAATGGAGGTGATGTGATGCAATGAATAGGGTGCGCTAGCTAGATACGCCCATCCCGTCAGCTAGAGGGCGGATATACTATCTGTGTCAAAAGAAACCATGGAAACTTGCTAACACCCAGGTCTGTGGCAGAATGCTGAATGCAAACTCTGAAACCAGCTCCTTGCTGGAAATAAGATAGCGTAACCAGGGAGATGTTAAAAAAATGAGTGGAGTAAGCTAACTAAGTGAACCCACCCCCGTCTGCTATAGGGCCGGTACAGTGTACTATGTCCGAAGTAACATGGAGCTTACTGACGTCCGAGTTCTTGATTAAATCCTGCTATTACTAACGCTGTCAAGGTATATGAATAATGTCAGGGAAGCCACAAGGGGGTGGCGCCCAAGTTGAAAAGTGCAAATAATAATAATAATCTTTATTTATATAGCGCCAACATATTCCGCAGCGCTTTACAGTTTAATATTTCAAAACACAAGTCATAAGTAACAAAGTTAACAATACAATAATTAAAGCAATATAAGCCGCCCCTGCTCGTGAGAGCTTACAATCTACAATGAGGTGGGGGAGATACAAAGTACAGGTGTTTATATACAATGGTGTATTTACAAAGATGGTCCAGCCATCTTGAGGGAGTGAGGGATGGATGGAGATAGTGAATGGGCTACACACACACACTTACACATAGAATGACTTTGATTAGTGAACGTGATAGGCCGCTCTGAACAAATGTGTTTTGAGGGAGCGCCTGAAACCATGCAAATTGTGGATAGTCCTAATTTCTTGGGGTAGTGTACTCCAAAGGATTGGCGCAGCGTGGGAGAAGTCTTGGAGTCGGGAGTGGGAGGTTCGGATTAGTGCAGAGGTTAGTTGAAAGTCGTTTGTAGAGCGCAGCAGTCGGTTAGGCCGATAGATAGAAATGAGGGAGGAGATGTAGGGGGGTGTTGCACTGTGGAGAGCTTTGTGGGTGAGAACAAGTACTTTGAATTGGATCCTATAATGAATGGGCAGCCAGTGTAACGACTAGCGAAGAGCGGACTCGTCTGAGTACCGATTAGCCAGATGGATGACCCTGGCTGCTGCATTAAGGATGGACTGGAGAGGGGATAGTCGAGTAATGGGGAGTCCAAGTAATAGAGCGTTGCAGTAGTCCAGGCGGGAGTGGATCAGGGCGACAGTGAGGGTTTTTGTTGTTTCCATGGTGAGAAAAGGCGGATTCCAGAGATGTTCTTTAGGTGTAGGAGGCAAGAGCGGGCAAGAAATTGTATATGGTAGGTGAAGGAGAGATTGGTGTCAAACATAACACCCAGACAGCGAGCCTGCTGCCTTGGTGTTATTTTGGTGCCGCCCACAGAGAGGGAAATGTCAAATTTAGGGCGGTTAGTAGACGGCGGGAGCAGAAGAAGTTCAGTTTTGGAGATTTTGAGTTTCAGATAGAGAGCGGACATGATGTTGGAGACTGTGGACAGACAGTCACTGACGTTCTGTAGTACAGCGGGGGATTAGGTCAGGGGATGACGTGTATAGTTGTGTGTCATCAGCATAAAGATGGTGCTGAAAGCCAAATCTGCTGATGGTCTGTCCAATTGGAGCCGTGTAGAGAGAGAAGAGAAGGAGGCCAAGGACTGAGCCCTGGGGTACCCCGACAGTGAGAGGAAGAGGAGATGACGGGGAGCCAGAGAACGAAACACTGAAGGAGCTGTCAGAAAGATAGGAAGAGAATCAGGCGAGAGCAGTGTCCTTAATGCCTAGTGACTGGAGCCTAGAGAGTAGGAGACGGTGGTCAACTGTGTCGAAAGCTGCAGAAAGGTCTAAAAGAATGAGCAGAGAGTGGTCACCATTACGTTTTGCTGTCAGAAAGTCATTGTTCATTTTGATGAGTGCAGTTTCAGTCGAATGTAGGGGGCGGAAACCAGACTGTGAAGGGTCTAGAAGGGAGTGAGTGGAGAGGTAATGGGTAAGGCTGGAGTAGACTAGGCGCTTCAAAAGTTTAGAGATGAAAGGGAGATTGGAGACCGGTCTGTAGTTGTTTGTTCAGGAAGGGTTGAGAGTGGGTTTCTTTAGTAATGGAGTAACAATGGAGTGTTTGAAGGAGGATGGGAAAATGTCAGTGGAGATTGAGAGATTAAAGATTGTAGTTAGGTGAGTTGTGACAACTGGAGAAAGAGACTGGAGGAGATGTGAGGGAATGGGGTCGGTAGTGCATGTAGTCGGATGAGAGGAAGAGAGGAGTCTGGAGACTTCTTCTTCTGTGATGGGATCAAATGTGGAACGTGAGCCAGGGGAAATGCAGGGAGGGATGGGAGACATAGCACTTGGTGGTTGAGAGCAGATTTCCTGACGGATATTATCTATTTTTCTATAAAGTGGGAGGCCAGGTCGTCAGCACAAATGTCTGTGATAGGGGCTTGTGTTTTTGGCCTGAGGAGGGAGTGAAAAGTGTCAAAAAGTTTCTTGGGGTTGTTGGCTAGTGAGGAGATCAGGGTGGTGAAGTAGGTTTGTTTGGCGAGGTGAAGGGCAGCGTTATAAGTTCTTAACATAAATTTAAAGTGGATGAAGTCTTCTGGTGTGCGGGTTTTTCTCCAAAGGCGTTCAGCACTCCTAGAGCATCGCTGAAGAAGTTGAGTTTGCAATGTGAGAAAGGGCTGTTTTACTGTGTGTTTGGAAATTCTGAGGGTGTGCGGCCCTACTAAGTTCAAGGGTGCTTCTAAAAGTGTCATTGTAGTGATTAACAGCCAGATCAGGATAGGAAAAAGAGGAGATTGGGGACAGTGATGAGTGTAGGAAGTCTGAAAGTGTATGAGGGTTAATGGCTTGTAGATTTCTGAATGTGTGGTAGGTAGGAGTGCGCTGGGGTGGTCGAGAATTTGTGAGCGTGAAGGAGAGAATGTTGTGGTCAGAGAGTGGAAGCGGTGAGTTTTTTAGGTGGGAGATTGAACAGAGCCAGACAAAGACAAGGTCAAGGGTGTTACCATTCTTTCATGTCTCAGAGGTTGAAAGCTGTGAAAGGCCTAGAGAAGTGGTTAGTGATAGGAGCTGAGATGCAAATGTGGAAGTAGGGCTGTTAATGGGGATGTTGAAGTCTCTAAGGATAAGGGTTGGTAGTTCTGAGGACATGAAGTGCGGCAGCCAGGCTGAGAAGTGGTCAAGGAACTAGGTGGGTGAGCCTGGGGGCTGATATATGACCGCTACTCTGAGGGAGAGGGGACGGAAGAGCCTGATGGTGTGGACCTCAAAAGAAGGAATGAGAGTGATGGAATTGGGAGGATGACCTGGAAAGTGCATTGTGGGGACAGGAGTATGCCGACTCCACCACCATGTCTGTTTGTGGGTCTTGGGGAATGGGAGAACTGTAAGCCACCATAGGAAATGGCAGCAGGGGAGACAGTGTCAAAATCCTGAATCCAGGTTTCGGTGAGGGCCAACAGATGGAGAGAGTTGTTCAGAAAGTAGTTGTGCAGGAAGGATAGCTTGTTGCATGCAGACCGTGGATTCCAGAGGGCACAATTAAAAGAAGGAGATGAGGGAGTGCAAGTATTAATAATAAGATGAGATATAACACAATACAATATTGCAAACAGAGTATAACCAATTCAACCACTATGTAAATGCAAATCAAACACAACATACATGACAAAGTGAATGACTAAATATATCATATCAGAGTTAACCATGGAAATATCAAACAAACTCCTAGATTCTAAGATTCTGCCTTGTCTAATGACTATTGCTCCCACTTCTGGGACTTACAAGAACATAAGATGGTATCAGCAAAAGAGGCCCCAGATAATGTAGAATCCACAAAAAACATTACATAGGATATGAAACACAAGTCATGAACATCCATAATTGTACACATAATTCATCAATTTGATACAAAAGCATAATACATAATAGTATGGATTACAGAACCTATATACATATCCATGATATACACAAATCCAGTAAATAGACAGGGACCATGGTCACTTGCAGATCGAACGTAGTTCATCTGCTCTCTGGCATAAATGGATAATGTGAGAAAAAAATAAAAATAAATGATAGTGAAATTGAATTATATATATTAATAATTCTTCAGATCCTTTTTTAAAAGCCGGTAAATAACAGCTATTCATTCAATCCATGAGGGGCTTGACTCTAGAGATTATGTATCCACTTGGACTCTCATCTAAGTAGCTTGTTGGAGATATCGCCACCTCTAATATTCATGCGAATGCCTTCAAGTCCCATGACCCTAAGGTCTCAACATCGACTCCTGTGACAATCAAGAAAATTAGAAGCAATGGAACTGAGTGGTTTTCCTTGAATTCTGTCAACACGAGCTGTTGAAATGCTGGATAAATGTCTTTGAATTCTCTTCCTCAGCTCCTGTGTCGTCTGCCGACGTACACTTTCGGACAACTACAAATGATGGCATAGATCAAATTGCGTGATTTGAAATTAAAGTATGCCTTTTGTGGCCTGATAGAAAAAGGAGGGACAGATATGGAAAAGCCGTCCTGTGCTACAACAAGTTGACATATATTGCACCCTCCACATGGGTATGTGCCATAAATCCTAGAGCCACTAGTAAGTTGAACAGCAGGAGGAGTATAATGGCTATGACAAAGGTAATCGTTAAGATTTTTTGCAAGTCTAGCCATCATGGTGGGAATATTAAAGATATACGGTGATAATTTAGACTCCCCCAAAAGGATCCCCCATCTGTTATCCAAGATTTTTCTAATGTCTTGTTATTGATTATTATAGTAGTTATTAAACTTAAAGGTCTATTGAACTCACGTGGTTGTCTTGTAAAGAGATCCGTACGATTACTTGAATACGCTTTATTGAATGCGCGGGACACCACCATTTTAGGGTAACCACGATTCCTAAAGCGTCTGGTAAGGTCCTTGGCTTGCACTTTGAAGTCAGGGTCTGTGCTGCAATTTCTGCAATTCGCAAGAATTGACCTGTGGGAATGCCGCACTTTAAATGGTTGGGATGGAAACTAGAGAAATAGAGTACGTTATTAGTTGCAGTTGGCTTACGGTACAAAGAAGTCACCACGAAGGAACCAGCCAATGTTAACTTGAGGTCCAAAAAATCAACTGTAGTGTGGGACATATTCGACGTCAGCTTGATGTGTAGGTCATTGGCGATCCAACACACATGGGAAGCAGGTTTAACCAAATGCTCCCTGATCTTTAAGAATCGTGGTTCCCACCATGACGGCTAGACGTGCAAAAAATCTTAACGATTACCATTGTCATAGCCATTATACTTGTCCAGCTATTCAACTTAATAGTGGCTCTAAGATTTATGGCACATACCCATGTGAAGGGTGCAATATACGTATGTCAACTTGTTGTAGCACAGGACGGGGGTGGGTTCACTTAGTTAGCTTACTCCACTCAGTGTTTTTACAGCTCCCTAGTTACGCTATCTTATTTCCAGCAAGGAGCTGGTTTCAGCGTTTGTATTCAGCATTCTGCCAAAGACCTGGGTGTCAGAAACTTTCCTTGGTTTCTTTTGACATAGATAATATATCTGCCCTCTAGCTGACGGGGTGGGCGTATCTAGCTAGCTCACCCTATTCATTGCATCACATCACCTCCGTTATGTTACCTGTTATGAATGTGCTAGAGATGGCTTCTTAGCAGAGGCTCCCTCTGGTGGTTACAGACAGTACTGAACCTTTCAGCGAGGAGTGGCAATCTGGAACCACGGACTGGTCTGATATAAGGGAGGTTCCCTCCCATGATGGTTGCCGGTGATCAATTGTTCTTGTCTCAATTGTGGTTCCTGGTTCATTTGGAAGTTAGCTGGAGTCTTGCCTGCATCTCCTGCTTTCAGATAAGATATTTTTGCTTTTCTTTTTGTGCTTGCTTTTTGCATTGTTTTCTGCACTTTTGTGGAGGTCAGCCAGGTCCCCTCCTGAGGCCTGAGCTCCTCACAGTTTATCTGCAGCCACTGTTATTTGCTCATTTGCTTTTTCCTGTTTATTCAGTGGCTGCGGCTTGGTTTTTGTTTACATTGAGATCTGATTTAGTGGGTGGCGAGATCGTGTGATCTCAGTATTTTTGTAATCACAATTGTTGGATTTTTGTAGGGTTATATGTTTATATGTTTAGGGGCTTCCTATTTTCTTTGGAGATCTGCTCCGGGGCAGATAGCTTTCATCTTTCTGCCTTTAGGTGTAGTTATCTCTCAGGCTGTGACGAGGCGTCTAGGATCAACGTAGAAACGCTCCACGGCTACCTCTAGTTGTGTCGTTAGTTTAGGAATCTGCAACCCATCAGTTACCAACATCTCAGGTGTTCGGCTGCCCTGCTGTTGTTCCTGTCCTCCTCAGCTACCGAAACATAACAGTTACCTCATTTCTGGCAAGGAGCCGGTCTCAGTATCTGCATCTGTGACTCCTAGCGAAGCACAGCTGTTCCTTGTTCACTCCATTTTCCCAGAAGGTATTTATGATCGTTCAGGACACTTTGTTCTTATCTCCCCTGATGAAGCTAGTTTACTAGCGAAACACGTTGGGCTTCCTCTGCCCACCGCACCCTCGTCATTTATAGTCTCCTTAACAGCGGCACTCATTTGTTTTTGGTGGTATCTGACATCTGCCTTCAACCCCAGCAGCACATGCAGGTAGTATTAGCTTAGGCTAAGCGGAAACTGAATCTCTATTTTTATTGCTGTATTGGGTTATTTGAGTAGTTTCCTGCATTGGTTGCACCCTTTGGTATTTCAGTGGTTATATTCTGAGTTGTATTCTGCAGGGACTTATATTTGATTTTTGGTTGCATGAGTCAGTCATCCATCTTTGGTACATAGTTTACCATTAACATTATCTGTACGCCGTGTCATGTTTCATCATGTATTAAAATGAGGACATGTTCATTGATGGGAGGGTGGTCAGTGGCCTTATTACAGGCCTGTTTCTGTAGTTTTTATATTTATGGTTTTAAATGAAATTTTGCCTTGGAGTGTTTGATATTTTCAATAAAATTCATTGTTTTTCAATATAATAGTGATCCTTAGAATATATATGCTTCTTTTATTTTGTGTGGTATTTGGTTCAAGCATACTCTTGGAGATCCTGCTTACATCAGGTGGTGCCCTCTGTTCAAGATACATTGAGGATGCGGCAGGCCACAGTTTAGATTACTCCCTGGAGCTCTTTTCACAAACCATGCCTTACTTATCAAGTCAAATCCTGAATTCCCCAGTCCAAGATGAATTTGACATGGAGTGCACTAATGCACAGCCAGTGCTTTATGTTTCTGCTGGTACATTAACCCAGAGCACTACATTGCCCTTGCAGTCTACTGAGCCAGAATTTGACCCTGATAAAACTCAGATACCCCTTCCCGCATACTATACCCCCTTACAAGGTGACACAGCGGAAGGTGTAGATGAAATTGAAGAGGAGGTGATGGATGACCAGTTGTTGACCCGGATTGGCATCCATTAGGGGTAGAGGGTGCCGCTGGCAATAGCTCAGAAGAGGAGGAGGATCCGCAGCAGGCATCAACATCACAGCAGCGGTTATCTGGCAGGCCCATAGCAGTCCAAAAACATGTTTAAAAAACAAAAAGAGTTGCAGGACAGCTTGGCCAAGCGGTCAAATTAGCACAGCTTGCAAGCCCTGAAAAGTTTTACCATAGTAGGAAGAGTGCAGTTGTTGGGGGAAGATCTAAAGTGACTAGAGTTGAGTGATACTTTCCGATATCCAAAAGTATCGGAATCGGAATGGTATCGCAGATACCCAAAAAATATCGGCGATACCCGATACCGATACCGGAAATCCAATGTAAGTCTATGGGAACAAAATATCGGAATTAAAAAAAACCCATTCTTGCCTTGTTGGTTAATTGTACATGAAGGAAAACAACAAAGAGTAATGTAGAATGTATTGGGGAAGGTTGAGGAGACATTAAAGGCATAGATGTTTAACCCAATCAAATGGAATAGCATAAATATATATTTTTTTAAAGATGTTCGGATTGACGAAGAAATTGACAATGTTGTTAACGTTTTTTCTATTTTGGCAAATATGTATATTTCACAACTTCCATGCTCTTCACCTTTTTAACTTTTGACACACTTTCTCCTTCATAATCTTCAGCAGCATCATCTTTTTCATCAAATTATTCTTCATCTTCACCTTCTTTATCTTCTTCTTAAACTTCTTGCTATTCATCTTTTTGTTAACATTACTCATATTCTTCTTATTAAACTATTATTCTTATTCATATTGTACTTCATCTTCTTCAACATATTCTTATTTGTGACAGAGAATCCTGTACTTGTAATCTGTCAAAGTATGAATTTTTCATCCTTCCGTTCTTGCTGTCACAAAAGATTTAAATTACAACAGTATTTGTCCGTGTTCAGTTTAGCCTGCAGCAGCAGGCATTTTCCAGGGGCACCACGAGGAGGAACGGACTCACCCCCATACACTGCTTAGTCTTCTTCTGCTTATAATTTAGAGCATATATTTTGCTCTTCATTTTGGTCTTATACTTCATGTTTCTTCTGCTTTTTGATCTTCTGCTTATTGTTCTTAAGTCTCTTGTTCTGTATCTTGTAGTTTGTCTTAACCTTCTTAGTCCTGTTTGGTAATCTTTTATTTCTTCTTTGTGATGTGTTTAGGCTGGTTGGCTTGATGCTCGTCGTCCTTGTGGTCGTCATCTTCTTCGGGGTGGTCATCAGGGTCGTCGTCTTAATTGTTGGAGATCCAGAGTGATTACCCAAAAAAGCATTGAAAAAATCTTCAATTTGTAAATGTAGCAGAAGGTACAAGAGTCAATGCAAATAACGAGGACCAGCTGACTGTGCTGGAACCCGGAGGGGCAGCAGAAGGAAAAGAGCCAATGGCACAACCGAGGACCAGCTGACGTTACTGGGACACGGTTACTAAGCAGGAGGTACCTGTGCTCCAAAGCACTACCAAGGACCAGCAGACGTTGCTGGAACTCGGATACCGAGATGGAGGCACCTAGGCCAAAGGCACTGCGGAGAACCAGCTGACGGTACTGGAACCCGGACGGGTAGCAGAAGGTACAAGAGCCAATGCAAGTAACGAGGACCAGCTGACTGTGCTGGAACCCGGAGGGGCAGCAGAAGGAAAAGAGCCAATGGCACAACCGAGGACCAGCTGACGTTACTGGGACACGGTTACTAAGCAGGAGGTACCTGTGCTCCAAAGCACTACCAAGGACCAGCAGACGTTGCTGGAACTCGGATACCGAGATGGAGGCACCTAGGCCAAAGGCACTGCGGAGAACCAGCTGACGGTACTGGAACCAGGACGGGTAGCAGAAGGTACAAGAGCCAATGCAAGTAACGAGGACCAGCTGACTGTGCTGGAACCCGGAGGGGCAGCAGAAGGAAAAGAGCCAATGGCACAACCGAGGACCAGCTGACGTTACTGGGACACGGTTACTCAGCAGGAGGTACCTGTGCTCCAAAGCACTACCAAGGACCAGCAGACGTTGCTGGAACTCGGATACCGAGATGGAGGCACCTAGGCCAAAGGCACTGCGGAGAACCAGCTGACGGTACTGGAACCCGGACGGGTAGCAGAAGGTACCCATGGAAATTTAAGTTGACAGGCCGCGAGCCGGCCGCAGTTACCGAATCCCACAGTACTACAGTGGGTGATTGTCCTATTGTCACAACGGAAACAGCCTTTATTTGCATATCCTGCAGCACACATAGGAAGAACCTAAACTCCAAGCACCATAGAGTCGGCTAACCCGACCGCAACACGACAGGACAACTTATTGGAGGCTAAGTGACGTTTACACTGACAGGAAACAGATGGCGTGCTGTAACCAGTCTGGACAGGAGTGAGTACCCGTGCCAATGACACTTCCCAGCAAGAACTGGCGGTGTTGAAGCCCAGGGATGAGAAGACAACAGGGTGGAGGCAGCATGACTTTTTGTCGTTCACACAGCAGGGGAACAGCTGACATTACTGAAGCCCAGTAACACAGGAGCAAGTGTTGACTGTGCTAACAGCACTTCCGAGCAACAACTGGCGGTGTTGGAGCCCAGGGATGAGAAGAGAACATGGTGGAGGCAGCAGGACTTTTTGCCGTACACACAGCAGGGAACAGCTGACATTACTGAACCCCAGTAACACAGGAGCAAGTGTTGACTGTGCTAACAGAACTTCCGAGCAACAACTGGCGGTGTTGTAGCCCTGGAATGAGAAGAGAACATGGTGGAGGTAGCAGGACTTTTTGCCGTTCACACAACAGGGGAACAGCTGACATTACTGAACCCCAGTAACACAGGAGCAAGTGTTCACTGTGCTAACAGCACTTCCGAGCAACAACTGGCGGTGTTGTAGCCCAGGGATGAGAAGAGAACATGGTGGAGGCAGCAGGACTTTTTGCTGTACACACAGCAGGGGAACAGCTGACATTACTGAACCCCAGTAACACAGGAGCAAGTGTTGACTGTGCTAACAGCACTTCCAAGCAACAACTGGCGGTGTTGTAGCCCAGGAATGAGAAGAGAACATGGTGGAGGCAGCAGGACTTTTTGCCGTTCACACAGCAGGGGAACAGCTGACATTACTGAACCCCAGTAACACAGGAGCAAGTGTTGACTGTGCTAACAGCAGTTCCGAGCAACAACTGGCGGTGTTGTAGCCCAGGAATGAGAAGAGAACATGTGGAGGCAGCAGGACTTTTTGCCGTTCACACAGCAGGGAACAGCTGACATTACTGAACCCAGTAACACAGGAGCAAGTGTTGACTGTGCTAACAGCACTTCCGAGCAACAACTGGCGGTGTTGTAGCCCAGGAATGAGAAGAGAACATGGTGGAGGCAGCAGGACTTTTTGCCATTCACACAGCAGGGGAACAGCTGACATTACTGAACCCCAGTAACACAGGAGCAAGTGTTCACTGTGCTAACAGCACTTCCGAGCAACAACTGGCGGTGTTGTAGCCCAGGATGAGAAGAGAACATGGTGGAGGCAGCAGGACTTTTTGCCGTTCACACAACAGGGAACAGCTGACATTACTGAACCCCAGTAACACAGGAGCAAGTGTTCACTGTGCTAACAGCACTTCCGAGCAACAACTGGCGGTGTTGTAGCCCAGGGATGAGAAGAGAACATGGTGGAGGCAGCAGGACTTTTTGCCGTTCACACAGCAGGGGAACAGCTGACATTACTGAACCCCAGTAACACAGGAGCAAGTGTTCACTGTGCTAACAGCACTTCCGAGCAACAACTGGCGGTGTTGTAGCCCAGGGATGAGAAGAGAACATGGTGGAGGCAGCAGGACTTTTTGCCGTTCACACAGCAGGGGAACAGCTGACATTACTGAACCCCAGTAACACAGGAGCAAGTGTTCACTGTGCTAACAGCACTTCCGAGCAACAACTGGCGGTGTTGTAGCCCAGGGATGAGAAGAGAACATGGTGGAGGCAGCAGGACTTTTTGCCGTTCACACAGCAGGGGAACAGCTGACATTACTGAACCCCAGTAACACAGGAGCAAGTGTTCACTGTGCTAACAGCACTTCCGAGCAACAACTGGCGGTGTTGTAGCCCAGGGATGAGAAGAGAACAGGGAGGAGGCAGCAGGACTTTTTGCCGTTCACACAGCAGGGGAACAGCTGACATTACTGAACCCCAGTAACACAGGAGCAAGTGTTCACTGTGCATAACAGCACTTCCGAGCAACAACTGGCGGTGTTGTAGCCCAGGGATGAGAAGAGAACATGGTGGAGGCAGCAGGACTTTTTGCCGTTCACACAGCAGGGGAACAGCTGACATTACTGAACCCCAGTAACACAGGAGCAAGTGTTCACTGTGCTAACAGCACTTCCGAGCAACAACTGGCGGTGTTGTAGCCCAGGGATGAGAAGAGAACATGGTGGAGGCAGCAGGACTTTTTGCCGTTCACACAGCAGGGGAACAGCTGACATTACTGAACCCCAGTAACACAGGAGCAAGTGTTCACTGTGCTAACAGCACTTCCGAGCAACAACTGGCGGTGTTGTAGCCCAGGGATGAGAAGAGAACATGGTGGAGGCAGCAGGACTTTTTGCCGTTCACTACAGCAGGGGAACAGCTGACATTACTGAACCCCAGTAACACAGGAGCAAGTGTTCACTGTGCTAACAGCACTTCCGAGCAACAACTGGCGGTGTTGTAGCCCAGGGATGAGAAGAGAACATGGTGGAGGCAGCAGGACTTTTTGCCGTTCACACAGCAGGGGAACAGCTGACATTACTGAACCCCAGTAACACAGGAGCAAGTGTTCACTGTGCTAACAGCACTTCCGAGCAACAACTGGCGGTGTTGTAGCCCAGGGATGAGAAGAGAACATGGTGGAGGCAGCAGGACTTTTTGCCGTTCACACAGCAGGGGAACAGCTGACATTACTGAACCCCAGTACACAGGAGCAAGTGTTCACTGTGCTAACAGCACTTCCGAGCAACAACTGGCGGTGTTGTAGCCCAGGGATGAGAAGAGAACATGGTGGAGGCAGCAGGACTTTTTGCCGTTCACACAGCAGGGGAACAGCTGACATTACTGAATCCCAGTAACACAGGAGCAAGTGTTCACTGTGGTAACTGCACTTCCGAGCAACAACTGGCGGTGTTGTAGCCCAGGAATGAGAAGAGAACATGGTGGAGGCAGCAGGACTTTTTGCCGTTCACACAGCAGGGGAACAGCTGACATTACTGAACCCCAGTAACACAGGAGCAAGTGTTCACTGCGCTAACAGCACTTCCGAGCAACAACTTTCGGTGTTGGAGCCCAGGGTCAAGGAGGATGTTTAAATACTATATCAAGTATTTTCCTTGTTACGTGTCAATTAAAAATGTCTATACTCCAAACAAGAGAAATATAACCTTTAGTACCATAAGATGATGATTTTACTTAAAAAATATATGTAAATTAATAATTTACAAACATAAACGCATACATTAACATGTTGAAAAGCAATGCAAACCACAATTAAAATAGGTTAAATAATCTGCTATACGGTTTAAAATAAAAGCATACAAGTACATATCAGAATCCATTAATGATGGCTAAGTAACAGTATGTACACCATTTTTATTGTGTAGACAATGAATGGCTGACTTAAAAGCATAATCAGCATTACAAGTTATCTTTGACATTCATAAAACTTTACATTTGGTGAATAATATCACTAAAAATTTTTTAAAAATATCTAAAATTTCCATCATGTAATACTGATAATATGTGCCAATCATTTATATTAACAAACAAAAAATTTAAAAAGTGCATAGTGCAGAGTGAAAACAGATATTTATGCCTGACTGTGGACTTGCAAGCATGACAACGGATAGATAAGGTATATTTAGATGAGATTGCATAGCCACAGATGGTGAATGGCGATGTAATACTGTACCTCAATAAAGTGTGCGTTACTACTACATCCTTTTTTTTATATAGCTTTATAAAAGGTTACGTGCATGTATGGTTGCGCCTTTGTTTGGACGCACAGACTGGCTTCCTGCTGTGACGCGTTGGGTATTGGAGCGTCTGTACGTCTTATGACGCAGACTAACATTCACGGTGCGCATCGTTCATCATCGCAAGCGTACCGACAACACAAAGGCGTTGTCATGACTGCTTTACTCAGTAAACATGCACCTATGATGAAACATACACGCATGTGCCCTATTACATAACAAGCTACAAGAAAAACGAGTGTGAGGTGTGACACAGCTGTTTTGTTAAGGTACAGTATTATATCGACATTGTACAGGTGTCGCTATTCAGTCTGATAAATAGATATCATTCACCTATTCTATCAGTTGTCGTTCTTTCAGCACCACTTACAGGTATATATTTTGCTATTGTGACTATGCACTATTGACTTTAACAAGGTAATGCATGATTTTTGTTAGCGATTATCATGTTTACATGAAGGACCTTTATGATATGGGCTGTTAACTTTCTAATTAAATATGTATTTTTAAAATGACACAAATATAAGTAATGTTGAAGAGGACTATTCCTACATCCATTGTTTGCACAATATTACAGGTGTACATCACGTCCCTTAATCAACATTGGATTATTATATTTACTTGTATGCTTTTATTTAAAAGGCAAGAACACTGAAGTATAACCTTCGCACTGCAGCAGTTGTCAAAGTTCAACCCACATTATGCACTTCCAACATTGCAGCATTTGAGTCATGATGTGAGTTGGATTTGTCTAAGCTATGGAGTGACAAGGTTGACCATCAGTATCCTATAGCATAAGTAGGCTTTTGTGTTTGCATTTGTTTTTGACATGTGCATATCTGTAATAATATGTCACAATTATTTTGTAACAGATTTGTGACAAAGACTAATCATTTTATGGTTTTAAAGTTGACGTTTCAAATGTTTACAGCTTAGAAATCAGGGTGTAGCCTCATATCTATGTGTAGCACTAGACACTTTGACATGTCATGTTTTTTTCACCATGATTAGGTAGCTAGCAGTAATTTTTGCCGGACACACAGCAGGGGAACAGCAGGCGTTACTGAACCCCACAAACACATCAGCGATTGTTTTCATCTGTGCATCTAACACTTCTGAGCAGCAACTGGTGGTGTTGAAGCCCAGGGTCAAGGAGGGTGTAGGCAGAGGCCTAGTATGAGATGTTTGAAGTTGAAGTTGTAGTTAGCAGCAGTAATTTTTGCCAGACACACAGCAGGGGAACAGCAGGAGTTACTGAACCCCACAAACACATCAGCGATTGTTTTCATCTGTGCATCTAACACTTCTGAGCAGCAACTGGCGGTGTTGAAGCCCAGGGTCAAGGAGGGTGTAGGCAGAGGCCTAGTATGAGATGTTTGAAGTTGGAGTTGTAGTTAGCAGCAGTAATTTTTGCCAGACACACAGCAGGGGAACATCAGGCGTTACTGAACCCCACAAACACATCAGCGATTGTTTTCATCTGTGCATCTAACACTTCTGAGCAGCAACTGGCGGTGTTGAAGCCCAGGGTCAAGGAGGGTGTAGGCAGAGGCCTAGTATGAGATGTTTGAAGTTGAAGTTGTAGTTAGCAGCAGTAATTTTTGCCAGACACACAGCAGGGAACAGCAGGCGTTACTGAACCCCACAAACACATCAGCGATTGTTTTCATTTGTGCATCTAACACTTCTGAGCAGCAACTGGCGGTGTTGAAGCCCAGGGTCAAGGAGGGTGTAGGCAGAGGCCTAGTATGAGATGTTTGAAGTTGAAGTTGTAGTTAGCAGCAGTAATTTTTGCCAGACATACAGCAGGGGAACAGCAGGCGTTACTGAACCCCACAAACACATCAGCGATTGTTTTCATCTGTGCATCTAACACTTCTGAGCAGCAACTGGCGGTGTTGAAGCCCAGGGTCAAGGAGGGTGTAGGCAGAGGCCTAGTATGAGATGTTTGAAGTTGAAGTTGTAGTTAGCAGCAGTAATTTTTGCCAGACACACAGCAGGGGAACAGCAGGCGTTACTGAACCCCACAAACACATCAGTGATTGTTTTCATCTGTGCATCTAACACTTCTGAGCAGCAACTGGCGGTGTTGAAGCCCAGGGTCAAGGAGGGTGTAGGCATAAAATATTGAGTTATTGCCTTGTTACGTGGCCATTGCAAATGTATGTACTTCAAACAAGAATAAATGAAGTTTTACTAGGACAATAAAATGATGAATTTCAATTCCAAGAATAGAAAAATATTTATACTTGAGAGTCCTCTGTGGTTGATACCGTTTAATGGCTAACTGAAAATATGGTAACAAATTCCAAGCTTTCGAGACTACTCAGGTCTCTTCATCAGGCTAAGACTAAAACAAAAAATGAAGAATCACATATTTCTACACACATCAGGACACAGGAATAGGTAAGACAAGTGAGGGAGGGACAAGTGAGGGGAGACCGGCCAAAAAATGAGAACAAAGATAAATTATCAGCGCCACACAATAAGAGAAAAAATAATGGATTTATCTGTGGCAAAACAATTTTGTATGCCCGGTCATAGCATGATGGATATGGAATTACTGGTATTAAAATATAACTTCAAATATGAGAAATATACAAAGGTTTCAGAATATAAGCTCATCATGACCTTTGACACTGTTAGTGATGGAATGAATAGATCACACGGATTTATGTCATTCTATATCAATTAAGGAATCTGCGTCTCTGCCCTTCCAGGGGCATGAAAACACAAAACCAGACCCCAATCAGAGGCAATAAAACTTTCTATCCTTATCTAGGACCTGTTCCAATATTTATGTTCATCCCTCTGTGATAATGACAGTTCTGCTACACGTCACTTACTTGTCTTACCTATTGCACTATTCCTGTGTCCTGTTGTGTATAGAAATATGTGATGCTTCATTTTTTGTTTTAGTCTTTGCCTGATGAAGAGACGTGAGTAGCCTCTAAAGCTTGCAATTTGTTACCATCTTTTCAGTTATCCATTAAAAGGTAACAACCACTGCGGACTCTCAAGTCTAAATATTTTTCTATCTACTGGCTAACACGGTACGAAGATACACATGTTTCCTAACTTCAAGAATAAAAATAAAGACACTGCAAATATAAACGCATATATGCACATACCAAGAAGAAATGGAACAACACACCACCCAAAAAATTGGATACAAAATATAGTGTTGTAAATTTAAGAATAAAAGTCCATTTTTGTATTTATGAATAATGCTTAAGGAACGCTATGTTAAACCATAACATAGTGAAGACAATGGATTTTGTAATAGTCACTCATCATCATCATCATTGCAATTTAGATGTGACAGTCACAGACATTTCAATTATTTAAGTTAATAAAATCGTTACTTTGTACAGCATGTATGACATGTCCAGCACGGACTCATCAATGTGATGACACAATAATGTACGATAAAAAATAACCATTTAAAAAAACATAATGCATTGTCACAATTTAAGTGTGTGCCTGCAAGTGTAGGTGAAACAAAGGCTACGGATAGCAAAGGTATATTCTATGTCTGTATCAGACAGTGGACAGCCTTTGATGGGTAATGGCGATGTTATACTGTACGTCAATAAAGTCTGCGGCTGCAATCATGCATTTTTTGCTTGTACAGTGTTGAAGAGGGTAAAAGCATGTCTGGTTGCGCAAGGCTTTATCCGTCAACACTACCTTCCTACTGTCACGCGTAGGGTAGGGTAGCGTGTGTCAATTAGATGACTCTATAAAATGTGACGTTACGCAGCGTTATTGCGCCCTATGGACGCCAAAAATACGACAGCAGTAATCATTTACTGTCTAATACTCCACCTATGACCAACAAAAAAAGAACGTTCCCTCTTTAACAATCTACAAGACTAACAAGCATAATGGTTGATGCTGACTTTATTGAGGTACAGTATTACATCGACATTGTCCATGAGTAACTATGCACTGTGATACCTATATACCATTATTAATTTATATCTGTTGTGGTTGTTTCAACAGCACTTGCAGGTATAACTACCTATTGTCAGTATGCATGATGCACTTTCTAGATGTAATAATTTATTATTGCACATTATTACCAGGTTTAGATGCTGGCCATTTCATATATGGTGTGTGAAGTTACAGTTGGCATCAGTATGTGTATTTTATAATGTCTGTCATAAATAAAACTCGTGATGATGATGATGAGGATTTTATGATTCGTACATCCATTGACTGCATTATCTTACAGGTACAGATAAAGTTCCTTAAAAAGCATTAATTGATAAGTATGAAATGTACTTTTATGCATTAATTTCAAAAAGTGAAGACTATGTTTTAGTTTTTGTTACCATTTCTAATAGACATGTGCAGATATGCGCTGTGATGACAAATTATTATTTGTCCATATTTGTCATAAAAAATTATCATTCTAGGCCTGGAAAACTTCACAATTTCATGTTTTAAGCATAACAATCAGGGTGACGGCTCTTCCCTATTTGGAGCATGTTCGACATGGGTTTTTCTGTGCATGTGTAGGGAACAGGAGGCTTCTTGTCGGAAACACAGCAGGGGAACAGCTGGCGTTACTGAACCCCACTAACACTATAGCTTGTGTATTGGTCTGTGGACACGACACTTCTGAGCAGCAACTGGCAGTGTTGTAGCCCAGGGAGTAGAGTTCAGGTGGTAGAAAGATGAACATAACAGGAGACATGGATAACGTTGCGAACCAGTTATTTAATCTGAAAACGGACAGACAAATTCTGGCGAGATCCATGCCTTGTTCATTTTCAGAAAAGTAAGCCGGTCTACATTATCGGAGGATAGTCGCATGCGACGGTCTGTTAGTACACCACCTGCAGCACTAAAGACGCGCTCCGATAATACACTGGCAGCAGGGCAAGCCAGCACCTCCAATGCATACTGGCTAAGCTCTGGCCATGTATCCAGCTTAGAGACCCAAAACTTGAATGGGGAAGAGCCATCTGGGAGTACACTGAGAGGGAAAGACATGTAGTCTGTCACCATCTTACGGAAACGTTGCCTCCTGCTGACTGGAGCCGTCTCGGATGGTGTAGACATTTGTGGCGCTGCCACAAAACTTCGCCACATTTGGAACATACTGGTCTTGCCTTTTGAAGAGGCGCTGCTTGTGCTCCCTCTTGTTGCAGAGCTGTCTCCACTGCCTCGACGCACAGAGCTGCTTTGTAAAGCAGTAGCAGCAGCAGTGCTCTCGGCTGGAATGGAGAACATTATGGATTGCACCAGTGTGTCTTGGTACTCCCGCATTTTACGCTCCAGGTTCAACGGTGTGATGAGGCTTTGTAAGTTGTCCCGGTAGCGAGGGTCTAGGAGGGTGTACACCCAATAATCAGACGTGGTGAGAATGTGGGCGATGCGGCGGTCGTTTCTCAGGCACTGCAGCATGAAATCAACCATGTGCTGCAGACTCCCAACTGGCCAAGACCCGCTGTCCCCTGCAAGAGGCGTCATCTCTGCCTGCTCTGCATCACCCCACCCTCGCTCTACATACTGACTAGAGCATTGTGTACCTCCCTCTGGAGCGATGTCTTCCTCCTCCATTAACTCCTCCTCATCCTCCTCACAAAGTGAGCCCTGCCCAGCCCTTTGTGAGGAACCACGTTGCGCTGACTGTCCAGAAGGTGATGGAATTTGTGACTCCTCATCCTCCACCTCTTCCAAAACCTCATCCCTTAGTGCTTGCAGTGTTTTTTGAAGCAGGCAGATAAGGGGGACAGTCAGGCTGACTAGGCATCATCTACACTCGCCATCCGTGTTGACTCATCAAACGCACGCAAAACGTGTCAATGTCCTTCATGGAGGCCCACTCAGTAGTGGTGAAGTGTGAACGGCGCAAATTGCGAGTTGATTGCGCCTGATGCAGCTGATACTCCATTACTGCTGGCTGCTGCTCACACAACCGCTCCAACATATGTAACGTGGAATTCCACCTGGTGGGTACGTCACATATGATGCGATGTTCAGGAAGGCGAAATCTGCGTTGCAGAGCTGCAATGCGCGATCTGGCCATGCTGGAACGTCGCAAGTGAGCGCACTCTAGGCGGACCTTGTGCAGCAGTGCATCAAGATCCGGATAGTCCCTCAAAAAACTCTGCACGACCAAGTTGAGCACATGTGCCAGACATGGTATGTGAGTGAGGTTGCCAAGGCCCAGAGCTGCCACCAGATTTCGGCCATTGTCACACACTACCAAGCCTGGCTGGAGATTCGCTGGCAAAAACCACACGTCGCTCTCCTGCTTGATGGCATTACAGAGCTCCTGCGCTGTGTGTTTTTGATTCCCCATGGAAATTAATTTCAGGACGGCCTGTTGACGTTTGGCCACGGCTGTGCTCATATCGGTCGCATCAGGTAAGCGTTCACGGGTCCATGTGGAGGTAGACCTTGACGGCTCCTGCAGCGATGATTCTGAGGAACTGGAGTAGAAGGAGGAGTCAATGTGGACAGACTTGATTCCTGCAATCCTTGGAGTTGGCAGAACACGTACAGCGCCACTCGCAAGATCTGTACCCGGCTCCACAACATTGACCCAATGGGCAGTGAGGGAAAGGTATCGTCCCTGGCCATGGGTACTGGTCCACGCATCGGTGGTCAGGTGGACCTTGCTACTGACGGCGTTTAGTAGCGCATGTTTAATTTTTCCCTCAACATTCTTTTGCAGACCAGGGACGGCTTGCCTGCTGGGCACATTGTATTGTGGGACTGCCAATGCCATTAAGTTACGGAAACTGTCAGTCTCCACCAGCCTGAATGACAGCATTTCAAGGGACAGGAGTTTTGCAATGCCAGCATTCAGAGCCTGTGCTCGTGGATGGTTTGCCGAGTATGGCCGTCTTTTATCCCATGCCTGTGCTACCGATGGCTGTTTTGTGGCCTGGGAGTGTGAGGATGACAGGATACTTGCAGCTGTGGATGTAATAACACTGGGTCTCTGGACAACAGTGACAGAGGTTCTTCCATGGCGATCCTGTGAGGAAGCCGAACCAGCTGTGTGTGAGCTGGAGGAAGAGGCTCCAACACAAGCTGAAGATGTAGGTGCTGCTGTAGGTTGGCCTACATCTCCAGTGTGTCTTTGTAACTCAACCACGTGCTTTGACCGCACATGTTTCCACATATTTGTGGTATTAAGGTTACTGACACTTTTACCTCTTTTTACTTTTTGATTGCACAGCTTGCATTTGACATAGCAAATATCATCTGCAAGTGTGTCAAAAAAGGACCACGCAGTGCAAGTCCTGGGAGCGCCCGTTTTGGCTGTTGGAAGAGAACTGCTACGAACGGGTGCCAAACTGGAGGCTACAGGCAACCGAGTCTGCAGCCTACCTCTCCCTACTGTTTGGACCGTTGGGGCAATCTCTTCCTCAGAGCTGCTACCACCACCTTCCTGTTCCTCACGCCATGTTGGTCTTGGACCTCATCATCTCCACTACCCTCTTCCAACACCTGCTGCTGTTGGGTGGTCTGGCCAGCACCATACTCAACAGAAACTGGCACCTGAGTCTCATCATCATCAGATGCGTTCTGCGGTGTGCTGACCATCGGCACTGGCTCACCCGCCTCTTCACATTCAGAGAGACACAGCTGTTGCGCATCACTGCATACTGCCTCTTCTTCACATTCCAGAATGCTGCTTGGCTGGGCCCGTTTGCAAGCCAACAGATTCTGAGAACAGAAGCAGAGACTCAGCTGGCTCCAGTTCAGAACTCTCTGACTGCCTGGGCAATTTGGCAGGCGGTGAAGAGACAGATGGTTGTTCAACAGTGCTGTGGTCCTGAGAGGAGGTGGAAGCAATTGAAGTCGATGCATTGGCTGCCATCCAACCAACAACGGCTTCAATTTGTTCTTCCCGCAGCAGGGGGGTACGCTGAGCTCCTACAAAAGTGCGCATAAAGGAACGCTCACGGGGAAAACTGGTGGATGCTGTGTCACTGGGTGCGGCAGCAGCCACAGAATCCCCACGTCCTCTCCCTGCTGAAACTCCACGGCCACGACCACGTGCCTTACTCCCTGCCTTCTTCATCTTGGTAGATTGATAAAGAAAGTCAGAAAAGTTATAAGGCCTAAGTGTGGTTATTCCTCAGAGACTGCAGTGAACACTGCAGACAACTGTTCAGTAGCTGTGAAAGGCCCCTTTGTGTACTTCTATAGTGTTTGCAACCAATGTATTGTATACGGATGGAAGCGCGTCACACTAATAGATTAGATTTTTTCAAATATAATGGAGCAGCACCAATTAGAGAAAAATGTGAAGGATGAGGCAGTGACACACGCTCAGCAGACTACAACCAGCAGTGGTTGAAGAACTAACTGGAGCGTAATCTGCACTCAAAAAATGAAAAGCTCACAGACTACAGTGAACACTGCAGACAACTGTTCAGTAGCTGTGAAAGGCCCCTTTGTGTACTTCTATAGTGTTTGCAACCAATGTATTGTATACGGATGGAAGCGCGTCACACTAATAGATTAGATTTTTTTCAAATATAATGGAGCAGCACCAATTAGAGAAAAATGTGAAGGATGAGGCAGTGACACACGCTCAGCAGACTACAACCAGCAGTGGTTGAAGAACTAACTGGAGCGTGATCTGCACTCAAAAAATCAAAACCTCACAGACTGCAGTGAACACTGAAACACAACTGTTCACTATCTGTGAAAGGCTCCTTTCTGTACTTCTATAGTGTTTGCAACCAATGTATTGTATACGGATGGAAGCGCGTCACACTAATAGATTAGATTTTTTTCAAATATAATGGAGCAGCACCAATTAGAGAAAAATGTGAAGGATGAGGCAGTGACACACGCTCAGCAGACTACAACCAGCAGTGGTTGAAGAACTAACTGGAGCGTGATCTGCACTCAAAAAATCAAAACCTCACAGACTTCAGTGAACACTGAAACACAACTGTTCACTATCTGTGAAAGGCTCCTTTCTGTACTTCTATAGTGTTTGCAACCAATGTATTGTATACGGATGGAAGCGCGTCACACTAATAGATTAGATTTTTTTCAAATATAATGGAGCAGCACCAATTAGAGAAAAATGTGAAGGATGAGGCAGTGACACACGCTCAGCAGACTACAACCAGCAGTGGTTGAAGAACTAACTGGAGCGTGATCTGCACTCAAAAAATCAAAACCTCACAGACTGCAGTGAACACTGAAACACAACTGTTCACTATCTGTGAAAGGCTCCTTTCTGTACTTCTATAGTGTTTGCAACCAATGTATTGTATACGGATGGAAGCGCGTCACACTAATAGATTAGATTTTTTTCAAATATAATGGAGCTGCACCAATTCCACAAAATAAAATAAAAAAAAGAGTCAGTGAGTGACACGTGCAGATGCCTACAAACAGCGGTGGATGCAGAGCAAACTGCAGCGTCACCTGCACTCTCACACACACCTTGCACAGAGCTGTTAAAACAACACTGGCAAAAGGAAGCTTTACACAGCGGTTGGTAAACTAGCCTGCCTAAAGCACAGTACACAAAATCGCAATGTCTAACTGTCCCTAAAAGTCAGCAGAACAGCGTTCTGTCCCTAACTGAGTTCACAGCACAGTGACGCTAAAATGGCGGCGGCGCCTTTTATAGTGCATTCTGACATAATTTCAGCAGCCAATCACAGCCATGCCATTAGTTAAGATGACCGCAGCATTACAGGATGTGCCCACACTTCATAATATTCCTCATTGGCTGACTAAAATCACATTGCCTCTCAAAGAATTATGGGAACTTCCGATTCCGGTATACGATATTGGAAAAATATCGGAACTAAGTATCGGAATTCCGATACAGCGAATATCGGCCGATACCCGATACTTGCGGTATCTGAATGCTCAACACTAAAAGTGACCCTTCACAGTTGACCAAGTGATTTCCAAATTAATCCACAGGACGTTGCTAGCAACTGAAAATGACCAGACGGAGACGACGTGTATCTGTTTGGGAGGATCAAGGCAGATTCCTACCCCGTTTGTTACGTCATCTCTTAAAGTATTTAGCAAGTTGTACTTTAACCAATAGTATAAAAACACACTTGTAGCACTTAACCTATGAAAATACAGAAAGACTGGAAACTACATATATAGCCATATCCACATGACATAGAAAGGAACAATAGCATATTCATTCATCAGAGTATTATACAATGATACACCCCAAGGTCTGATATCTTGTCCAAACTAGAACAATCTGGTTTTATTACAACCGTGACCTTTACTCAAGATACAGAAGAACAATTTGGCTTAATAACAGTCAAGAGTTATAGCCTAGTTAAGTAACAGAATTTATCTTGTAAACCACAAGATGGAGTCACAAGAATTTGGTCCTTCACAATCCCCCCTAGATAAATTTTGTTAACTAATGACCAGTGTGAAGGAGAACCGGGTTCTTCCCACATCACCAATGTGACGTAACTACACAGTCACAGCTCTCCGGCGCCCCCTTGGTTTCTCAGGTCAGTAAGGGAACTGCACCTAGAGCAAATGGCCGCCGGGTAGGATGTCCTGTTACCCACTGGGTATTCTAAGATTCATGATCAGAGTAAAAGCATCAGACCAAAATGAATTTTATGGTTTAATTGCCTTAAGGGCGCACTAGATAATTACAGAAATATACAGTAAGCTATGCAACAGAATTACAGTGGATTTGCAGTCAGAGTAAAATACAACAATAACGGTAAAAGGCTTAGAGGTATTAAGCTAGAGGTCAATGTTACCAGGCTGTAGGTTGCATGTGGACTCCGGGAGCTCTGCGATCCATAGGTAAGAATCTTAGCTGCCAGACAGTCCCCAAAACGTGTGACGCTGTTCCCTTGGCAGATCTGTCCCTTGTTCCTTCTTAGATCTTCATCATCTTGTTCTTCTGTGTGAATATAGAGAGTCAGCCATCCGCTCACAGTTCTTAAACCTGCTAGCTCCCTCCCCTCTGTCTCAGAGGGTGGGCTAATAATCTCCACCCTTACCTCCCTGCAGAATTTATTCCCAATATCTAAGAAAAGGGTTAACTTTCTCCAGGATGATCGGATCAGGACACGAGAGGTACCAGCGAATGCAGTTTGTTTTGCCTGTCACGTGGAGATCAAACATGGCCTGATTGGCCCTCCACCGCGACCCAATCTCTACATCTCAGTTCCCCGAGCCATCACCGACTCGGGAGTTGCACTGTCAGATGCCCGAGGTCCGCAGGATCGCTCAGATATTTTTTATGAGTCTGTATCTTGAAAGATGTGCTCATAATTCATAATCTCAGAACGGAGTCGTAGTGGCTGGGAGAGACAATGGATGTGTTTTCTGTGTCTAGCTGAGAGGTATAATCTAATTGAAGCCCCCAGGCATCTCCAGGCCCCATGTTGGCATGGCTCCGTACTAAAGCTTTGAAGTCCTGTTTTGGCCTGACCTACATAGCATACTAAACACCTTGTTATTCACAGTGGAGACTAAACCCTGTTGTCTTCAATTTGCCCACAGGCCATGGGGTTTAAGGAGCAATTAGCTGCCTGTGGCTCTGTGAATTCAGACAAAATGGCTGCTGGGACAGGTCAGCTCAGACATGAGGCGAGCATTAGGCCCCATATCTAAGATGATGGCTGTCCTTCATCACACCTCCCTGCTTTAGAGGGCTCTAGGGGGTATCACATTCCTGTGTTCCCCCATGCACCCTTCCGCACCCTCTCCTTGCCGGGACAACCCATCAGCGTTACCAGGGTCCCTACCTCTTTTGTGGCGAATGGTGAAGTGGTACTGCTGGAGAGAGAGGCTCCAGCGTAGCAACCTCCCATTCGTCCTAGAGATCGTGTATAACCAGCTGAGGGGGTTGTGGTCTGTTTCCACGATGAATTGGCGTCCTACAAGCATGCCAGCAGACGCTGCAGGGCCCACACAATTGCCACACATTCCTTCTCCATTGAGGAATAGGCCACTTCCCTCGGCAGGAGCTTCTGGCTCAGGTACAAAACGGGGTGTTCATGGCCCATAGTGTCGACCTTGCTGAGCACAGCACCGAGGCCGAAGTCGCTGGTGTCTGTCTGCACTAAGAATGGAGTGTGAAGTCGGCTGCCTGTAGTACATGAGATCTAGAAAGGGCGGTCTCGAGCGCCTGGAAAGCTGTATCGCAGGAGACTGTCCAGTCGACTGCGACGGGCAGACTTTTCTTGATGAGGTCCCTCAGGGGGTTGGCCAGGGAACTATAGTGTGGGACAAGCCTCCTTTAGTACCCAGAAGTCCCCAAGAAGGACATCTCCTGCTTCTTGGTCCTGGGGGTGGGCCAGGATGCGATGGCATCCACCTTCCCGGGCTCTGGCTTCAGAGCTCCCCCACCTACCTGGTGTCCCAGGTAGTGTACCTCACTCATACCCAGCTGGCATTTTTCTGGCTTAATGGTCAAGCCTGCTTGCTGGATCCGCCAGAGCACCTGCGCCAGGTGCTCTAGGTGACGCTCCGCATGAGGGACATCAGGTACACGGTAGCATACCCTTCCAGTCCCTCCAGCAGCGTGTTGACCATCCGCTGAAAAGTGGCAGGGGCATTCTTCATGCCGAAGGGCATCATTGTGGACTTGTACAGTCCGAAGGGGGTGATAAAGGCAGAGTGTTCCCATGCCCCAGGGGTCAGGGGAATCTGCCAATACCCTCTGCTCAGATCCATGATGATCAGGTACCTGGACCCGGCCAGCTGGTCGAGCAGGTCATCAATGTGCGGCATTGGGTACGCATCGTGACTGTCACAGCGTTGAACCCACGTTGGTCCACGCAGAACCGCGTAGTTCGGTCCTTTTTAAGGACAAGGACTACAGGCGAAGCCCACGCGCTGTTGAATGCTTGGATCACCCCCAGCTTCAGCATCTCATCTATCTCTTGGTGCATTTGCTGCTGCACCTCAAGAGAGACCCGATATGCTGAACGCTGGATCGGGGGGTGATTGCCTGTGTCCACGTCATGGACGGCTGTCTCAGTCCTTTCGGGCAGGCTGCTGAGCAGCTCCCGAAAGGGGTGTAGGGTGACCCCCAGCTGGGAACGTTGGTCCTCCGAGAGCTGGTAGCCAACCCCCACATCCTCGATGGATCCACCCCCTTAGCTTGGGTGAGCAGATCCAGGAGGGTTTCTGCCTCTACTTCCTCGGGAAGGTTGCACACTGGGTGGGCACAAGCCTCCCGCTCATGATGGGCCTTCATCATGTTCACATGGAAGGCCTTCCTCCTTCCATGGGCGTGGTCCAGGGTGACCAGATAGGTGACGGCGTTGAGCTGCTGGTGCACGCGGTATGTACCCTCCCAGGCCACCTGAAGCTTGTTTTGAGGTACGGGGACCAGTACCCATACCTTTTGACCCACCTGGTAGGTCCGCTCACCAGTATTCTGGTCGTACCACCGCTTCTGGTCAGCCTGGGCTTGGGCCATATTGTCATGCACCAGCCGTGTCAAGGCCATCATTCGGTCCCGGAAGCGCACGACATACTCAATGACCACATCCTCTGTCAACTCCTCGGGATCTGTCTTCTGGCCGCTGTCTGACTTGGCAGCCACTTGGTCGGAGAGGGGGAAACTGTCGGACCTCCGCGATGCTCCTTGGGCTTCGGCGCTCCCACTCCTGGTAACAGCGGCCATGACCGCTGAGACCACGGGTAGCGCTGGCTTCCTCTCGGCCCCTGACCAAGTCACCGGGTCAGGCAGACTTCCCTGGCCTTTAGTCCCTGCAGTCTTTTCACCTGTCCTCACTGTGAACCCTGTGTGTGTAGTGTCAGTGCATGGCTTACCATCAGGTTTCACTCCCTCCTCCATTGTTCGAGGCACATTCAACACATTACCATTAACATTCACAGTAGAGTCATGACATTCTTGGGGGGCCGAACTTGGAGGGTTCAGTGGCCACATACTGGGACACTAGCCGCCCCAAATCAGTTCCTAAGCAATCCATTGGCAGGAATATTTGGCGTTACTCCCTCCTCCCGCATCCCCTCCCGGCACCCCAGTCCAAATACACCTTGGCAACGGGAAGCGCCGGTTCAACGCCTCCAATTCTGGTGATGGAAAGGGTTTTCCCAGGCATCAAGTCTTGAGGGGACACCACCTCAGGACGTTCCAGGGTTCGTTCAGTCCCATGATCGCTGAACGGCCGATGGTGACGGGTTGGTAATTGTCCAGGGACCTCCCACCACCCCCTCCCACACACAAAACAGTGGACAATTTCTGGGACAGGGATGGGGCCTTATGGCGCTGGAGACAAGCAGCCTTAACGTGTCCCGGCTGGTAGCAATGATGACAACGCCTGGGTTCTGTTAGTGGCCTGAAGAGAGCAGCAAGGGGGTACACCCCTTGCACTCTGGGGCCTGCATATGGGGCCGGGGCAGGATTGGGCTTACCCCCTTTCCAGGTGCTGCTGGTAGGCTTCTTCGGCTCTGGTGCCCTGTTGTTGGCATACTCGTCTGCCAGGGCGGCTGTAGCAGAAGCCCCCTTTGGTTTCCGGTCACAGAGGAACTGCTGGTGGTCCTCTGGGCAGTTCCACAAGAACTGCTCAGTGACGAACAGTTCCTGTTACTCCTGGCTGGTGGTGAGCTCTAGACCCGAGGTCCAGTGCTCCGCTGCTCTCAGCAGGGCCCGCATGTGGTCGGTCCAGTTGTCCTTTGAGCCCTGCTGCAGGCTTCGGAACTTCCTGTGCTACGACTTCGGGTGAGGTTGTAGTGCTGGATCAGGGCCTGCTTGATGCTGTTGTAGTCCAGCTCCTCCATGGCAGGTAAGTCCCCCAAAACTTCCAGGGACTTACTCCTCAAATGGGGGGTCAGGTACCTTGCCCACGGATCAAGGGCCAGATGGTGTTGGAGGCACGTTCTCTCAAAGGCCGGCAGAAAGGAATCCAGGTCTCCATCCTTTTCAAACAAGGGAAACTCCTCCGCCAGGACCTTGGAAGCCTTGGTCTCCGGTGGGGCTGGAGCGTCCAGCGGGGGCCTGAGCTGAGCCATCTCAAGTTGGTGCCGGCACTCCGCAGCTTTACATCGCTCTGCAGCCTGCAGCATACGTTCTGCATGCTCACGCTCTGCTGCCGCTTGCTCTCGCTCTGCTGCTTTCTCCGCCGCCACCAGGAGTCTGTCATGGGCGGCGTCATTACCAGCCTCGAGCTGTGCCATAGCGCCTTTCGAAAAAGGCCTCCGATCTGGACAGGCTGGGATGGGCAGGGGGTGGACAGTCCACTGTGGGACTGAGCTCCTTGGGTAGCCCTGGCTGAGCTCTCCCTCGCCTTCATCGGTATCAACCTCCGCATAGACCATAGCATTGGCCTCCCCCTTTGCCTTACTCCTGGTGCCTTCTGCCATTTTGGAAACCTCTGGTTACTGACACAGTTGCAACCCTGACCTTGCACACAATTTATTATATTTACACTCTGACCATCTAGTGCTGGGCTGACCTTAAGACCCCAGCAGTGAATGTTACCGCTGGTAGTCTTTAGTGTCTGGGAGTAGGGGTCCCACGCATACTGTTACTCTGATCCCACTGCTGCCACCAATGAGATGGAAATCCGGGTTCCTCCCACGTCACCAATGTGATGTAACTACACAGTCACAGCTCTCCGGCGCCCCCTTTGTCACTCAGGTCAGTAAGGGAACTGCACCTAGAGCAAATGGCCGCCGGGGAGGATGTTCAGTTACCCACTAGATATTCTAAGATTCGTGATCAGAGTAAAAGCATCAGACCAAAATGAATTTTATGGTTTAATTGCCTTAAGGGCGCACTAGATAATTACAGAAATATACAGTAAGCTATACAACAGAATTACAGTGGATTTGCAGTCAGAGTAAAATACAACAATAATGGTACAAAGTTTAGAGGTGTTAAGCTTGAGGTCAATGTTACCAGGCTGTAGGTTGCATGTGGACGCCCGGAGCTCTGCGATCCACAGGTAAGAATCTTAGTTGCCGGACAGTCCCCAAAACCTGTGCCACTGCTCCCTTGGCAGATCTGTCCCTTGTTCCTTCTTAGATCTTCATCCTCTTGTTCTTCTGTGTGAATATAGAGAGTCAGCCATCCGCTCACAATTCTTAAACCTGCTAGGTCCCTCCCTTGGTGTCAGAGGGTGGGCTAATAATCTTCACCTTAGCTCCCTGCAGAATTTATTCCCAATATCTAAGGAAGGGGTTAACTTTCTCCAGGACGATCGGATCAGGACACGAGAGGTACCAGCGAATGCAGTTTGTTTTGCCTGTCGCGTGGAGATCAAGCATGGCCCGATTGGCCCTCCACCATTGTTATGGGTCTGCGGAACGCACCAAATATATGATGTAGAGAGGTGCGTTCGCAGCCCGGGGTCCACCATGCAAGCGGTGCCTGCTGCTAGTAAAAATGGCTAAGAAGCAAACTCTGTTATCCCGCTGAGTCGCCAAGATAAACGCCGTAACGCGCTGTGGCAATAAGTGCGAACTCTGTTACTCCACAGAGCCGCTAGAAGGAGAGCCGCAGCGCTATATGGCGATGTGTGCGAACTCACTAAACACAACTGAGTCGCAAAGAAAACACGCTAGGGCGCTGTCTAGCGTTGAAAGCGAACCCTGTTACGTCACAGGGCCGCTGAGGAAAAGTGCTGTGTCCTGTCAGGCTCTCAGGTACACAGTTAAGTGCTAAGCGTACATAAAGCGTGGTCATGTGCTAATGTCCTCGCGGGAGTCACCCGCAATCTATAGTGTCTGAACGCCAGACCCTGAATACGGCAATCAAAACTCCTCACCGGTTATGCCGGTAATCTAGGGCATCTAGGACGCCGACCCTGACCAGCTAGCACACCAAACTCCTCACCGATTAAGTCGGTATTCTAGTGGCTTATTTCAGCCGGGTCCCTAACCACACACACGCATGACCACACTGGCGCATAGCATACAATGGTTGATATTAGCGCATGGCGGCCCAGCCATGCTACCCTTTTATAGCAACAGCTACAGGACCTGCCAGAAACAAGGACCAATGAAACTTGCTCCAGAACACCAGTAGTAACAGGGCCTTCCTGGCGGACCAATAGGAGCTGCGTAGCACCTGAGCATGTGACCCCTGATCTCCAATGAGAGATCTCACTCTGGGCATGCTCAGAAGGGAAAACGCAGGACTTTGTCCCAAAGACGTCTGCTCCAGCACTGGCTATAATAGCAGATCCAGGAAAGGCAGCAGCAAGTCACTGCACAGTACTGGAGTGGGCAAGACACTTGGACCGACGTCTCTGCAGAGCAGGCTCCACTGCGGCCGGAGATGAATGGGAGACCGCAGCGGGACCGGTTCGAGAATCCCCTTGTGCAGCAGCGGGAACTCGAACCCTAACATTACCCCCCTTCTCTGGGCCTCGCTGCGCTCAAAGGCAGCGATGAGCTGCGGAGCGTGAACATGCTCAGTAGGCTCCCAGGACCTATCCTCAGGCCCATAACCCCTCCAATCCACCAAATAATTTTTTTTTGCCTCGTACCACCTTGCACCCAACAATGGCGTTCACCTCATGATCATCAGTAGATGAACCTGACGTCCCGGCAGATGACTCGGAAAACCGGGAAATGGCCACGGGTTTCAGGAGGGACACGTGAAAGGTGTCAGTGATACCAAGGAGAGGCGGAAGGGCTAGGCGGTTAAACCACCGGGTTCACCTGCTCAAGAACTTTAAAGGGGCCCAAAAAGCGAGGTGCCAACTTGGTGGACTCTACACGTAGCCTGATGTTTCGGCAGAAAGCCACACTAGGTCACCGGGAGCAAATGTAGGAGCGGGCGCCGATGGGCATCGGCCGAAGACCTCATCCTCTCTTTGGAGGCCTGAATGGCATCCTGGGTGCGGTCCCAAATGTCCTGTGCCTCCACAGCCCAGTCTGCCACCCTGGAATCGGCAGAAGACACGGGCATGGGCACTGGTACCCCGGATGCTGACCGTAGTTCAGGAGGAATGAGGTCTGTCCGGTGGAGTCAGCCACAGCATTATTTAGAGCGAACTCAGCCCACGGTAGCAAGGATGCCCAGTCATTCTGCCTGGCAGAGACAAAATGTCGCAAGTATGTGACCAAGGTCTGGTTGGCCCTCTCTACCAACCCATTCGTCTCGGGATGGTATGCAGAGGAGAGATTCAACTCAATGCTGAGTAAACGACACAGCTCTCTCCAGAACCGAGACGCAAACTGGGGACCTCGATCACTGACAATTTTGTCTGGCATACCGTGTAGGCGGAAAATATGCCTAATGAATAATGCTGCCAAGGCCCGTGCAGAAGGTAACCGTGGTAACGGCACTAAATGCACCATTTTGGAGAAGTGATCAGTTATCACCCAGATGATGGTGCAGCCCAGAGACTTGGGTAAGCCCACCACAAAATCCATCCCGACTATCTCCCAAGGCCTGTCTGCCACCGGTAAAGGTAAAAGTAACCCAGCTGGCCTTTGTCGAGGGGACTTATTCTTGGCGCAGGAGACGCACGCCTTAACGTATTCCCTGATGTCCCGGGCCATCTGCGGCCACCAGTATGTCCTCGCCAGCAACTCAGAAGTCCTTTTAGTCCCAAAATGTCCACCCACCCTGGACGAATGTGCCCAAGAGAGTACTTCCGGTCGCAAATTGGTGGGCACAAAAGTCTTGCCCGGAGGCACAGACTCAAGCGAAACCGGAGCCACCGTTCTTAGGCTTTCTGTGGGGACAATAAGCCGAGGCTCCTCCTCCACCTCCTCAGAGGACACCACGGAGCGGGATAGAGTGTCTGCGCGAATGTTCTTCTCACCAGAGAGGAAATGGAGGGTGAAATGGAACCGGGAGAAAAACAAGGACCATCTGGCCTAGACGGGAATTTAGCCGCTGGGCTGTCTGCAAATACACCAAGTTCTTGTGGTCCGTGAATACTTGGAAGGGGAAGCGAGCCCCCTCCAGAAGATGTCTCCACTCGGAGAAGGCCAACTTCATAGCTAGCAACTCCCTGTCCCCGATGGAATAGTTCCTCTCTGCTGGTGTAAAGGTCTTGGAAAAGAAGAAGCAGGGATGCTTCCGACCCTGGGCATCCTTTTGAAAAAGGACTGCTCCAGCACCAACAGAAGAGGCATCCACCTCTAAGATAAACGGTTTATCGACATCGGGGCGATGTAAGATGGGAGCACTGGCGAAATGTGACTTGATGGAGGAGAACGCCTTGGTGACCTCCTCTGAGCACAACTTGGGATTAGCTCCCTTCTTGGTGAGGGCTACCAAGGGAGCTACCAAAGTAGAGAAGTGGGGAATAAATTGGGGATAGTAGTTAATGAACCCCATAAAGTGCTGCACCGCCTTAAGGGAGTGGGGTTCTTGCCAATCCATCACAGACTGTAGTTTGGTAGGATCCATAGCCAACCCCTGGGTGGAGATGATATAGCCCAGGAAAGGTAGAGACTCCTGCTCAAACATGCACTTCTCCAACTTCGCATATAGGGAATTTGCTCGCAAGAGGTCAAAGACCTTGCAGACATCTCTCCGGTGGGAGGCCATATCTGGAGAAAAGATGAGAATGTCATCCAGATAGACTACCACCGAGGTGGTCAACATATCCCAGAAGATGTCGTTCACAAAGTCTTGGAAGACAGCTGGAGCATTACAGAGGCCAAAGGGCATTACCAGATATTCATAATGCCCATCCCTGGTGTTAAATGCCATCTTCCATTCGTCCCCCTAACGGATGCGAATCAGGTTATACGCACCCCGCAGGTCTAGCTTAGTAAATACCCTTGCTCCCCGAAGCCTGTCAAAGAGCTCAGAGATTAGCGGCAAAGGATACTTATTTTTCACGGTGATAGCGTTGAGACCCCTATAATCAATGCACGACGTAATTCTCCGTTCTTCTTCTGCACAAAGAAGAATCCCGCTCCCGCTGGTGACACCAACTTCCTAATGAATCCCCTTGCCAAGTTCTCCTGAATATATTGGGACATGGCCTCTGTCTCAGGAAGAGAGAGGGGATAAACCCTTCCTCTAGGAGGCTCAGCTCCAGGCAAGAGATCGATAGGACAGTCATAGGGGCAATGAGGCGGAAGAGTCTCCGCAGCCTTCTTCGAGAAAACGTCGGCATAAGACCAATAGACCTTGGGAGGAGGAGAGAGGTCTATGGGCATCTCAGTGGTGTTGACCTGCATGCTGTCCCTAATGCATCTGCTTTACATAAATTACCCCAACCCAGAATTCTCCCTGAAGACCACTCAATATGGGGAGAGTGGTGGCGGAGCCAGGGTAATCCCAACAAAACCTCATCTATACCCTCAGGGAGGATAAAAAATGATATATTCTCCTGATGGAAAGGAGACATAGACAAGGTAAGTGGGACAGACTGATGGGTGATTTGTGAGGGCAGAATTGCTCCGTTCAACACCCGTACCGATACTGGTTCAGCCAGCAGCACCAAAGGCATGGTGTGGCGAGAAGCAAAGGAGGATGACATAAAATTCCCCTCTGCCTCAGAATCCACACACAGCTTGACGGGTAGGGTGGTAGAACCGTGGGTAATTATCCCCTTGAGGAGCACTTTGGGGCAAAACTCATGGCGTCCAGTGACCCTGTTCCTACGGTTACTGGGCACGACTGTTTATTCAGCCGCTGTGGACATCGGTTGGCAAAATGTCCCTTCTGCTGGCAAATATAACAAATCGGGGATGGACGAGTGACCCGAGATTTAGATCCTGCAGGAGCAACCTCCTGAAGGACGGGCGCCTGAACGGGCGACTCCAGAGGGGAGGTGAAGGTTGGAGCCAACCGAACCCTCTGCCTACACTGGGCACGTTCCAGCCTCCGCTCGTGGAAACGGAGGTCAAAGCGGGTGGAAATAGCGATAAGCTTCTCCAGTGTGGCAGGAATCTCCCTGGTAGCCAAGGCGTCTTTCACATGACCCGCCAGTCCTCTCCAGAACACGGGAATGAGGACTTTATCTGGCCACTCTAATTCCGAGGCCAGAGTCCGAAACTGGACAGCAAAATGGCTGACCAAAGCCGAACCCTGGGTACTTGCTAGCAGTTTGAGCGCCGTATCGTGGGTGACCTGAGGTCCTAGAAAAACCTTTTTCAGAGCCTCCAGAAAATGAGAAGCGCTCTGCACCACACGATCGTCGCGCTCCCACAGCGGCTTTTGCCCACCCCAAAACGCTCTGCCCAACAGAAGAGCTATCAAAAAGGGCCCACTTGTGCCCGATCCGTGGGGAAACGTGCAGCCAAAAGCTCGAGGTGTATGGAGCACGGACTCACGAACCCCCGCCCATTGCTTGCTGTAACCAGCAAACTTGTTGGAAGCGGGGGGGTGGGACAATGTAGGGACAGAGGGGGCCCAGAGGACAAACTGGCTGAAAGCTACGCTAGCAGCCTGAACAGCGCCCTGCGGAAAACAAACAGCTGGGTTTTTGCGCTAAAGAGCTGCCAACCTCCCCTTTCCAGCTGGGGAAATGTACAGCTGTAAACGCTTTTTTCTTTCCGCCATTTTACTACCCAGACCCTGGGCGCTAATATTATGTTATGGGTTCTGCGGAACGCCCCAAAATTTATTTTGATGTAGAGAGGTGCGTTCGCACCCGGGGCCCACCTTTGCAAGGGGGGGTTTTCCCCTGTGCTAGAAAAAAAATGGGTAAGAAGCAAACTCTGTTACCCCCAAAAGTCGCCAAGATAAAGCCTTTAACGCGCTGTGGCAATAAGTGCGAACTTGTTACTCCACTGAGCCGCTAAAAAGGGAGCCGCAGCGCTATATGGCGATTTTTGTTTCGAACTCACTAAACCAAAAACTGAGTCGCAAAGAAAAAAAACGCCCGGGCGCTGTTTTTAGCGTTTTAAAGCGAAACCCCGTTACGTCACAGGGGCCCCTGAGGAAAAGTGCTGTGTCCTGTCAGGCTCTCGGTTTCCAGTTAAGTGCTAAACGTACATAAAACTCCTCACCGGTTATGCCGGGAAAATAGGGCATCTAGGACCCCCGACCCTGACCAGCTAGCACACCAAACCCCCACCCCATTAATTTGGTTTTTTCTAGTGGCTTATTTTAGCCCGGGGCCCTAAACCAAAACCACACGCCCTGACCACCGGGGGCATAGCATTTCAATGGTTGATATTAGGCATGGCGGCCCAGCCATGCTACCCCTTTTTTTGCAACAGCTACGGACCCGCCCGAAACAAAGGGCCAATGAAACTTGCTCCAAAAACCCAGTAGTAACAGGGCCCTTTCCCGGCGGGGCCAATAGGAGCTGCCCTAGCCCTGAGCATGTGACCCCTTTATCTCCCAAAGAGGATCTCACTCTGGGCATGCTAGAAAGGGAAAAAGCAGGACTTTGTCCCCAAAAACGTCTTTCTCCAGCACTGGCTATAATAGAAGTTTCCGGAAAGGCAGCAGCAAGGGCACTGAAAAGTATGGAGTGGGCAAAACGCTTGGAACCCAGTCTCTGCAGAGCAGGCTCCCTTCGGCCGGGGGATGAAAGGGAGAAACCCCAGGGGACCGGTTCGAGACTCCCCCGTGCAGCAGCGGGGAACTCGAACCCTAACAACCATGACCCAATTCTATATCTCAGGCCC
>JARQOD010000004.1:562123098-562212214 GCA_033576555.1 Oophaga sylvatica
GTCTGTCCATGATGTTTTTTCTGGAGAGAAGTGGCTTCTTTGCTGCCCTCCTTGAGACCAGGCCTTGCTCCAAGAGTCTCTGCCTCACAGTGCGTGCAGATGCACTCACACCTGCCTGCTGCCATTCCTGAGCAAGCTCTGCACTGCTGGTAGCCCAATCCCGCAGCTGAAACACTTTTAAGAGACGGTCCTGGCGCTTGCTGGTCTTTCTTGGGCGCCCTGAAGCCTTTTTGGCAACAATGGAACCTCTCTCCTTGAAGTTCTTGATGATGCGATAGATTGTTGACTGAGGTGCAATCTTTCTAGCTGCGATACTCTTCCCTGTTAGGCCATTTTTGTGCATTACAATGATGACTGCACGTGTTTCTTTAGAGATAACCAAGGTTAACAGAAGAGAAACAATGATGCCAAGCACCAGCCTCCTTTTAAAGTGTCCAGTGGTGTCATTCTTACTTAATCATGACAGATTGATCTCCAGCCATGTCCTCATCAACACCCACACCTGTGTTAATGGAGCAATCACTGAAAAGAGGTTAGCTGGTCCTTTTAAGGCAGGGCTGCAATGATGTTGAAATGTGTTTTCGGGGGATAAAGTTCATTTTCTAGCCAAATATTGACTTTGCAAGTAATTGCTGTTAAGATGATCACTCTTTATAACATTCTGGAGTATATGCAAATTGCCATTAGAAAAAGTGAAGCAGTAGACTTTGTAAAAATTAATATTTGTGTCATTCTCAAAACTTTTGGCCATGACTGTAGTATATGGTGTATACAGGTCATACACATCGTGTGCAGTATATAGAGTGTAGTATATGGTGTATACAGGGTCATACACATCGTGTTCGGTTTAAAGAGTGTAGTATATGGAGTATACAGGGTCATACACATCGTGTGCGGTATATAGAGTGTAGTATATGGTGTATACAGGGTCATACACATTGTGTGCAGTATATAGAGTGTAGTATATGGTGTATACACGGTCATACACATCGTGTGCAATATATAGAGTGTAGTATATGGTGTATACAAGGTCATACATATCGTGTGCAGTATATAGAGTGTAGTATATGGTGTATACAGAGTCATACACATCTGTTGCGGTATATAGAGTGTAGTAAATGGTGTATACAGGGTCATAAACATTGTATGCGGTATATAGAGTGTAGTATATGATGTATACAGGGTCATACACATCGAGTGCGGTATATAGAGTGTAGTATATGGTGTATACAGGGTCATACACATCGTGTGCGGTATATAGAGTGTAGTATATGGTGTATACAGGGTCATACACATCGTGTGCGGTATATACAGTCATGGCCAAAAGTTTTGAGAATGACACAAATATTAATTTTTACAAAGTCTACTGCTTCACTTTTTCTAATGGCAATTTGCATATACTCCAGAATGTTATAAAGAGTGATCAGCTTAACAGCAATTACTTGCAAAGTCAATATTTGGCTAGAAAATGAACTTTATCCCCCAAAACACATTTCAACATCATTGCAGCCCTGCCTTAAAAGGACCAGCTAACCTCTTTTCAGTGATTGCTCCATTAACACAGGTGTGGGTGTTGATGAGGACATGGCTGGAGATCAATCTGTCATGATTAAGTAAGAATGACACCACTGGACACTTTAAAAGGAGGCTGGTGCTTGGCATCATTGTTTCTATTCTGTTAACCATGGTTATCTCTAAAGAAACACGTGCAGTCATCATTGCAATGCACAAAAATTGCCTAGCAGGGAAGAGTATCGCAGCTAGAAAGATTGCACCTCAGTCAACAATCTATCGCATCATCAAGAACTTCAAGGAGAGAGGTTCCATTGTTGCCAAAAAGGCTTCAGGGCGCCCAAGAAAGACCAGCAAGCGCCAGGACCGTCTCTTAAAAGTGTTTCAGCTGCGGGATCGGGCTACCAGCAGTGCAGAGCTTGCTCAGGAATGGCAGCAGGCAGGTGTGAGTGCATCTGCACGCACTGTGTGGCGGAGACTCTTGGAGCAAGGCCTGGTCTCAAGGAGGGCAGCAAAGAAGCCACTTCTCTCCAGAAAAAACATCATGGACAGACTGATATTCTGCAAAAGGTACAGGCAGTGGACTGCTGAGGACTTGGGTAAAGTTATTTTCTCTGATGAATCCCCTTTTCGATTGTTTGGGACATCAGGAAAACGCCTCATTCGGAGAAGACAAGGTGAGCACTACCACCAGTCTTGTCTCATGCCAACTGTTAAGCATCCTGAAACCATTCATGTGTGGGGTTGCTTCTCAGCCAAGGTAATCGGCTCTCTTAAAGTCTTGCCTAGAAACACAGCCATGAATATAGAATGGTACCAGAATGTCCTCCAAGAGCAACTTCTCCCAACTCTCCAAGAGCAGTTTGGCGATCAACAATGCCTTTTCCAGCATGATGGAGCACCTTGCCATAAAGTAAAGGTGATAACTAAATGGCTCAGGGAACAAAACATAGAGATTTGGTGTCCATGGCCTGGAAACTCCCCAGATCTTAATCACATTGAGAACTTGTGGTCAATCATCAAGAGACGGGTGGACAAACAAAAACCTAAAAATTCTGACAAAATGAAAGCATTGATTGTGCAAGAATGGACTGCAATCAGTCAGGATTTGGTCCAGAAGTTGATTGAGAGCATGCCAGAGAGAATTGCAGAGGTCCTGAAGAAGAAGGGTCAACACTGCAAATATTGACTTGCTGCATTAACTCATTCTAACTGTCAATATAAGCTTTTGTTACTCATATGTTTGCAATTATTATATTTCTGCCTGTGATAAAAACATCTGTCAAACACACACATAAAAACCAGAGGGCAGCAGATCATGTGAAAATATATTTGTGTCATTCTCAAAACATTTGGCCATGACTGTAGAGTGTAGTATATGGTGTATACAGGGTCATACACATCGTGTGCTATATATAGTGTAGTATATGGTGTATACAGGGTCATACACATCGTGTGCGGTATATAGAGTATAGTATATGATGTATACAGGGTCATACACATCGTGTGTGGTATATAGAGTGTAGTATATGGTGTATACAGGGTCATACACATCGTGTGCGGTATATAGAGTGTAGTATATGATGTATACAGGGTCATACACATCGTGTGTGGTATATAGAGTGTAGTATATGGTGTATACAGGTCATACACATCGTGTGCAGTATATAGAGTGTAGTATATGGTGTATACAGGGTCATACACATTGTGTGCGGTATATAGAGTGTAGTATATGGTGTATACAGGTTCATACACATCGTGTGCGGTATATAGAGTGTAGTATATGGTGTATACAGGGTCATATACATCGTGTGCGGTATATAGAGTGTAGTATATGGTGTATACAGGGTCATACACATCGTGTGCGGTATATAGAGTGTAGTATATGGTGTATACCGGTCATACACATCGTGTGCGGTCTATAGAGTGTAGTATATGGTGTATACAGGGTCATACACATCGTGTGTGGTATATAGAGTGTAGTATATGGTGTATACAGGTTCATACACATCGTGTGCGGTATTTAGAGTGTAGTATATGGTGTATACAGGGTCATACACATCGTGTGCGGTATATAGAGTATAGTATATGGTGTATACAGGGTCATACACATCGTGTGCAGTATATAGAGTGTAGTGTATGGTGTATACAGGGTCATACACATCGTGTGCGGTATTTAGAGTGTAGTATATGGTGTATACAGGGTCATACACATCGTGTGCTGTATATAGAGTGTAGTATATGGTGTATACAGGGTCATACACATCGTGTGCGATATATAGAGTGTAGTATATGGTGTATACAGGGTCATACACATCGTGTGCGGTATATAGAGTGTAGTATATGGTGTATACAGGTCATACACATCGTGTGCAGTATATAGAGTGTAGTATATGTGTTACAGGTCATACACATCGTGTGCGGTATATAGAGTGTAGTATAGTGTATACAGTCATACACATCGTGTGCGGTATATAGAGTGTAGTATATGGTGTATACAGGGTCATACACATCGTGTGCGTATATCAGATGGGAGTATATGGTGTATACAGGTCATACACATCGTGTGCGGTATATAGAGTGTAGTATATGGTGTATACAGGGTCATACACATCTGTCGGTATATAGAGTGTAGTATATGGTGTTACAGGTCATACACATCGTGTGTGGTATATAGAGTGTAGTATATGGTGTATACAGATCATACACATCGTGTGCGGTATATAGAGTGATATATGGTGTATACAGGTCATACACATCGTGTGCGGTATATAGAGTGTAGTAATGGTGTATACAGGTCATACACATCGTGTGCGGTATATAGAGTGTAGTATATGGTGTATACAGGGTCATACACATCGTGTGCAGTATATAGAGTGTAGTATATGGTTATACAGGTCATACACATCGTGTGCGTATATAGAGTGTAGTATATGGTGTATAACAGGGTCATACATATCGTGTGGGTATATAAGTTAGTAATGGTGTATACAGTCACACATCGTGTGCGGTATATAGAGTGTAGTATATGGTGTATACAGGGTCATACACATCGTGTGCGGTAATATAGAGTGTAGTATATGGTGTTACAGGTCATACACATTGTGTGCGGTATATAGAGTGTAGTATATGGTGTATACAGGTCATACACATCGTGTGCGGTATATAGAGTGTAGTATATGGTGTATACAGGTCATACACATGTGTGCGGTATATAGAGTGTAGTATATGGTGTATACAGGTCATACACATCGGTGCGGTATATAGTGTAGTATATGGTGTATACAGGGTCATACACATCGTGTGCTGTATATAGAGTGTAGTATATATGGTTATACAGGGTCATACACATCGTGTGCGGTATATAGAGTGTAGTATATGGTGTATACAGGTCATACACATCGTGTGCGTATATAGAGTGTAGTATATGGTGTATACAGGGTCATACACATAGTGTGCGGTATATAGAGTGTAGTATAATGGTGTATACAGGTCATACACATCGTGTGCGGTATATAGAGTGTAGTATATGGTGTATACAGGTCATACACATGTGTGCGGTATTAGAGTGTAGTTATGGTGTATACAGGGTCATACACATCGTGTGCAGTATATAGAGTGTAGTATATGGTGTATACAGGTCATACACATCGTGTGCGGTATATAGAGTGTAGTATATGGTGTATACAGGGTCATACACATCTGTGTGGGTATTTAGAGTGCAGTATATGGTGTATACAGGGTCATACACATCGTGTGCGGTATATAGAGTGCAGTATATGGTGTATACAGGGTCATATATATATCGTGTGCGGTATATAGAGTGTAGTATATGGTGTATACAGGGTCATACACATCGTTTTCGGCATATAGAGTGAAGTATATGGTGTATACAGGTCATACACATCGTGTGTGGTATATAGAGTGTAGTATATGGTGTATACAGGTTCATACACATCGTGTGCGGTATTTAGAGTGTAGTATATGGTGTATACAGGGTCATACACATCGTGTGCGGTATATAGAGTGTAGTAAATGGTGTATACAGGGTCATACACATCGAGTGCAGTATATAGAGTGTAGTATATGGTGTATACAGGGTCATACACATCGTGTGCTGTATATAGAGTGTAGTATATGGTGTGTACAGGGTCATACACATCGTGTGCGATATATAGAGTGTAGTATATGATGTATACAGGGTTATACACATCGTGTGCGGTATATAGAGTGTAGTATATGGTGTATACAGGTCATACACATCGTGTGCAGTATATAGAGTGTAGTATATGTGTATACACCGTCATACACATCGTGTGCGGTATATAGAGTGTAGTAGATGGTGTATACAGGTCATACACATCGTGTGCGGTATATAGAGTGTAGTATATGGTGTATACAGGGTCATACACATCGTGTGCGGTATACAGAGTGTAGTATATGGTGTATACAGGGTCATACACATCGTGTGCGGTATATAGAGTGTAGTATATCGTGTATACAGAGTCATACACATCTTGTGCGGTATATAGAGTGAAGTATATGGTGTATACAGGTCTTACACATCGTGTGCGGTATATAGAGTGTAGTATATGGTGTATACAGGGACATACACATCGTGTGCGGTATATAGAGGAAGTATATGGTGTATACAGGGTCATACACATCGTGTGCGGTATATAGAGTGTAGTAGATGGTGTATACAGGTCATACACATCGTGTACGGTATATAGAGTGTAGTATATGGTGTATACAGGGTCATACACATCGTGTGCGGTATATAGAGTGTAGTATATGGTGTATACAGAGTCATACACATCGTGTGCGGTATATAGAGTGTAGTATATGGTGTATACAGGGTCATACACATCGTGTGCGGTATATAGAGTGTAGTATATGGTGTATACAGGGTCATACACATCGTGTGTGGTATATAGAGTTTAGTATATGGTGTATACAGGTTCATACACATCATGTGCGGTATTTAGAGTGTAGTATATGGTGTATACAGGGTCATACACATCGTGTGCGGTATATAGAGTGCAGTATATGGTGTATACAGGGTCATACACATCGTGTGCAGTATATAGAGTGTAGTATATGGTGTATACAGGGTCATACACATCGTGTGCAGTATATAGAGTACAGTATATGGTGTATATAGGGTCATACACATCGTGTGCGGTATATAGAGTGTGGTATATGGTGTATACAGGGTCATACACATCGTGTGCGGTATATAGAGTGCAGTATATGGTGTATACAGGGTCATATAATATCGTGTGCGGTATATAGAGTGTAGTATATGGTGTATACAGGTCATACACATCGTGTGCGGTATATAGAGTGAAGTATATGGTGTATACAGGTCATACACATCGTGTGCGGTATATAGAGTGTAGTATATGGTGTATACAGTGTCAAACACATCGTGTGCAGTATATAGAGTGTAGTATATGGTGTATACAGGTCATACACATCGTGTGCGGTATATAGAGTGTAGTATATGGTGTATACAGGTTATATACAACGTGTGTGGTATATAGAGTGTAGTATATGTGTATACAGGTCATACACATCGTGTGCAGTATATAGAGTGTAGTATATGGTGTATACAGGTCATACACATCGTGTGCGGTATATAGAGTGTAGTATATGGTATATACAGGTCATACACATCGTGTGCAGTATATAGAGTGTATATATGGTGTATACAGAGTCATACATATCGTGTGCGGTATATAGAGTGTAGTATATGGTGTATACAGGGTCTACACATCGTGTGCGGTATATAGAGTGTAGTATATGGTGTATACAGGGTCATACACATCGTGTGCGGTAAATAGAGTGTAGTATATGGTGTATACAGGTCATACACATGTGTGCGGTATATAGAGTGTAGTGTATGGTGTATTCAGGTCATACACATCGTGTGCGGTAAATAGAGTGTAGTATATGGTGTATACAGGTCATACACATTGTGTGCGGTATATAGAGTGTAGTATATGGTGTATACAGGTCATACACATCGCGTGCGGTATATAGTGTAGTATATGGTGTATACAGGGTCATACACATCGTGTGCTGTATATAGAGTGTAGTATATCATGTATACAGGTCATACACATCGTGTGCGTTATATAGAGTGTAGTATATGGTGTATACAGAGTCATACACATCGTGTGCAGTATATAGACTGTAGTATATGGTGTATACAGGGTCATACACATAGTGTGCGGTAAATAGAGTGTAGTATATGGTGTATACAGGGTCATAACATTGTGTGCGGTATATAGAGTGTAGTATATGGTGTATACAGGTCATACACATTGTGTGCGGTATATAGAGTGTAGTTATGGTGTATTCGGGGTCATACACATCGTGTGCAGTATATAGAGTGTAGTATATGGTGTATACAGGTCATACACATCGTGTGCGGTATAATAGAGTGTAGTATATGGTGTATACAGGTCATACACATCTTGGGCAGTATATAGAGTGTAGTATATGGTGTATACAGGGTCATACACATCGTGTGCAGTATATAGAGTGTAGTATATGGTGTATACAGGTTATACACATCGTGTGCGTATATAGAGTGTAGTATATGGTGTATACAGGGTAATACACATCGTGTGCGGTATAAAGAGTGTAGTATATGGTGTATACAGGGTCATACACATCCTGTGCGTATATAGAGTGAAGTATATGGTGTATACAGGTCTTACACATCGTGTGCGGTATATAGAGTGTAGTATAATGGAGTATACAGGGTCATACACATCGTGTGCGGTATATAGAGGAAGTATATGGTGTATACAGGTCATACACATTGTGTGCGGTATATAGAGTGTAGTATATGGTGTATACAGGTCATACACATCGTGTGCGGTATATAGAGTGTAGTATATGTGTATACACGGTCATACACATCGTGTGCGGTATATAGAGTGTAGTAGATGGTGTATACAGGTCATACACATCGTGTGCGGTATATAGAGTGTAGTATATGGTGTATACAGGTCATACACATCGTGTGCGTATATAGAGTGTAGTATATGGTGTATACAGGGTCATACACATCGTGTGCGTATATAGAGTGTAGTATATGGTGTATACAGTGTCATACACATCGTGTGCGGTATATAGAGTGTAGTATATGGTGTATACAGGTCATACACATCGTAGTGGGTATATAGAGTGTAGTATATGGTGTATACAGATTCATACACATCATGTGCGGTATAGTAGAGTGTAGTAGATGGTGTATACAGGTCATACACATCGTGTGCGGTATATAGAGTGTAGTATATGGTGTATACAGGGTCATACACATCGTGTGCGGTATATAGAGTGTAGTATATGGTGTATACAGGGTCATACACATCGTGTGCGGTATATAGAGTGTAGTATATGGTGTATACAGTGTCATACACATCGTGTGCGGTATATAGAGTGTAGTATATGGTGTATACAGGGTCATACACATCGTGTGTGGTATATAGAGTGTAGTATATGGTGTATACAGATTCATACACATCATGTGCGGTATTTAGAGTGTAGTATATGGTGTATACAGGGTCATACACATCGTGTGCGGTATATAGAGTGTAGTATATGGTGTATACAGGTCATACACATCGTGTGCGGTATATAGAGTGTAGTATATGGTGTATACAGGGTCATACACATTGTGTGCGGTACATAGAGTGTAGTATATGGTGTATACAGGTCATACACATCTTGTGCAGCATATAGAGTGTAGTATATGGTGTAAACAGGGTCATACACATCGTGTGCGGTATATAGAGTGTAGTATATGGTGTATACAGGTCATACACATCGTGTGCGGTATATAGAGTGTAGTATATGGTGTATACAGGGTCATACACATCTTGTGCGGTATATAGAGTGAAGTATATGGTGTATACAGGTCATACACATCGTGTGCGGTATTGTTGTGAAGGGGTTTGAGATGAGTTCTGAGCAGAGGCTTCCTCTGGTGGTTACAAGCGGTACTAGTGAGGATTGTGAGGACTGGGAATCAGGTGTTACTGACTGGTCTTATATAAGGGAGTCATTTTCCCATCAGGGTTGCCGGTGATCAATTGTTCTGGTCTGAATCCTTCATTCCAGTTTCCCTTGTAGCCTGCTGTGTCGTGTCTGCATCTCCTGCTTACAGATAAGACTTTTGCTTCTTTTGTGTTTTTGCTGTGTTTTTGCATTTTGTCCTGCACTTCTTTGGGGGCCTTCTGGGTCCCCTCCGGGGGCTTCTGCCCTCTCAGTTTAGTTCAGCCACTGAGTTTTGTTCTTTTGCTTTTTCCAGTTTTTTCAGTGGCTGCTGTTTGATTTTGTTACACCAGAGAACTAATTTAGGTGGTAGAGGTCGTGTGATCTCAGGTGATTTTGAAATTAGTAGAGTTGGTGCTTTTCAGGGTTTTCTGGGATTGCAGTAAGTACCCTTCCTATCCTTTTCTATTTAGATAGTTTGGGCCCCAGCGTTTGCTCATACTATTTTCTTTCTGTGTCAGTATTTCCTCTTGTCTAACCGCCATTACATGTTTGGGGGCTTTCTGTTACCTTTGGGGTTCTGCTCCGGGGCAGATAGCTTTCCTATTTCTATCTTTAGGTGTAGTTAGTTTCTCAGGCTGTGACGAGGCGTCTAGGACCAACGTAGGAACGCTCCACGGCTGCCTCTAGTTGTGGTGGTTAGTCAGGGTACTGCAATCTCATAGATTCCAACTGCTCTGGTGTATTGCCTTTTTTACCTGCACTCCTCAGCTACCGAAACATAACAGTATCACCGGCCAAAAAAATTGAAAATTGTATGGTACTCACAGAAGGAAAAAAAATATTGTGAAAGAAAAAAGGTTGTCAGAGATATTTTTCTGTTTGTTGCATTTTTTTTTTCCTCTGTATCTCTGGGTGCTGGGGAGGATCTTTTCTCCCAATGGAGTTTGCACAGTTGTCTGGCCGTGTGGATCAGCTTGCCACTGAGGTTCAGAGTATTGCTGCATATCTTGCTAGGTTGCCTGTTGTGGAACCTAGGATCCCCATGCCAGATTTGTTTTTAGGGGATCGAGCTAAGTTTCAGAATTTCAAAAATAATTGTAAATTGTTTTTTGCCTTAAAATCTAAGTCCTCAGGAAACGCACCGCAGCAGGTTCAAATTATCATCTCTCTCCTGCGCGGCGATCCTCAGGATTGGGCTTTTTCCCTGATACCTGGGGATCCTGTTTTGAGTGATGTTGATGCGCTTTTTCAGGCTTTGGGGTTATTGTACGATGAGCCTAATGTCACTGATCAAGCTGAAAAAACCTTGTTGGCATTAAATCAGGGGCTTGATGACGCTGAGTTATACTGTCAGAGATTCCGTAGGTGGGCAGTCCTGACCAAATGGAATGACGACGCTTTGGCGGCCCTTTTCCGGAAGGGTCTGTCAGATAATGTAAAGGATGTTATGGTGGGATTCCCTGTCCCCTCTGGTCTCAATGATTCTATGTCATTAGCGATTCAAATTGACAGACGTTTGCGTAAGCGGGGAAGACGTTTTGCACGCTCAGTTGTCTTGGGTAGTGTTCAGACTAAGTTTTTATTAACTGTCACTCTGATATGCTCTCTGTCCTCATTTTCTGCTCAGGCTTTCGTTGATTCTGGAGCAGCTATTAACCTGATGGATTATGATTTTGCTAAATGTTGTGGGTTTCCCTTGATACCCCTACAGAAGTCTATTCCCCTACTGGGGATCGATTCTACCCCTTTGGCTGAGAATAAACCCCAGTTTTCTACTCAGGTGATAATGAGGGTTGAACCTGATCACCAGGAGTGCTGCAAATTTTTGGTTCTGTATAATCTGCATGACATTATCGTGCTGGGTTTCCCTTGGTTACAGTCTCATAATCCTGTTTTGGATTGGAAATCTGTGTCTGTAACCAGTTGGGGCTGCCAATGTGTTAATACCAACACTCCTGTTTTTTCTGCCTCCCCCCAGGCTCAGGATGTTCCTGACTTTTTGTTTGATTTTTCTGATGTGTTTAGCGAAAGTAAATCTGCATCCTTGCCTCCCCATAGGAGCTATGACTGCGCTATTGAATTAGTGCCGGGTAGTAAATTCCCTAAAGGTCGCCTTTTTAACTTGTCTGTACCTGAACATGACGCTATGCGGTCTTATATCAAGGAATCATTGGAGAAGGGTCATATCAGACCATCCTCTTCACCCTTAGGTGCCGGTTTTTTCTTTGTGGCCAAAAAAGATGGTTCATTAAGGCCGTGTATTGATTATCGTCTCTTGAACAATATTACTGTGAAATATCAATACCCGTTACCCTTGATTTCTGACCTGTTTTCCAGGGTGAAAAACGCTACTTGGTTTACCAAGCTTGACCTCAGGGGGGCGTATAACCTTATTCGCATTAAGCACGGGGATGAATGGAAGACGGCATTCAATATCCCTGAAGGGCATTTTGAGTACCTAGTGATGCCCTTTGGGCTCACTAATGCTCCTTCCGTCTTCCAGTCCTTCATGAATGACATTTTCAGGGATTTTGTGGACAAATTTCTGATTGTTTATTTCGATGATATCTTGATTTTTTCTAATGACTGGGACTCTCATGTGAAACATGTTCGAACTGTATTCCAGATTTTGAGAGAGAATGCTCTGTATGTGAAGGGATCAAAGTGTCTTTTTGGCGTACAGAGGATCTCATTTCTGGGATTCATTTTGTCCCCATCTGTTATTGAAATGGACCCGGTCAAGGTTCAGGCCATCTGTGATTGGGTCCAACCTACTTCATTAAAGGCTCTTCAGAGATTTTTGGGTTTTGCCAATTTTTATCGTAAATTTATTGGTAATTTCTCGGTTATTGTTAAACCATTAACTGATTTGACTAGAAAGGGTTCTGATGTGGTGAATTGGCCTCCTGAGGCAGTCTCTGCATTTCAGGAACTTAAGCAGAGATTCACTTCTGCTCCTGTTCTACGGCAGCCTGATGTTTCTCTGCCATTTCAGGTGGAGGTTGATGCCTCTGAAATTGGGGCAGGTGCCGTTTTGTCCCAAAAAGATCCAGAGACCTCTAAAAGTAACCCTTGTGCCTTTTTCTCTCGAAAATTTTCTCCTACTGAACGTAATTATGACGTAGGTAATCGGGAGTTATTGGCCATGAAGTGGGATTTTGAAGAGTGGAGACATTGGCTGGAGGGAGCCAAACATCAGGTGGTGGTCCTTACGGACCATAAGAATCTGGTCTATCTGGAATCTGCCAAGCGACACAATCCTAGACAGGCCAGGTGGGCCTTGTTTTTCACACGTTTTAATTTTGTGGTTTCCTTTCTTCCTGGCACTAAGAATGTTAAGGCGGATGCCCTCTCGAGGAGTTTCCTTGCGGACTCTCCTGAGTTATCTGATCCTTCTGTTATTTTGAAAGAGGGTGTAGTTCTTTCCGCCATCTCGCCCAATTTGAGACTTGCTCTGGAGGGGTGTCAGGAGGATAGGCCCGAGCGCTGCCCTGTTGGAAAATTGTTTGTCCCGGACCAATGGAAAAAGAGTGTGATGTCTGAGATTCATTGTTCCGCATTGGCTGGGCATCCCGGAATTTTTGGTACCAGAGACTTGGTTAGCCGGTCCTTTTGGTGGCCTACCTTGTCTCGTGATGTCAGGGAATTTGTGCAGTCCTGCGGGACTTGCTCTCGCTCCAAGCCTTGCTCTCGCTCTAGTGGTTTGTTGATGCCATTGCCTGTGCCCAAGAGACCATGAACCCATATCTCTATGGATTTCATTTCCGATCTTCCTGTTTCTCAGAGAATGACCACCATCTGGGTAATTTGTGATAGGTTTTCCAAAATGATACATCTTGTGCCATTACCTAAGTTGCCTTCCTCCTCTGAATTGGTGCCGTTGTTCCTTCAGCACGTGGTTCGTTTACACGGCATTCCTGAGAACATTGTGTCTGACAGAGGAGTCCAGTTTGTTTCCAGATTTTGGAGGACTTTTTGTTCTAAACTGGGTGTTCAATTGTCTTTCTCCTCGGCATTTCATCCTCAGACCAATGGTCAAACTGAGAGAACAAACCAGACATTGGAGACTTATCTAAGATGCTTTGTGTCTGCTGATCAGGATGACTGGGTCTCTTTTTTGCCTTTGGCTGAGTTTGCTCTTAATAATAGGGCTAGCTCTGCCACTTTGATGTCTCCGTTTTTCTGTAATTCTGGGTTTCACCCTCGATTTTCTTCAGGACAGACGGAGGCTTCTGTCTGTCCAGGTGTTGACTCTGTTGTGGAGCGTATGCAACAGATTTGGGACCAGGTAGTGGAGAGGTTGTCCCTCTCTCAGGAGAGGGCCAGCGGTTTGCTAGCCGGCATAGGACTGATGGTCCTCGGTTTAAAGTGGGGGACTTGGTCTGGTTGTCCTCAAAGAATATTCCTATGAGAGTAGCATCTCCTAAATTTAAGCCTAGGTTCATTGGACCTTATAAGATCATGGAGATTATTAATCCTGTTTCTTTTCGTTTGCTTCTTCCAGGGACATTTAAGATCCATAACGTGTTCCACAAGTCCTTGTTGAAGAGGTTTGTTGAGCCAGTGGTTCCTGCTGCTGTGCCTCCTGACCCTGTTTTGGTTGAGGGCAATCTGGAATATGTGGTTGAGAAAATATTGGATTCTCGTTTTTCTAGACGGAAACTCCAGTATTTGGTTAAATGGAGAGGTTATGGTCAGGAAGACAATTCTTGGGTGTTTGCTTCGGACATCCATGCTAGGAGACTTATCCGTGCGTATCATAGAACTCATCCTGACCGACCTGGTTGCTCAAATGAGGGTTCGGTGACCCCTCCTCAAGGGGGGGGTACTGTTGTGAATGGGTTTGAGATGAGTTCTGAGCAGAGGCTCCCTCTGGTGGTTACAAGCGGTGCTAGTGAGGATTGTGAGGACTGGGAATCAAGTGTTACTGACTGGTCTTATATAAGGGAGTCATTTTCCCATCAGGGTTGCCGGTGATCAATTGTTCTGGTCTGAATCCTTCATTCCAGTTTCCCTTGTAGCCTGCTGTGTCGTGTCTGCATCTCCTGCTTACAGATAAGACTTTTGCTTCTTTTGTGTTTTTGCTGTGTTTTTGCATTTTGTCCTGCACTTCTTTGGGGGCCTTCAGGGTCCCCTCCGGGGGCTTCTGCCCTCTCAGTTTAGTTCAGCCACTGAGTTTTGTTCTTTTGCTTTTTCCAGTTTTTTCAGTGGCTGCTGTTTTGATTTTGTTACACCAGAGAACTAATTTAGGTGGTAGAGGTCGTGTGATCTCAGGTGATTTTGAAATTAGTAGAGTTGGTGCTTTTCAGGGTTTTCTGGGATTGCAGTAAGTACCCTTCCTATCCTTTTCTATTTAGATAGTTTGGGCCCCAGCATTTGCTCATACTATTTTCTTTCTGTGTCAGTATTTCCTCTTGTCTAACCGCCATAACATGTTTGGGGGCTTTCTGTTATCTTTGGGGTTCTGCTCCGGGGCAGATAGCTTTCCTATTTCTATCTTTAGGTGTAGTTAGTTTCTCAGGCTGTGACGAGGCGTCTAGGACCAACGTAGGAACGCTCCACGGCTGCCTCTAGTTGTGGTGGTTAGTCAGGGTACTGCAATCTCATAGATTCCAACTGCTCTGGTGTATTGCCTTTTTTACCTGCACTCCTCAGCTACCGAAACATAACACGGTATATAGAGTGTAGTATATGGTGTATACAGGGTCATACACATCGTGTGCGGTATATAGAGGGAAGTATATGGTGTATACAGGGTCATACACATTGTGTGCGGTATATAGAGTGTAGTATATGGTGTATACAGGTCATACACATCGTGTGCGGTATATAGAGTGTAGTATATGGTGTATACAGGGTCATACACATTGTGTGCTGTATATAGAGTGTAGTATATGGTGTATACAGGGTCATACACATCGTGTGCGGTATATAGAGTGCAGTATATGGTGTATACAGGTCATACACATCGTGCGCGGTATATAGAGGGTAGTATATGGTGTATACAGGGTCATACACATTGTGTGCGGTATATAGAGTGTAGTATATGGTGTATACAGGTCATACACATCGTGTGCGGTATATAGAGTGTAATATATGCTGTATACAGGGTCATACACATCGTGTGCAGTATATAGAGTGCAGTATATGGTGTATACAGGGTCATACACATCGTGTGCAGTATATAGAGTGTAGTATATGGTGTATACTGGGTCATACACATCGTGTGCAGTATATAGAGTACAGTATATGGTGTATACAGGGTCATACACATCGTGTGCGGTATATAGAGTGTGGTATATGGTGTATACAGGGTCATACACATCGTGTGCGGTATATAGAGTGTAGTACATGGTGTATACAGGGTCATACACATCGTGTGCAGTATTGTTGTGAATGTGCTAGAAATGAATTCTGAGCAGAAGCTCCCTCTGGTGGTTGCAAACAGTACTGAACTATTAATTGAAGATTGTGAAGATTGGCGATCAGGTACTACTGACTGGTCTTATATAAGGGAGTTTCCCTTCCATCAGGGTTGCCGGTGATCAATTGTTCTGGTCTCAACTGTGATTCCTGTTTCACTTTGAAGCTGGCTGTATCGTGCCTGCATCTTCTGCTAACAGATAAGACTTTTTCTTCCTTTGTTTTTTGTGCTTGCTTTTTGCATTTTGTCCTGCACTTCTGTGGGGGTCTGCCGGGTCCCCTCTGGGGCTTCTGCCCCTCTCAGTTTAGTTCAGCCACTGTTATTTGTTCATTTGCCTTTTCCAGTTTTTTTTCAGTGGCTGCTGTTTGGTTTTGTTACACCAGAGAACTAATTTAGGTGGTAGAGGTCGTGTGATCTCAAGTGTTTTTGCAATTAGTGTGTTGGTATTTTTTTAGGGTTTTTGGGTTGCAGTAAGTGCCCTTCCTATCCTTTTCTTTCTAGGAAGTTTGGGCCCCAACGTTTGCTCATACTATTTTCTGTCTGTGTCTGTGTTTTCCTCTTGTCTAACCGCCATTACATGTTTGGGGACTTCCTATGTTCTTTGGGAATCTGCTCCGGGGCAGATAGTTTTCCTCTTTCTATTTTTAGGTGTAGTTAGCTTCTCAGGCTGTGACGAGGCGTCTAGGACCAACGTAGGTACGCTCCACGGCTACCTTTAGTTGTGGTGGTTAGTCAGGGTACTGCAATCCAGTAGATTCCAACTCTCTGGTGTATTGCCGTTTTTGCCTGCTCTCCTCAGCTACCAAAACATAACAGTTGCCTGTTCTGGAACCTAGGATCCAAAATGGAGGCTGGAGCAGGCCAATATCCAAAATGGTGGCGGTTCCTTTCCTCACACCTCCCTGCTTTTGAGGGCGCTAGGGGGTATCACATTCCTGTGTTCCCCCATGCGCCCTACCGCACCCTCTCCTTGGCTAGGGTGGCAGATCCAGGAGGGTTTCTGCCTCTCCTTCCTCTGGAAGGTTGCACACGGGTTGGGCACAAGCCTCCCACTCATGATGGGCCTTCATCATGTTCACATGGAAGGCCTTCCTCCTTCCATGGGCGTGGTCCATGGTAACCAGGTAGGTGACAGCGTTGAGCTGCTTGTGCATGAGGTACGGACCCTCCCAGGCCGCCTGAAGCTTGTTTTGAGGTACGGGGACCAGTACCCACACCTTTTGACCCACCTGGTAGGTCTGCTCACAAGCATTCTGGTCGTACCACCGCTTCTGGTCAGCCTGGGCTTGGACAATATTGTCATGCACCAGCCGTGTCAAGGTCATCATTCGGTCCCGGAAGCGCACAACATACTCAATGACCGACACTCCAGGGGTGGCTAAATCCCCTTCCCTTGCTTCCTTCACCAGAGCAATGGGCCCCCATACACGTCACCCGTACAGGAGCTCAAAGGGGAGAACCCCGTTGAGGCCTGTGGGACCTCCCGGTAGGCAAACAGCAGGTGTGGGAGATACCGCTCCCAGTCTCTCCCGTGGGAGTCGACCAACATCTTCAGCATCTGCTTGAAGGTGCCATTGAACCGCTCACACAGGCCATTGGTCTGTGGGTGATACGGGCTGGCTACCAGATGATGCACCTGTACCTGCTTACAGAGAGACTCCATCAGCTGCGACATGAACTGGGAACCTCGGTCGGTGAGCATTTCCTGGGGGAACCCCACTCTGGAGAAAATCTTCAGCAAGGCAGTGGCCACTTTGTCGGCCCAAATGGACGACAAAGCTACCGCCTCCGGGTACCGGGTGGCATAGTCCACTACCGTTAGTATGAAGCATTTCCCGGAGCGGCTGGGAGTGGACAGAGGTCCAATGAGGTCCACAGCAACCCTCGAGAAAGGCTCTTCGATGATGGGCAGAGTTACCAGTGGGGCTTTGGGGCGCGGCCCCGCCTTCCCCACACTCTGACAGGTGTCACACGAACGGCAGTAGGCTATCACCTCGTTCCTCATTCCAGGCCAGTAGAAATGCTGAGCTAGCCTGGCCCTGGTTTTAGTGATCCCTAGGTGTCCGGCCATTGGAATCTCATGTGCGATCCGCAAAAATTCCGCCCTGAACGGATGAGGTACCACTAACTGTCGGTCCCTGGGCCACGCCTCCGGTGAACCCTGCTGGACCGTTACCCAGTACAGCCGTCCCTGGTCCCAGACCACTCGCTCGCGGTCAGACTCCAGGGGAGGCTGTGCCGCCTGCTCCTTGAGAGTCTTTAGGCTAGGGTCAGCTTTCAACGCTGCCTGAAATCCCTGACTTGATGTGGCAAGAATTGATGAAACTGCCATGTCCTCTGTCAGTTCCCCGGGATCTGTCTCCTGGCCGCTGTCTGACTCGGCAGCCACTTGGTCGGAGAGGGGGAAATCGTCGGACCTCCGCGAGGCCCCTTGGGCTTCGGCGCTCCCACTCCTGGTAACAGCGGCCACGACCGCTGAGACCACAGGTAGCGCCTGCTTCCCCTCGTCCCCTGACCAAGTCGCCGGGTCAGGCAGACTTCCCTGACCTCCTGACATCCCGGATGTGGGGAACTCCTGCCCTGGGGTCCTACCTGGTGGCTCCTTTCCTGGGACACCCCCTCCCCCCATGGCCTGTTCCTCTTCCTGCAGGGGCCCTAGACTCAGCAGGCTGGGTTCACTTAGGGGCCCTACACTGCCCATAGCAGCCCCCCCTCCACCTCTGAGCTCTCCCCTACAGCCTCCTCACCTGTCCTCACTGTGAGCCCTGTGTGTGTAGTGTCATTGCATGGCTTACCATCAGGTTTCACTCCCTCCTCCACTGTTGGAGGCACATTCAATACATTAACATTAGCATTCACAGTAGAGTCATGACATTCTTGGGGAGCCGAACTTGGGGGTTCAGTGGCCACATACTGGGACACTAGCCGTCCCAAATCGGTCCCAAGCAACACATTTGCAGGAATATTTGGCATTACTCCCACCTCCCGCATCTCCCTCCCGCGCCCCAGTCCAAATACACCTTGGCAACGGGCAGCACCGGTTCAACGCCTCCAATTCCGGAGACGGAAAGGGTTTTCCCAGGCACTAAGTCTTGAGGGGACACCACCTCGGGACGTACCAGGGTTCGTTCAGCGCCTGTGTCCCGCAGTCCCATGAACGCTGAGCGGCGATGGTGACGGGTTGGTAATTATCCAGGGACCTCCCACCACCCCCTCCCACACACAAAACAGTGGTCGGTTTCTGGGACAGGGTGTGGCCTTCTGGCGCTGGGGACATTCAGCCTTAAAGTGTCCTGGCTGATTGCAATTATGACAACGTCTGGGTTCTGTTCCTGACCTGGAGAGGGCAGCCGGGGCACTCTGGGGGCTGGATATGGGGCCGGGGCAGGATTGGGCTTACCCCCTCTCAGGTGCTGCTGGCAGGCTTCTTTGGCTCCGGCGCCCTGTTGTTGGCATACTCGTCTGCCAGGGCGGCTGTAGCAGAAGCCCCCTTTGGTTTCCGGTCACGGAGGAACTGCAGGAGGTCCTCTGGTCAGTTCCACAAGAACTGCTCCATGACGAACAGTTCCTGGACCTCCTGGCGGGTAGTGAGCTCTAGACCCGAGGTCCAGTGCTCCGCTGCTCTCAGCAGGGCCCGCATGTGGTCGGTCCAGGTGTCCTTTGAGCCCCGCTGCAGGCTCCTGAATTTCCTGCGGTACGACTCCGGGGTGAGGTTGTAGTGCTGGATCAGGGCCCGCTTGATGCTATTGAAGTCCTGCTCCTCCCTGGCAGGTAAGTCCCCCAAAACTTCCAGGGACTTACCCCTCAAACGGGGGGTCAGGTACCTTGCCCACTGATCCAGTGCCAGATGATGTTGGAGGCAGGTCCTCTCAAAGGCCAGCAGAAAGGAATCCCGGTTTCCATCCTTTTCAAGCAAGGTAAAGTCCTCCGCCCGGACCTTGGAAGCCCTTGTCTCCGGTGGGCCTGGTGCGTCCAGCGGGGGCCCGTGCTGAGCCATCTCCAGTCGGTGCTGGCACTCCGCAGCTTCACGACGTTCTGTATGCTCACGCTCCGCTGCTCTCTCTGCCGCTGCTTGCTCCCGCTCTGCTGCTTCACGGCGATCTGTATGCTCACGCTCTACTGCTGCTTGCTCACGCTCTGCTGCTTTCTCTGCCGCCACCAGGAGTCTGTCATAGGCGTTGTCATTACCAGCCTCGAGCTGTGCCATAGCCGCTTGGAAGAGGGCCTCCGATCTGTACACACTGGGATGGGCAGAGGGTGGACAGTCCACTGCGGGACTGAGCACGGGGATCTGGCTCCTTGGGGAGCCCTGGCTGAGCTCCCCCTCATCGGTATCGAACCCCTCATAGACCATAGCATTGGCCTCCCCCTTTGCCCTACTCCTGGTGCCTTCCGCCATCTTGGGAACCTTTGGTTACTGACAACCCTGACCTTGCACACAACTTATTATATTTACACTCTGACCGTCTAGTGCTGGGCTGATCTTAAGACCCCAGCAGTGAAAGTACCGCTGGTAGTCTCTAGTGTCTGGGAGTAGGGGTCACATGCACACTATTACTCTGATCCCACCGCTGCCACCAAATGTGAAGGATGACCCCCGTCCTTCCACGTCATCAATGTGACGTAGCTCCACAGGCATAGCTCTCCGGCGCCCCCTTTGTCTCTCAGGGCAGTAAGGGAACAACACCTAGAGCAAATGGCCACCGGGGAGGGTGTCCTGTTACCCACTGGGTATTCTAAGATTCGTGATCAGAGTAAAAGCATCAGCCCAAGATTAATTTTATGGTTTAATTGCCTTAAGGGCGCACTAGATAATTACAGAAATATACAGCAAGCTATACAACGTAATTACAATGAATTTGCAGTCAGAGTAAAATACAGCAATAATGATACAAGGCTTAGAGGTATTAGCTAGAGGTCAATTTTACCAGGTTGTATGGACATGAGGAGGCAGGGAGCTCTGCGATCCCCAGGTTAAAAGTCTTAGTTGCTGGACAGTCCCCCAAAACGTGTGCCGCTGCTCCCTTGGCAGGTCTGTCTCTTGTGCTTCTTGCTGCTGTGAGTAAAATGGGGTCCAGTCTGCCCAGAGCTCACAGTTCTTAAACCTGCTAGGTCCCTCCCCTCTGTGTCCGAGGGTGGGAAGATAATCTCCACCATTAGCTCCCTGGCATAATTTATTCCCAATATCTAAGAAAGGGTTTAACTTTCTCCAGGATGATCGGATCAGGACTAGAGTTGAGCGATACTTTCCGATATCCTAAAGTATCGGAATCGGAATGGTATCGCCGATATCACTAAAAAATCGGCGATACCCGATACCGATACCGGAAGTCCCATGTAAGTCTATGGGAACAAAATATCGCAACTAAAAAAACCCCATTCTTTCCTTGTAAACACTAAATATACACACATAGAATACATATATATATATATATATATATATATATACATGTCATTGTGACATATATATATACATATATGTATAGTTTATATACTTCTACATAGTAAAATATCCTTTGATTCAATTGCCGGGTAAAGCCGGCTTCAGTGAAAAGACAGAAGCACCCGACATGAAATGACACTTGGTGTACATAGGGTTAACCATGTCTTTTCATGTCGTTTGCTATCTGATTTGCACAAACAATTAAATCAGAATATGTGTGCAAAATTTCACACCTGTAGGGGTTAATTAAAGGTGTAAATTCGTTGTAAAAAAAACGGACTTTTTTGCTACGAATTTACACCTTTAATTAACCCCTACAGGTGTGAAATTTTGCACACATAGTCTGATTTAATTGTTTGTGAAAATTAGATAGCAAAGGACATGAAAAGACATGGTTAACCCTATGTACACCAAGTGTCATTTCATGTCGGGTCACCCGACATGAAATGACACTTGGTGTACATAGGGTTAACATTTCTTTTCATGTCCTTTGCTATCTAATTTGCACAAACAATTAAATCAGACTATGTGTGCAAAATTTCACACCTGTAGGGGTTAATTAAAGGTGTAAATTCGTTGTAAAAAAAACGGACTTTTTTGCTACGAATTTACACCTTTAATTAACCCCTACAGGTGTGAAATTTTGCACACATAGTCTGATTTAATTGTTTGTGCAAATTAGATAGCAAAGGACATGAAAAGACATGGTTAACCCTATGTACACCAAGTGTCATTTCATGTCGGGTTCTGCATTTTCACAAAAGCCGGCAATTGAATTAGCGGCTATTATACAATGTAGAAGTGTATGAACTACAAATATAAATATATATATATATGTGTCACAAATTCAATGACATGTATATATATATATATATGAGGTGTAAAATTGCTGAAAAAAAATGCGTGGGCTCCCGCCCTATTTTCGCAACCAGACAGACAAAGCCAGTGAGTGGGGGCAGATAATAATAGCCCAGAGAGGGACCATTATTTTTGGCCCCCCCGGCTACTTAACATCTGCCCCCAGACACCCCAGAAAGGGCAAATCTCTAATTAGATTTGCCCTTTCTGGCACTTTGCCCGTCTATTCCCATTGCCCTGTAGCGGTGGCGAATGGGTTAATAAGGGTTAAAATGACCTTGCAATTGAAAGGTCACTTTAAGCCAGGTTAATAATTGAGAGCTGTCAATTAGACAACTATCAATTATTAATCCTATTGTATGAAAGAAAAATCAAACACACACACTTTAATAAAAAAGAAGTTTAATGAAATAATCACACAGTTTTTGACCATATTTTATTTACCTGCTAAAACCATTTCCTGTAATAAAAATAAAATAAAAAGCAAAATTATTCTTACCTATCCCATGCACAGTCAGGTCCCACGGTGAAATCCTTCAGAAAGGGTTAATGTTTACTGCAGGGACCGCAGCTAATGCTGCAGCCTCACAGTAAACCCCAAATGAATGAGTTCCTCTCCTGCCTGACAGGAGAGTAAAGGCTGGGTGTCACATAACGATACACCAGCGATCCCGACAACGATATGCACTTGTCAGGATCGCTGGTGTATCGCTACATGATCGCTGCTGAGCTGCCAAACAGGCAGCTCAGGCAGCGATCTGGGACAGCGACACTGCGGGTAACATCGCTTAAGGGCCCGTCTCACATAGCGATATCGCTACCGAGATCGCTGCTGAGTCACTAGTTTTGTGACGCAGCAGCGAGCTCACCAGCGATATCGCTGTGTGTGACATTCAGCGACGATCAGCCCCCCTGCCGGGTATCGCTGATCGTCGCAGAAATGTCAGGACCTTTTTTTGATCGCTGGTTTCCCTCTGACAGGCACGCATCGCTGCGTGTGACAGGCGGGAGACCAGCGATCCGCTGGTAACCAAGGTACACAGCGGGTTTCCAGGCACCGCGCAGCGCTTGGAAACCCGCTGTGTACCTTGGATACCAGCTCCCTGCATCAGGGCGCTGGTATCCAAGGTACACAGCGGGTTTCTAGGCACAGCCCCGCGCCTGGAAACCCGCTGTGTACCTTGGTTACCAGCGGATCGCTGGTCTCCCGCCTGTCACACGCAGCGATGTGTGCCTGTCAGCGGGAAACCAGCGATCAAAAAAAGGTCCTGACATTTCAGCGACGATCAGCGATACCCGGCAGGGGGGCTGATCGTCGCTGAATGTCACACACAGCGATATCGCTGGTGAGCTCGCTGCTGCGTCACAAAACTAGTGACTCAGCAGCGATCTCGGTAGCGATATCGCTATGTGAGACGGGCCCTTAAGTGGAAAGCTTAATTGATTGCTTTCCACTTTCACTTCAGGTCAGCCAGGGACACAATCAGTGACGTCAGAGGGAACTGATTAACAAAAATAGGGGTTCCCTTCGAAAAAAAAATGGCGTGGGGTCCCCCCTATTTTGTTAACCAGCCAGATGAAGCAGACCGCTGAGGCCTGGATTTTCAGGCTGTTAAGGAGCCAAGATCCATGGACCTTGCCAGCCTGATAATACTAGGCCACAGCAGTCTGCATATCTTGACTGATTAACAAAAATAGGGGATCCCCTCGAAAAAAATTGGCGTGGGGTCCCCCCTATTTTTGTTAACCAGCCAGATGAAGCAGACCGCTGAGGCCTGGATTTTCAGGCTGTTAAGGAGCCAAGATCCATGGACCTTGCCAGCCTGATAATACCAGGCCACAGCAGTCTGCATATCTTGGCTGATTAACAAAAATAGGGGATCCCCTCGAAAAAAATTGGCGTGGGGTCCCCCTATTTTTGTTAACCAGCCAGATGAAGCAGACCGCTGAGGCCTGGATTTTCAGGCTGTTAAGGAGCCAAGATCCATGGACCTTGCCAGCCTGATAATACCAGGCCACAGCAGTCTGCATATCTTGGCTGATTAACAAAAATAGGGGATCCCCTCAAAAAAAATTGGCGTGGGGTCCCCCCTATTTTTGTTAACCAGCCAGATGAAGCAGACCGCTGAGGCCTGGTTTTTCAGGCTGTAAGGATCCAATATCCATGGACCTTGCAAGCCTGATAATACCAGGCCACAGCAGTCTGCTTAGCTTGGCTGGTTAACAAAAATAGGGGATCCCCTCGAAAAAAAAACGGCGTGGGGATCCCCCCTATTTTTGTTAACCAGCCAAGTAAATGCAGACTGCTGCGGCCTGGTTTTAAAGGACTGTAAGGCCAATATTGGCCCTCAAGCCTGATAATACCAGGCTACAGCAGCCCCATTGCGCATAAAGATTGGCAATTGTGGCATTAACCGTCTCCCACTTGCCTTAGGTGGCAAGCGGGGTAATAAGGGGTTAATATCACCGTTGATTGCACGGTGACAATAAGCCCGGTTAATAATGGAGAGGTGTCAATAAGACACCGATCCATTATTAATCCCAAAGTTATTAAATGTATAAAAAAAAGACAAAGCAAGAAAAAAGTATTTTAATGAAATAAAAGAGACAACACAGTTTTCATTAATTTTATTATACACTCATTCCTGCGACGCCATCGATCTCCTGTAAAAAAAGAAAAAAAACAAACCAACAGTATACCACCTGTCCGACGCAGTCCATAGTAACGACAGTCCCACGACGATCCAGCTGTGCTACATCGCAATGACAGGCAGAGCCTGTCATCGCGACGCAGCACAGCTGATTACCTGCTTCCCCGGCGGTGACGTCATCGGACTGACTGCTTTACGGCCGGGATTACCCAGCAGTCACTGCAGTTATCGCGAGAAACTGCATGTGACCGCCGGGGAAAGAAGATGGCGGCCATGAAGCAGTCCGGGATGTGACCGCCGGAGATCTTCTGCCAGGTAAGTGCCGCTGACTCCTGACAGACCCGACCGACGGACACTGACAGTGACAGTGACAATCCCGATTCCGGTATCCGATAAGACGAAAATATCGGAACTCGGAATCGGAATTCCGATACAGCCAATATCGGCCGATACCCGATATTTGCAGTATCGGAATGCTCAACACTAATCAGGACACAAGAGGTACCAGTGGATGCAGCATGTTTTGCCTGTCGCATGGATATCAAATCTGGCCCGATTGGGTCATTGTGGATGGCGAATCTCCATATCTCATCCCCCCAAGCCATCACCGACTTGGGAGTTGCACCATCAAATGCCCGATGTCCGCCGGGTCACACAGATATTTTTATGAGAATGTACCTACAAAGATGTGCTCATAATTCATAATCCTAGAACGGAGCCTTCGTGTCTGGGATATACAATAGCTGTGTTTTCATGGTCTTGCTGACAGGTATAGTCTAATTGAAGCCTCCAGCTTTGAAGCACGCATACTAATCAGGCCTGGCTATTCACATTGAGCTGTAAACTCTGTTTTGGGGTGAATTACTTAGCATACTAATGACCTTCTTATTCAAACAGGGGCTTGAATTGCTTAGCATACTAAAAGGCCTGGCCATTGCCTGGAACTATGTGAAGTCAGGCAAAATATCTTCACTGGGCCAAGCTCAGACCAAAATGGAGGCTGGAGCAGGCCAATATCCAAAATGGTGGCGGTTCCTTTCCTCATAGTCCCAAAGTAAATAGAGATGATGGAAGAAGAAAAAAGAAAAAATTCTAAGAAAAAATATTACTGTATACCACTGTAGCAGACACGGAGAGAACAAGTACAACAGAATGGCGGACAAAATAGAAACAAAAGACAAGAGGGTAGTAAATATGATATCCGTACTTACAGAGAGGTAGAAATCCAAATGTGCCTGGGCCCCAACGCGTGTTTCACCCTGCTTCTTCAGGGGGCATGTGTCTACACGATAACTGAAGGCTTAAGAAATTTGCAGGGTACATTTTTTAAAATGTTATCACATCTGGATATCTTCCATTATAGTAGATACTCCAAGTCCTTCGTAAATTGAATAGATCCATAAAAATATGTTTGGCAAATTTCTTTGAAAACAAGAAAAGTTGCTGTTAGTTGTAATCCTCCAGACAAAGATCAAAGGTCGTTTGAGAGGTGATGCTGATGTAGAGCAGATGGATGGGAAATGTTATTTTTTAACCCTTTTGTGGGCTTGGTATGACTATCTGGTGTTTGAAAATAAACATTCATAGTTTGAAAATTTAGTAAATTTTCCACATTTTCATCAATATTCAGTTATTTTCACAAAAATTACAATGAATTTTCAGCTAATATAAAATATAATCTATGTAGAAACTATGTCCTAATCACTGGGATATTGTGAAGCATTCCAGAGTTACCACCATATAAAGTAACACAAGTCAGATTTGTAAACCTTGGTTGTGCCAGGAATAGTGGACAGATCTTATGCATTGTACTTACAATGAGTTATGGACCGGAGCGCAGTAGAGGATAAGGCCGATAAGGTTCTCATCACCGTCATCATCTCCACGTACAGATCTGGCTAATACAAGACCAAGAGTGACATTTTCCTTCCTTAATCCTTATGCCTATAATATTAGCTCTCAGATGGTGCCAGGGGAGATATGAAAAAGTTGATGGGACTTCATTAACCCCTTAACCCCCAAGGATGGTTTGCATGTTAATGACCGGGCCAATTTTTACAATTCTTACCACTGTCCCTTTATGAGGTAATAACTCTGGAACGCTTCCATGCATCCCGGTGATTCTGAAATTGTTCTCTCATGGCATATTGTACTTCATGATAATAGTAAAATTTATTTAATATTACTTGTGTTTATTTGTGAAAAAAATTGAAATTTGGTGAAAATTTCGGAATTTTTGCAAATTTAAATCTTCATGTCTTTAAAACACAGAGATATGTCACACAAAATACTTAATAAGTTACATTTCCCACATGTCTACGTTACATCAGCACAATTTTTGAACCAAATTTTTTTTGATAGGAAGTTATAAGGGTTAAAAGTTGACCAGCAAGTTCTCATTTTTACAACACCATTTTTTTAGGGACCACATCACATTTGAAGTCACTTTGAGGGGTCTATATTATATAAAATACCCAAAAGTGACGCTATTCTAAAAACTGCACCGCTGAAGGTGCTCAAAACCACTTTCAAGAAGTTTATTTACCCTTCAGATGCTCCAGGAATTTTTGGAATGTTTAAAAAAAATGAACATTTAACTTTTTTTCACAAAAAAATTATTTCAGATCCAATTTGTTTTATTTGACCAAGTGTAACAGGAGAAATTGGAAACCTAAAGTTGTTGTACAATTTGTCCTGAGTACGCTGATACCCCTACATGCAGGTAAACTACTGTTTGGGCGGATGACACAAACCCAAAAAATCATGGACTAGGAGTAATAGTAAATTAATACATTTTTATTAATACAAAAAGCAATTAGTAAAAACCAATAAAGTTTAAATACATGTTATAATAAAAAACCAAGGGAGAAGGCAGCGTCTAGCAAGTCTCGTGTCGTAACGATTCAGATAAATTTATGCATCAATACAATACAGTACATATAATCACAATTGATCCCAAGTTCTCATGTATGCTTATACAAAACAGTGGTTTGTGAGATGATTAATTCAAATATTGAGATATTCCTCTGAAATGCAGATATTCATATATGAGCACAATTAGCCAATATAATACTACGGGTATTAAAGTGCATAGCGCATCCAATCAACCCTATATATAGGACCGTATATCTTTTAATAATTCATGCCACAAATGAACAATGCATAACAGAAAAATAAAAATAAATATACAATGCCTAGTACAACTCTGTCAAAATTGAGGAGCATCTGATGAAATAAGTCCACTATATGAAAAACAATTGTCATAACCACAGATTATTATAACCACTATAGTGAGTGGCCAAACTATATATAATGCCACAGATTGTATGTATTATCCCACATATGACAATTTATAATACATAAATTTATCCAAAGTTGGAATATATAGCCGTATATAGCATGTGGGTAATAACAGTAAGTTATGTATAATGCCACAAATTGTATGTATTGTCCCACATTTGACAGTATGTAAAGCATGAATTTATCCAAAGTTGGAAAAAATAGCCATGTTTGGGCGCATGGCAGAGCTCGTAAGGGAAGGAGCACCGTTTGACTTTTCAATGCACAATTGGCTGCCATGTCTCGTTTGGCGAGCCCCTGATGTGCCTAAACAGTGGAAACTCCCAACAATTGACACCATTTTGGAAGGTAGACCCCCTAAGGAAGTTATCTAGAAGTGTGGTGAGAACTTTGAACCCCAAGTGCTTCACAGAAGTTTATAATGTAGAGCTTAAAAAATGATCTTTTCGCCCCCAACTATTTTTTCCCAAAGGTAACAGGAGATATTGGACACCAAAGTTGTTATGCAACTTGTCCTGAGTAGGCTGAAACCCCATATGTGTGGGTAAACCACTGTTTGGGCGCATGGCAAAGCTTGGAAGGGAAGGAGCACCGTTTGAGTTTTTCAATGCAGAATTGGATGGAATTGAGATCAGACGCCATGTCGCATTTGGAGAGCCCCTGATGTGACTAAACAGTGGAAAAACCCCCAATTCTAACTAAAACCCTATCCCCAACGAACCCCTAACTCTAATCCCAACCCTAACCATAACCCTAACCACAAATCTAATCCTAAACACAACCCTAACCCCAACCCTAACCCAAATCCCAACCCCAACCCTAGTTCCAACCCTAGCCCTAACACCAACCCAAACCCCAACCCTAACTCCAACCCTAACCCCAACCCTAATGGTAAAATGGAAATAAATACATTATTTTTAATTTTATTATTTTTCCCTAACTAAGGGGGTGATAAAGGGGATTGATTTCCTATTATAGCAGGTTTTTTATAGTGGGTCTTTTTGTTTGGCAGCTGTCACACACTAAAAGACTCTTTTTATTGCAAAAAATAGTTTTTGCATCACCACATTTTGAGAGCTATAATTTTTCCATATTTTGGTCTGCAGAGTTATGTGAGGTCTTGCTTTTGTGGGACGAGTTGACATTTTTATTGGTACCATTTTGGGCACATGACATTTCCTCTGCTGGTGGAAGATAGGCCCTGGGAGATAGTCGGGATGGACTTTATTGTGAGCTTACCCAAGTCCCGTAACAATACAATTATCTGGGTAGTCACCGACTATTTATCCAAAATGGTGCACTTGGTGCCTCTTCCTCGGTCATCATCAGCATGGGCCTTGCTTTTAATTAAGCATGTATTTCATCTGCACTGCATGCCTGTCAAAATAGTCAGTGACCGGGGTCCTCAGTTCGCTTCTTAGTTCTGGAGAGAGCTTTGTCGTCTGCTCAGTATTGAGTTAAATCTCTCTTCAGCATATCATCCCGAGACAAACGGGTTTGTAGACAGGGCCAACCAGACCCTGGTCACGTACCTGTGACATTTTGTCTCTGCCAAGCAGATTGACTGGACATACTTACTATTGTGGGTGGAGTTTACACTTAACAACGTCTTTGCCGATTCAACAGGGCAGACCTCTTTCCTCCTCAATTAAGGCCAGCATCTGCATGTTCCAATGCCTATGCCTGTGACGTCTACCAACTCTAGAGAGGTAGACTGGGCAGTGGAGGCTCATGACATCTGGGATCACACTCACAATGCCATCCGGGTCTCTAAGGAGAGAATGAGGGTCTCTGTCGACGTGCATCAGCGCACCGCTCCGACCTTCGCTCCTGGCAACTTAGTGTGGCTCTCTGCCCGTAACATTAGGCTGCGTGTTGAGTCCACTAAGTTTGCTCCCGCTACCTAGGTCCTTTCAAGGTCCTAGAGATGGTAAATCCTGTGGTGTATTGCCTATCCCTTCATCCGCGCCTGGGTATCACCAACACCTTCCATGTTTCCCTCTTGAAACCCGTTCACATGTCCCAGTTTTCTGAGTCATCTGCCAGGACATTGAGCACGTCAATGAACGATTTTGAGGTAAATGTCATTGTCGATTCCAAGGTGGCATGCAGCAAAAATTTAACTTAGTGGACTGAAAGGGTCATGGGCCAGAGGATAGGACCTGGGAGCCAGTAGACCACATTCAGACCTCACAGCTTATTTTGGCCTTTGAGCGTGGCAAAGCCCGCAGAGGGGGGTGCTAGGAGGGGGGAGAATGTTAGGCGCCGGGATTCTTCCTCTGCACAGGAGGAATCCCAAGCCATGTCTTCTCCTGCGGTCTCCCATTCAGTCTCAGCCACAGCAGATCCTGCTAAGCAGAGACATCAGTTTCAGCATCTTGCTCAGACCAATGCTGTGCGATTGATTGCTGCTGCCTCTCCAGGTTCAGCTATAGCAATCAACAGCAAACAGCAGGCAGCAGATGTTCCTTGACTAATTTGAGGATTTCCCCTTCAGAGCATGCCCGTGAGACGATCACTCATTGGTGGTCGGATGTCAGCTGCTCCGGTCCTCAAGTGAGTTCGGATTGGTCTGCTATCAAGGTCTGAGAAGACTGGAACCTATAAAGGGATCTCATGGCCGCACGGCCGTGCGCTAGTATAGACCATGTGGTGTGTGTGTTGTATGCATGTATGATTGTCTCTGATAACTGACTCATTATGAAACCCCTTCACTTGGTATGCATGTGTTGCTCAGCCCTACCAGTTAGTGCCCAGGCAGATAGTGCAGGTAGGAGGCAGAGTCAGTGTCTAGCATCAGCGCCAAGTAGTGGCATCACTTGTGCAACACCGTGCTTTTTGTGGGTCCGGGCAGACTCTAATCCCCGCGTTCTTGGGGTTGAGCCTAGAGACCTCACTCGCGCTATAATAGCTGAGCCCTGTGACATTTAACAGGGAACAGCGTTCTATTACGTAGTTTCTACGGCTCTGTGAAGTAACAACTGTGAAGTGAGTTTGCCGCAGTTCACATCGGATGACATCTAACCCGCGTGTTTTCGGCATTTTCGCCATCTTGTTCCGCCATTGCTAAGCAGAAGGTTTCATCTCTGCACGGTAGACCCCGGGTTGCAAACGCACCATATTATTATTATTATTATATTTCATTTGGTGCATTCCGCCAACCCTAACAAGGGGTTAGCTGTGACAAAGATCAATCTATGATTGAAACGCATTGCTAAACCGCTAGTGCCCATGTTCATGTGCACAAGAGTTGGAGGATCTTTTTGCATAAATTATCATGTTTTAATTCATTTTGTAATAAAGTAAGAATTTTTAAGGAACTGCAACATTTACCTACGTTTTACTCTTAAAGAGTCTACTGGTAGTAGATTGTAACTTAATTGGTAGGAGACTAGATGTTAAGTTGACTTCTTAAATGCTTTCTGGACCTCGAAGTAGATGAGGTTGTTTCCATATAGTCTTGGACGGAAAGAGTTTCATACCGCTGTTCTATTGCCGGGTTGATGTAGAAGAGCAACTCCAGATTCTGGTAGCTCGGCTTATCGATGATCCCCACAGGACAATTCCTAAGACTAAGACACAACTGCTCTGATGACAATTCTTTCTCCCTACAGTCACGAGACCTATCTAGGAGCTTTTTGGACAGAGGTTACAGCAGAAGAATGACTAGGGAGGTCTTAGGATAGCCATCAATACAAGGATTGGAGATATACTACAGCCAGGCAAACCACAAGATAAAAAGGAACAGGTGAGATTTATATCTCAGTACAGTGAGCACTGGTTCTACATGAGACAGGCCCTTATGAAATTTTGTTCAATGTTAACTTCAGATGTAGTTCTTCATCAGTACTTCTCGGACAAGCGCTCATTAACTTATAGGAGGGTGAAAAATCTCAAAGATAATCTGGAGGAGAAATAAAATTTGTTGAAATTCTGCAGGTTTAAGGCTGTGGACACTTACTGCCCCATTGCAGCCATACCAAGCAATGGCATGGCTGTGATTGGCAGATACACCACGTGACCTGGCCTGTATAAATGCAGGATCACTGGTTACGAAACCAATTGGCATTCTGTTCCTTGTGCTGAGAGCATAGTGTTGCCAATTGACCTAATCCTAACTCATGCAAACTGCCCCAATACAGCTTGGTGCAAACAGCTTGAATCCAGCCTGGTACTAAGAGCCCCTAAAAAATCATGTAAATACTGGTCTAATGCAGCCTGATGCTAAGGCTGTGAAAAATTGTGTTACAAACTGGTCTAGTTCAGCCTGGTGCTAAGGGCGCGAGAAAAGGTGTGTTGCACACTGGTGTGATCCAGCTTCGTGCTAATGGCAAAAAGCTGTTTTGCATACAAGTCTAATCCAGCCTGGTGTTGAGGGCGTGAAAAAAATCTTGTTGCATACTTGTTGCCATAAAAAATATTAAAATCTCTATGACTGTAGTGAAGGGGTATTCTCCCCTTCCTCTCTCATACAAATTTCCAGTGAGAAGGCAAACAGCTGACAGTCTCCTAGACTTAGGGCCCCGTCTCACATAGCGAGATCGCTGCTAAACAGTGATCTCAGCAGAGATCTCGCTATGTCTGACACGTACCAGCGATCAGGCCCCTGCTGTCAATCGCTGGTCGTGTCAGAAATGCCAGGACTTTTTTTTGATTGCTGGTCTCCCGCTGGCAGGCACGCATCGCTGCATGTGACGGGCAGGAGACCAGCGATCTCCTGGTAACCAGGGTACACATCGGGTTTCCAAGCGTGGGGCTGTGCCTGGAAACCCGACGTGTACCTTGGTTACCAGCTCCCTGCATCAGCGGGCTGGTATCCAACGTACGCTGCGGGTAACTAGGCGACGTTACCCGCAATGTCGCTGTCCTGATCGCTGCCTGTTTGTCAGCTCAGCAGCGATCATATAGCGACACACCAGCGATCCTGATCATTATCAGGATCGCTGGTGTATCGCTATGTGAGACGGGGCCCTTAGACCTTGGACTAGTACAAGTAAAAAATTGGAAGTGGCCGCTTAATGAATGAGCTTAATTTACATGCAAGTGCTCCTTTAGAGGACAAAAGACCATGAACATGACTATTGTACATAGACAAACAGTTACAGTTTGGACAGGTATTTGAGCCAGAGAAAGGTATTTGTCCCCAGAAAGTGCAGTTTGAATTCAAGTGACACTGTGGTTTCCTGAAGGAGTTATATTTACAAAAACTAGCCTAGATTCGATGTCTTCAAAATTAAATATTGAATATTGGGGTTTGCATAAATCCAATATTGATGTGACATACATTTTCAGCGCCAGGGCAAACTAGGGAAGAAGATAAATAAGTTTTCATAACTTATAATTGGAAAATTGCTGATAACAGCCATGTCATGTTTGATCTCTGGGGAAACAAAAAATTCCGGTTGAAACTATGGTGATAATCTTAAACTTCTGTGATCATCTGAAGTGCAGTTATCACATAAGTTGGAATTTTTATAAAATTCTGAATGTCTCAAGACAGCGCACAACCTGGTCCATGTGGGGTCATCATGGGGGGGGTGAATGTGTGGGTGTAATGTAGGTGGTAATAAAAGATCAAGCAAAATTATGATCTGTGTTCTTGTAGAAAGATGTACATCGTGCATGCATGAATCCCATTTACTGAACGGCCCCAAGCAATGTGCTCCTTTTCAGCTAAACTGAATCATTTCTGTGATTGGTTTAGTAAGTTCTTATGTTAATCCCTTTTATTTTGTGAAACCGTATATACTGTATTGTTTTGTACCCTTTGTAAAATCTTTTGTATATTTTTCATAAACAATGCCTCCTTTGGATTAAATGTAAAATGTAATAGTTCTGTTCCTTTTGTTGTGTAAGCCGTGCCTCAAAGCCATGTGCTACCTACCAGGCCTCCTGTCAACCTGTATAACAATGGACTGGTGGTGGTGGTTAGTAGTCTTGGGTTATCGTGGATTGATCTTACGAGGGTATGTACAAATTCCTTGCATTAGAATTGAAGGTATATATACCATATGCTTACAGTTAGTTTCCCGGTAACTGGATTACTAATGGAAACAGCCTGCAGCTGGGTTGCATACAGGAATAATCCAACTGGTACTAAGAGTGCAAAAAAACTATGTTGCATACAGGTGTAATCCAGTCTTGTGCTAAGGCTGTGAAAAAAATGTGTTGCATACAAATCTAATTGTGCCTGGTTTTAAGGGCACAAAAAAAAGGGTTTATAGAGGTCTAATCCAGCCTGGTGCTAGGGTCATGCTAGTGGTGCTGTATGATGAGCAGGAGGATGTTTTTAATGAGGGGGAGGATGGAGAGAAGTCAGAGAAGTGGTAGACTGTTATTCATTTTTTAATAACTTAATGTGTGGAGATTCTGACAGCCAATCAGGGCACATAAACCATCCACAACGTCAAGACACAAGGGCTTCTGTCATTGGCTGCCGAAGTCAAATATCCCTCTAAATATAAAAAGTGAACATATTGGTTTGGTGGTACCATTATGTCAGTGTGGCAGCATATAGATGCTTCTCCTGCTGCAGCAAATCCTCTAATACATAGTCGTCTAATAGATAGTCAATTAGTTCAGCTAGATAGTATCCTATGTGAAATCGACCTTCCAGCATCTAACTTGTTTGTGCTAATACTGTGGCGAACTCAGGAGGCCACATTTCCTGATCTAAATTGTTTGTGCTAATATTCTAGTTTAGGTAGGAGGACACATTTTTTAATCAAAATCATTCGTGCTAACATTGTAGTGCAGGCAGGAGGCCACATTATCTAATCCAAATTATTTGGGCTAATAAAGTGGTGCAGGCACAAGGCCACATTTCGTAATCTAAATTGTTTGTGCTAATGCTGTGGTGCAGGCAGGAGACCACATTTCAGAATCTAAATGCTTTCTGCTAATAATGTGGTCAAGACACACTACCTCAGCAAACTAATACTGATTGTTAAATTAGTGGCAGGTGACTGACAGATCTGGTCCTATAGTTGTGAAACAGCAGGATAAAAAAGTGGAAGAGTACATCCAACATGAATGGGAAATGTAAGGTCATGATTAGAGATGAGCGACTTTGGCTCTGGGAGGGTCGAGTCTGGTTTCGGACTGTTATGAGCTCGGTAGCAACAACTTTATTAAATAATGGATAGCAACCGAACCCAGGGTCTGCGATGCAGTTAAAGTCACTGCTGCCGAACACCCCTTGGGTATGAGGGTAAAACTAACAACAGAAATATAATATTAGATCTCACCTGTGTTACTTCACACTAGGGGAGAATTGGCACTATCTTCATTAACGTCACGGGAGATATGCTATCGATTGGCGTAGATGTAGCCCTGTTAATGGCACAGAAGCCACTTGCCAGATATTAGATTTGCACTATGTGCTGCAAGCTGGTATAGACGTAGCCCTGTTAACTGCACAGAAGCTACGTGCCAGCCGCTAGGAAGTCCGTGCAACTAACGCCAGGCGTATGTGCTACCAGTCGGCATGAGACCGGACTGAGCAACTCTCTGTTCAGCTTGGCAGGCGATGCCCAGGTTACACGCCCCGCAGTCTGCTCAGGGTGTATAGCTACCCTATATTCGTAGCAAGACTGCGCCAAATTGGCTACCTGCCTGGCATAAGCTAAACCTGCCTGAAGGACCTGTGCTAATTAGCCGAGCAAACTCTGGCATCGGCAGGTCCCGGAGAGCAAAGCTAGAGAGCACGTGGAGCCCAGATTCTGGTACGTCCACACATGAGCACTGCCTATTTTAGTATGATCTGACGCACCGTGCCACTGACAGACAAGCTATTTAAGAGCTAAGCTCCGCCCCCAGCCATCTCGTTACTCGCATCATCGGTGACGTCATCCGTGACCAATCAGGCGGTGCCAGGTCAGAGGATCTAGAATAATATAATACACCGCACACTTAGTTGAATATGATGCAAGGGGGAAAACTACTATTTCAGAGGATCAGCTGACATTAACCACCAATCACGGTTCGCCATGTCACGGACATGCTCAGTGCAGGCATTTCTGGACTTAGGCTATAACAGCCCTGTCTCGTTCTGTAACCTATGCTTAAGGCTACTATTAACAAAGACCCTGGAGACAGCTTGTACTCTCTTGTACTGGCTAGGTGATGGGATTGATGATGAAGCTAAGCAGCATCTGCCCCAGCTGAAACCTGGATGGAGGACAATTGATGCCTCAGATCCAGGTTCAAATCCAGCTGACACCTAACACAGACCACCCGACTTCCCAAAAGTCAAGTCGAACAAAATTGGCCAACTAATAGAAAGAGTCAAAGGTCCGACTGAAACTCGAACTGACCCCAATGCAAGTAAATGGGGAAGAAAAGTGGGCAGTCAGTGGAGGACAGTAAACACACCTACAGTGCCCATTTCAATGCCAGCGACATCAATTCTTATTACTTAAGCTTGTCAACCTTAATTTACTTTATAATAATAGTAATGCATTGAAAACTGGGGGTTATTTGGCTAAAGTTTTGGGGGGGGCAGGGCTCACTTCAGGTTTTTGTGGGCCCCGGATGAAGAGTCTCAGTGGGCACCTTTTACACATACCACAATTCATGATGCTCCGATACGTCACAGAAATATAGGTATAGTACAATGCCAAATATTTCACTTTTTACATTAAGTGATATCCATTTTATATTCTACAATAGCTCAAAAAACGAACAGTATATTCCTCCATACAGTATTATGGCCACCACATAGTGTGCCATACAGATTAATGAGCCCCATATATTGCTCCATACATAATTGGTCCCATAGAATGTTTCATACAGTATATGATGAGCTCCACATAATGCTCCAGTATATGATGGTCCCCATATAATGTGCCATACAGTATAGGACGGTCCCCATAGAGTATAATGAGCCCCACATATTGCTCCATACAGTATAATGAGTGCATATAAGGCTCCATACAGTATATGATGGGCCTCATATATTGCTCAATACAGAATGGGCTCCATATAATGCTCCATACAGAATAGGCCCCATATGTGCTCCATATATAAAGGGCCCTATATGATGCTCCATAAATAATGAACCCCATATGATGCTCTAGTACATGATGGGCCCCATTTATGATGCTACAGTATATGATGAGCCCCATATAATGCTCCAAATATAATGGTCCCCATATATAATGCTCCATATATAATGGGCTCCATGTGATGCTCCATATATAATGTGCCCTATATGATGCGCCATATATAATGGGCCCAATATGATGCTCCAGTGTATAATTTGCCCCGTATATGATGCTCCAGTGTATGATGGGCCTCATATATAATGCTCCAATTTATAATGGGCCCTATCTATAATACTCAATTGTATGATGGGCCCCATATATAATTCTCCAGTGTATACACCATGTTCCAAATTATTATGCAAATTTGTTTAAGGGTCATAGCGTTTTTTTTGTAAATGAAACCCATTGATGGTATTGTGTCTCAGGGTTCTTTGGATCGCTGAAAACAATCTCAGATACCTGTGATAATTAATTTGCCATGTGAGTCTAATAAAAGAAAAATGGATGATCCACACTATTAAGCAGGCCAGAGTTTTCAAGTAACACGGGAATGAAAAAGGATCTCTCTGCTGCTGAAAAGCATCAAATTGTGCAATGCCTTGGTCAAGAGATGGAAACATTAGATATTTCCCAAAAACTTAAGCGTGATTATCGTATTGTTAAGAGATTTGTTGCTGATTCTGAGCACAGACGTGTTTGTGCTGATAAAGGCAGAATGAGGAAGGTTTCTGCCAGGTAACTTCATAGGATTAAGAAAGCAGCTGCTAAAAAGCCATTACAAACCAGCAAATAGATATTTAAAGCTGCTGGTGCCTCTGGAGTCCCTCGAACCTCAAGGTGTAGGATCCTTCAAAGGCTTGTTGTGGTGCCTAAACCTACTATTCGGCCACCCCTAAACAGTGCTCACAAGCAGAAACGGTTGCAGTGGGCCCATACATGCATGAAGATTTTTTTTCAAACTGTCTTGTTTACTGATGAGTGTCGAGCAACCCTGGATGGTCCAGATGGATGGAGTAGTGGATGGTTGGTGGATGGCCACCATGTGCCAACAAGGCTGCAACATCAGCAAGTAGGTGGAGTTATGTTTTGGGCCGGAATCATGGGGAAACAGCTGGTAAGGCCCTTTAAGGTTCCTGAAGGTGTGAAAATGATCTCTGCAAAGTATATAGAGTTTCTGACTGACAACTTTCTTCCATGGTATAAAAGGCAGAAACGTGTCTTCAGGAGCAAAATCATCTTCATGCATGACAATGCACCATCTCATGCTGCAAAGAATACCTCTGAGTCATTGGCTGCTATGGGCATAAAAGGAGATAAACTCATGGTGTGTCCACCATCTTCCCCTGACCTCAACCCTATAGAGAATCTTTGGAGTATCATCAAGCAAAAGATCTTTAGGGTGGGAGGCAGTTCACATCAAAACCGCAGCTCTGGGAGGCTATTCTGACTTCATGCAAAGAAATACAAGCAGAAACTCTCCAAAAACTCACACATTCAATGGAATTCAAGAATTGTGAAGGTGATATCAAAGAAGGGTTCCTATATTAACATGTAACTGAACCTGTTAGGTTATTTTGGAGTTAAGTAGCTTATTTTGTTCAGTGAATGTGAGCTAATGCTGCAAATTCCACAAATGATCATTTTCAGTTCTTTAAAACATATCAAATGTTCAGAAATTCTACTGTGCCTAATAATTTGGAACAGTGCATTTTGAGTTTTTAATCATTTTGGAGATTATACTGTTATCATTAGGCGGTTTCTTCAATAAAATTTGATATATACTCTAATGGGTGAAGACTTTTATTAGACTGACTGTCATTTGCAGCCAACCACTTAGGAAAATCAGAGAAAAATATAATTTGCATAATAATTTTGAACATGGTGTAATGCTCCCCACATATTGCTCCAAACATTAAAAAAAATGAAATACCTCTCCTCGCTGGGCACTGCTCTACTCTGGACTCCTCAGCGTCGCCATCTTCCAGCTCTCTGCACTATGACTGTTTAGGCAGAGGGCACACAGACGTGACGTCATCACGCTCTCTGACCTGAATGTCACTGTCAGGAAACGCGGAAGACGTCACAGTGGTGGAGCAAGGAGAGATAAGTATTGCAATTGCTGGGGCCCTGAGCAAGCAGGGGGGGCCCACTCGTGGGCGCCGGCACTGGCACAGGGCCCCCCATAGTACGACGGTGTCTCTGATGACAAGTGTGCCCCCCACCTGCTCAAGGCCCCGGCACTTGCAAGGGTGCGCCAGGTGCTGACGCCAGTCCTGGGGGGGGTACAGCCTAGTTAGGGAGGAGGAAAAACTGACAAATGTTGAGGTGTAGGCTGGACATTCAGCAGCTGCTAATGGAGGAATTTGAGAAGTCGAGGAAGAGGAGGACACAGCGAGTCATTTTGCTGGCAACTTTTGTGTCATCAGGGAAGGTGGTACAAAATCCTGTGAAACCCAGGTATGGTTCATTTTTATGAAGGTGAGATCACCAACATTTTGGGTCGACAGTCGGGTCCTTCTTTCTGTCAGGACTGATTTAGCAGCGCTGAAGACTCTTTCTGATAGCACACTACCAGCAGGGCAAGCGAGCTCCTGTAAGGCATATTGTGCAAATTCAGGCCAGGTGTCCAGTTTACAGGCCCAGTAGTCAAAGGGGAATGAACTGTGAGGGAGAACATCGATAGGGGAGGAGAGGTAATTTTGAACCGAAGTTGACAACTCCTGTCTGTTGCAATCGATTCAGTATTACCAGTCGTGTGAGCGGTACTCAAAAAATCAGTCCACAACATGGTCATGAAATCCCTGTCTCCAACGCCACGTCGGCTGTTTGCACCACGAACACTTCTTCCATGTTGCCCAGTACAGCTCGTGGTAGAACCTGCACCGCTGCTGTGTGCTTGGAATGCCTCTAACAAATGGTTCACCAGAGTTGCTTGTTTGTTTGCCAATATTAGCTCTATGTTCTCCTGTGGCATGATGTTCTGTAATTTGCCTTTATAGCTTGGATTGAGGATGCTGGCCAACCAGTAGTCGTCATCCTTCAGAATTTTGGCAATGGTGGGTCCCTTTTTAGGATCCGCAAGACATAATCACACATGTTGGCCAATGTTCCAGGTGTCAATGATGAACTGCCAGTGGTGGGTGGAGGAGCACTTTCTGCCAAATCCACATCCCTCCAGTCACGCACAAACCTTGTACCTGACTTTGGCAAGCCAACATTTTCTCTTGCCCCCTGAGAAGCATCCTCCTCCCCAAAATAATCATCCCCCTCATCCTCCTCCTCCTCTTCCTCTTCCTCCTCCACCTCATCCAGGACTGTTCCCTGAGCAGACAATGGCTGACTGTCATCAAGGCTTTCCTCCTCCTCTTCCTCTTCCGTTGCAGACGCCTGATCCTTAATGTGTGTCAAAGTTTGCATGAGCAGATGCATAAGTGGGATGCTCATGCTTACGATGGCGTTGTATGTAGTGTTGAGCGATACTTCCCGATATCAAGAAGTATCGGATCGGAATGGGTATCGCTGATACCCAAAAAGTATCGGCGATACCCGATTCCGATACCGGAAATCCAATGCAAGTCTATGGGACAGAAATATCGGAACTAAAAAAACCCCTTTCTTTCCTTGTAAACACTAAATATACACACATAGAATACATATATATATATATATATATATATATATATACACATGTCATTGTGACATATATATATATATACATATATTTATAGTTCATAAACTTCTACATAGTAAAATAGCCTCTGATTCAATTGCGGGGTAATGCCGACTTTTGTGAAAATACAGAAGCACCCGACATGAAATGACACATGGTTTACATAGAGTTAACCATGTCTTTTCATGTAGTTTGATATCTGTTTTTCACAAACAATTACATGAGTGTATGTGTGCAAAATTTCACACCTGTAGGGGTTAATTAAAGGTGTAAATTTGTTGTAAAAAAACCTGACTTTTTTGCTACGAATTTACACCTTTAATTAACCCATACATGTGTCAAATTTTACACACATACACTCATGTAATTGTTAGTGAAAACAATATTTCAAACAACTTGAAATGCCATGGTTAACTCTATGTAAACCATGTGTCATTTCATGTCGGGTTCTGCATTTTCACAAAACCCGGCAATTGAATTAGCAGCTATTATACTATGTAGAAGTGTATGAACTATAAATATAAATATATATATATATATATATATTATAATATATGTCACAAATTCAATGACATGTATATATATATATATATATGAGGTGTAAAATTATTGAAAAAAAATGCGTGGGCTCCCGCCCTATTTTTTCAACCAGACAAAGCCAGCGATTGGGGGCAGATAATAATAGCCCAGAGAGGGACCATTATTTTTGCCCCCCCCGGCTACTAACATCTGCCCCCAGACACCCCAGAAAAGGCAAATCTATAATTAGATTTGCCCTTTCTGGCACTTTGCCCGTCTATTCCCATTGCCCTGTAGCGGTGGCGAATGGGTTAATAAGGGTTAAAGCCACCTTGCTATTGAAAGGTGACCTTAAGCCAGGTTAATAATAGAGAGCTGTCAATCAGACAACTATCAATTATTAATCCTATTGCATGAAATAAAAATAAAACACACACACTTTAATAAAAAATCATTTTAATAAAATAAAGACACATGTTTTTGACCATCTTTTATTTTACTGCAAAAAACATTTCTGTTAAAAAATAAAAAAAAGCAAAATATTCTTACCTATCCAATGCACAGTCAGGTCCCACGGTGTAATCTATCAGAAATGGTTAATGTTTACTGCAGGGACCGCAGCTAATGCTGCAGCCTCACAGTAAACCCCCAAATGAATGAGCTCCTCTGCTGGCTGACAGGAGAGGAAGTGGAAAGCTTAATTGATAGCTACCCACTTTCACTTCAGGTCAGCCAGGGACACCATCAGTGACGTCAGAGGGAACTGATTAACAAAAATAGGGGATCCCCTCGAAAAAAAAATGGCATTGGGTCCCCCCTATTTTTGTTAACCAGCCTGATGAAGCAGACTGCTGAGGCCTGGATTTTCAGGCTGTTAAGGAGCCAAGATCCATGAACCTTGCCAGCCTGATAATACCAGGCCACAGCAGTCTGCTTATCTTGGCTGGTTAACAAAAATAGGGGATCCCCTCAAAAAAAAATGGCGTGGGGTCCCCCCTATTTTTGTTAACCAGCCAGATGAAGCAGACTGCTGAGGCCTGGTAAGGATCCAATATCCATGGACCTTGCAAGCCTGATAATACCAGGCCACAGCAGTCTGCTTAGCTTGGCTGGTTAACAAAAATAGGGGATCCCCTCGAAAAAAAATGGCGTGGGGATCCCCCTATTTTTGTTAACTAGCCAAGTAAAATGCAGACTGCTGCGGCCTGGTATTAAAAGACTGTCAAGGCCCATGGATTTTGGCCCTCAACAGCCTGATAAAACCAGGCTACAGCAGCCCCACATTTGGCACATCAAAAGATGTGCCAATTGTGGCACTTCACCCGGCTCTTCCCATTTGCCATGTAGCGGTGGCAAGCGGGGTAATAAGGGGTTAATGTCACCGTTGATTGCACGGTGACAATAAGCCCGGTTAATAATGGAGAGGCGTCAAAAAGACACCGATCCATTATTAATCCCAAAGTTTTTAAATGTTTAAAAAAAAGACACAACAAGAAAAAAGTATTTTAATGAAATAAAAGAGACAACACAGTTTTCATTAATTTTATTACACACTCATCCTGCGACGCCATCGATCTCCTGGAAAAAAAGAAAAAAAACAAACCAACAGTATACCACCTGTCCGACGCAGTCCATAGTAACGAGTGTCCCACGACGATCCAGCTCTGTTACATCGGAATTTCAGGCAGAGCCTGACATCCCGACGCAGCACAGCTGCTTACCAGATTCCCCGGTGGTGATGTCATCGGACTGCTTTGCGGCCGCGATTACCCGGCAGCACGTGCAGTTATTGCGAGAAACTGCACGTGACCTCCAGGGAGAAGATGATGGCGGCCATTAAGCAGTCCAGGACGTGACCACCGGGGATCTTCTGCCAGGTAAGTGCCACTGACTCCTGACATACCCGACCGATGGACACTGACAGTGACAGGAACATTCCGATTCCAGTATCCGATAAGACAAAAATATCGGAACTCGGAATCGGAATTCCGATACAGCGAATATCGGCCGATACCCGATATTTGCAGTATCGGAATGCTCAACACTAGTCGTATGCGCTTACCAGCCATGTGCATTTCTCAAAACACTGAAGGATTTTACAGAGGTCTTTCAGCTTTGACCACTGCACACCCGTCAACTCAATGTCTGCCCTCAAACTGCCTGCCCGTGTATCCTCCCACAAATGCATTACAGCCTGCCTCTGTTCACACAGCCTCTCAACCATGTGCATGGTGGAATTCCACCTTGTTGCAACTTCTATGATTAGGCGGTGCTTGTGGAGGTGGAGTGATCTCTGCAGCCTCTGCATACGACTGGAGTCTACAGGCGAGTGACGCATGTGCGAGCACAGTCTTCGCACCTTAAGGAGCAGGGCTGATAACTCCGGATAATTATTTATGAAGCACTGCACCACCAGGTTCAAGGTGTGAGCTAGGCAAGGTATGTGTGTGTCTGAGTTTTGCCAGGGCTATGGCCGCCCCAAAATTACGGCCGTTATCACTGACTATCTTGCCTGGCTCAATATGTAGACTGTCCAGCCATGACTCAGTTTCTCACTGCAAGTAGTCGGCCAGTACTTCCGCGATGTGTCTGTTGTAGCCCAAAGACATCATTTTTAAAACAGCCTGCTGACGCTTACCACTAGTTGTTCGATAGTGGGACACCTCGTGTGCAACACTGGCAGCTGCTGATGGAGTGCCCATGCGACTGCACTCTGTTAATGAGCTTTTGCTTCTGGAGGAGGAGGAGGCTCGAACACCTACAGCCAACTGTTGCCTATACCGTGGGCTAGGCAGCACTGTCCCACCGCCACTGTCCCATGTGGACCCTGCATCCATCACATTAACCCAGTGTGCAGTGATGGACACGTAACGGCCCTGGCCAAGCCTACTGGCACATGCATCTGTTGTGAGGTGCACCTTTCCACTCACCGATTGTTTAGTGCATGGACAATGGGGTCTCTCACATGCAGGTAGAGGGCAGGGATGGCTTTTCTAGCAAAGAAGTGCTGACTGGGTAGGGCATAGCATTGGACAGCGTAAGCCATGAGCTCTCAGAACGCTGCGCTTTCAACCAAACGGAAGCGCATCATCTCTATTGAGATCAGTTTACGCGGATGAGACGATGAGTACTTTCTTGTCCTACTCAGATTTTCAGCTAGGGTGAGCTGGATTTGAACTATGGGGGAACTAGCGGTGGACATTGCGGACTGAGAGTGGGTTGGTGATGGTGGTGGTGGTGGGGGTGATGGCCTAGATTCAGTTTTTCATATGCAAAACATTGGGATTCCCTGACTGCTTTGGCCTTGCAACGACACCTCTACATTTCTTGCTGGTGGTGTGCTAACCAGTGGGCTTACAGTGGGGGAAGTGATGTAGCGTTGCTGGCTACTTTCAGTCAGAGCAGGTGCATATGTGCTACCTGAGGTTTTGTAGTCCGTCCACGCTTGCAAGTGCATGTTATTTATATGTCTAAGCATGCAACTGGTATTCAAATTTCGGAGATTTTTCCCTCGGCTAAAGGTCCTTCCACACTTCTTACAGATAACCTTTGCCTCATCAATAGGATCTTGGTAAAAAAAACTGCCACACTGTGTGAAGGAACAAACTCTTGTGACTTCATCTTGTGGTTTACGAGATAAATTCTGCTACTTAACTAGGCTATAGCTCATGACTGTTATAAAGCCAAATTGTTCTTCTGTAACTAGAGTATAGGTCACGGTTGTAATAAAACCAGATTGTTCTAGTTTGGACAAGCTATGAGACCTTGGGATGTATCATTGTATAATACTCTGATAAATGAATATGCTATTGTTCCTTTCTATGTCAAGTGGATAAGGCTATATATGTAGTTTTCGGTCTTTCTGCATTTTCATAAGTTAAGTGCTACAAGTGTGTTTTTACACTATTGGTTGAAGTACAACTTGTTAAATACTATAAAAGAGATGACGTAATAAACAGGGTAGGAATCTGCCTTGATCCTCTCAAACAGAGACACGTCGTCTCCATCTGGTCATTTTCAGTTGCTAGAATTGTTCTGTGAATTAATTTGGAAATCACTTGGTCAACCTTGAAGGGTCACTTTAGATCCTCCCCCAACAGTTTGGTGCCCAACGTGGGGCCCCCAAATAGGGACGCCTCTGCCCCCGGAGCACAGCAAGACAAAGGACCCTTGGACCGGACACAGGCACTGTAAAATTGGGACTGATCACCCCCCACAACCACTGTAAGTTGGCAGTTATACTATTCTGACCGTTTGGTGTGGTTTTCCTGTGTTTGTTGCTGAAAAGAGGATCTGAGATTTGTCCCCGATAGTGGGGTGATTCTTGTGTGGAATTATATAGAGGTGTAGTTCCGTTGGGGGCCCAGTGTTTGAACCGTACCTCATAAGGGACAGACACCCTGGATTGACCAGTGATTGTAACTCTCTTTTTAGTCAAAATATCCTGAAATCCTGATCACTGTTAGAATCAGGCGCGGTGAGGTGATCGAAGATTGGGTAGGATACGTTAACTCAGGAATATATATTTATATATATATATATAAAACCAGAGGTGTCCGGAGGGATAGTCTAAGACGCCCTCCTCCTTTCACTGAGTACCGTGTTTAGCGGTCATCCCTGTGGGGGATAGATAGACCAGATGGAACAGACTGTACGGCCGCTCCAGTACTGTGCACAACTGAAGTAAGGATATTTAATTTTAAAAGAGAATCATGTTTCCGTGGAAGAAAAAGAAGAATTTGGATTTGTATGATAGATTGGATACTGTTAATCAGAGATGGGGAAAAAAATCTGTCAGGAATGCAAGGGAATTCCTGAGGGCGGGAGGCTATAGCCTATGCTATGGGATGAAGGTATTAGAAAGAACAAAGGAAGGTTGATATGGAGGTAGAAAAGAAAATGAATTCTAGTTGTTTCTATTATGTTAAAAAAAGGAAAGCTGTCTACTACTACAACAAAGATTGGATGTTTTGTGGAAGGAACTGAGAAAGTAACTAGGAAGAATGTGCCAAAAAAGACAAATAATTAAAAATGATGATCTGGAACAAGTGGTCTCTTGCTAGATAATAAATCCTAGCCAATATATCCTGGGTGGCCAAAACCAAATGCGCCCCCCCCCCTATGATCCTGCCGGGTGGATTTGTGATGTATGCAGAGTTACTAATCCTCAGTGGAGAGAGACCTGTTGCAGTTGTGGAGCAAGGAGACACGGAGTCGTAGTCCCAACCTTTCCCTTATTAAACTCTGATGGTATTTATTATCAACCACTGCAAGCACCAGTCCCTGCTATGCCTAGTATTGCTAGTGGTCATGAGTATTCACCCCCTCCCACTTTAGTTACCCGGTCAGAGACAGGATACACAGAGAAGATAGAAGATTTCCAGGAAATGTATTCCAACATTATTCCTGAACCCCACCGTTACGATGTGCTTTTTAGGATAGGAACATGAAATCTTAAGAAACAGCACGTTGGGGCCATAGTAAATGCCGCGAATATTCAACTCTGCCATGCTGGAGGACTGGCCTCAACAATTTCACAGAAAGACGGACCCATGATACAGGAAGAATCTAAATCGTATATACATACGTATGGCTAGGTGGAAACAGGACAGGTCGCAGCAACCAGAGCATGACAGCTGCCGTGTCAATATGTAATATATGCAGTGGGACCACCAGGGCCGGCTCCAGGTTTTTATGGGCCCCGGACGAAAGAGCCTCAGTGGGCCCCTTTAACACAGACTACGATTCATGATGCACAAATACGGCAGAGATATATGGGTATAGTACAATGCCAAACATTTCTCTTCTTCCATTACATGACTGATATCTATTGGAAATTGTACAATAGCTCAAAAACCGCCAAATCCTCACAGCGCACAGTACATACTGGACAGTACAGTCCTCCATACAATATTATGGGCACCACATAGTCTCCCCCTCATCACCCATATAATACCCCATGCATGATGTCACCCCCATCCCCCATATAATGCTCCATACAGAATACTGGACCCAATATAATACTCCATACAGAATACTGGTCCCCATATAATGCTCCATATAAAATATGGAGCTCTCCTCTGCGCTGTATGGTGTTCTGCACTGTTATGGCTCAGGAAAAGACGCTGTGGAAAGACTCCCCATAATCATCATCATTGCCTGCCCATTATCATCATCATTGCCTGACCATCACATCATTGCCTGCCACATCATCATCATCATTGCCTCCCCATTATCATCAATGCTGCCCATCATCATCATCATTTCCTCCCCATCATCATCATTGCCTGCCCATCATCATCAATCATCATTGCCTCCCCATCATCATCATTACCTCCCCATCATCATCATTGCCTGCCCATCATCATCATCATTGCCTCCCCATTATCATCATTATCATCATCATTGCCTCCCCATCATTATCATTGCCTGCCCATTATCATCATCATCATCATTGCCTCCTTATCATCATCATTGCCTGCCCATTATCATCAATCATCATTGCCTCCCCATCATCATCATTGCCTGCCCATCATCATCATCACTGCCCTCCCCCCACCACCATCACACATACAGCACCACACACAGACAGCACCGCAGCACACCAGCACTCTCTCACATACACACACATACACACACACACAAAGCACCGCACTACATACACACACACTGATACACACAGAGACACACACACACAGACACATACACATCTCACCTGTCCAGCATCCGCGCGCTCTCTGCCACAGCCGGCAGCTGAATGATGATGTCATTCAGCGGCGCTGCTGTGAGAGGAAGCGCCGGCGTCCCGCAGGCACCCCCTGGAGCCCGGAGCTGCAGCAGCGGAGGCACGGAGAGAGGTAAGTATTGTGCCAGCTGCTGCCGGGGCCCTGAGCAAGCGGGGGGGGCCCAGTGGTGGTGCTGACACCGCTCTCATCCGCTAATGGGCACCGGGGTGCCCGACGGCGAGTAAGCCCCTTGCCTGCTCAGGGCCCCGGAACTTGCCCAGGTATGCGGGGTGCTGACGCCGGCCCTGGGGACCACGATAAAATCCTTCCAACATTCCTAGGTCCCAACAATTACTTACTGAGGTTGTCCAGAACGTAATCCTGTATGCTTTCTCTGTCCACTCTGGACGATGTATTAAAAATAATAAAAAGTTTTCAGAAGAATTTAGCCCACTCTGTATTAGCAGGAAAAATCAAAAAGCAGACCAGCAGCTGTAGCAGTTTCAGCTCCAGCTCCAATTTCAGCCCCACCCTAGCTGCAAGCACACAGCTTGTTCCTTATCAGTTTTCCACACAGCAGATTCCAGCTCCCATACACAATCTTAACCCCTTACACCACTATCCCTTCCCATCCTATGATTGAGAACCTTGCTCCCCAGCCCCGCCGCTCCAATTCTCGTCTGCAATGCTGGCGCTATGGCCTATCCGGTCACTTTTAGAGAGATTGTCACACCCCTGCTTATAGATGCTATCCTCAAGTTCCCCCTTCCAATCGTAACCTAAATACTGGGAACCCTAGAGGATACCCCGGTTACGGACAGCCTCAAAATCCTGATAATCACCCATACTGAAGGGGTGGCCAACCAGGGTCAGCCATCACAATGTCCTCCACCAAATCTGAGGCATGCTCATCTGTGACGCTTCCTGTAGGGGACACCCTTGTTAAGTTCATGGTAGACACCGGGGCGGCCAATTCCATAATCTTATCATCAGATGTACCTACGGATATCCCTATTCAATTCTCAGATCAAGAGCTTGTTTTAATTGGAGTATATGGCAGACCCAATAAACATACTCTTACAAAACCGATCCCTGTGGGACCTTTCCCTGAAGTTACTGCTCAGTTTGTAATCTCTCCCACATATCCGGTAAATTTAATGGGTAAGATTTATTATCACTGTTTCTGCTCCAGAATACAATTCCAAGATGATGGTCAGATGGTTCTTAAGTTATATAACCCTTATGCAGATGAAGATAGCGAGGAAATCTGTATTTTATATGCCCTTCATATGGTTATGATGGCCCTGATAGGCCCATACCCTCCCCCATAGGGGCTTGAGGATCAACGACTAGCCCCATATCTCTCAAGATAACCATCTAAACTTTGGTACAAAAGGGCCAGTATGATATAGGAAAATGCGACTGTAGAACCAGTAAAAGTGTTTCTCAACCTGGCTGTGCCCTCCCTTTTCCCGCCCAAAGTCAATCAATAACCTTTTGAAACATAATCAGAGCAGAGGGCACTGCAAGGGGACAAATACAAACGTATACACTCGATCATGGTTCCCCTGGTGACCACTGTGTTCCCCATGTAAACTCCCTTGATTTCCCGTTGAGAAAAAGACCTCCACCCGGCCAACCCCTGTGTAACCGGCTGGTACAAGCGATCTACGGGCATTTAAAATGCATTTACTGTTCTGGAAAACACCGGTGGTGCCTAATCACATACTCCGTTTGTCCCAAAACCTCTGGATAGCAGCGTGGTTTCACAGTATCAAAGCCCTTGCCAAAGCCCTTCTTCAGACTCCCATTTCACCCAGATTCTGCCAGTTTATCTGAGTTTTATTCACTTATCAGGGACGATACAATTGATTCGGACGACACGCCTTCTGTCACAAGGAGGGCCCGAAAACAGTCCCAAAACCCACATCCCCCAGTTTGCAAAGAAAATGGGCGAGTGGTCCATTAACCCTGGCAGATTGGATCCACCGCCCAGTTCAACGCGCTCCACCTGTGCCACTTGATGGAGCTATTGGCGCCATTTGCTTCGCCGGCAACTGTTATTCTCCCACAAGGGTATCTTGGCAGATCGAACTGCACGATTTCGGCCTACCGATAACTTCAGTTTCTGTCTTGGTCGATGATAATTTTTAGTGTTCACGGTCTCCTTTAGGGGATCAGACCTCCTCACAGATAAAAAAAAAAACAACACCGCACCCAGACGTGGGGTAACACAAAATATTAATTCTATGATTTTTGTTCAGGTATTGTCGTATCATTATAATTGGTGGATGTTTGTAGTTTACACAGATGAAATCGAATTAAGCGTTTCAAATAAAACCTTGTTATATACGTCACGACACTTTTATTAGTTAAAACGAAAAAAAAATACCGTTTTAACTAATAACTTAGACTTTATTCGAACGTCCATGACAGCACTACAGCAGAGAATTACCAGAGATAATAACTACATAGGGAGGACTACTGCCATGTAAAGCGACCCTTATCGAAAGAAAGGTCTGTGGAAGCACCCAAATCTAATCTAATAATGAGTGTAAAACGTGTGTGGAGAAGACCACGTATCTGCCTACTTATCTGGTCAATCGAGACTTCTGCCCTTTCTGCCCATGAGAGTCCCACAAGCTCGATGGAATGCGCCCCTTTTTTTATTTGACTCTGCATTGGCTGCTTGCCCCTCGAGTTATGCCAGAGAAATTGCTTCCCTAACCATCTGGCCAATGAAGCTCTTTTGTTAATCTACGGCCTTTGTTAATTCCTTAAAAGAGACCAAACAATGCATTGTCCCTTTTCCAGGATCAGTGACTGCAAATATTGCATCAGACTCTTCTAACATCTAAGAGTATGAAGTTTCATCTCTTTTTGATTAGATGATTAGGGAGAACGAAAGGGAGAATTAATATCCTGGGTTTCTGTGGAAAGCGGAAGACACCTTAGTAGGTATGGCCGAATCAGGTCTAAGAAGTATCCTGTCATTCAGGACCTGATTGTAAGAGATAGTCCTAGATAGTGCCTGTTGTCACTTACCACCTCCTAGCCGAGTTGAATGGCACCAGAAGCGGTCTTAAGGGAAAGAATTTTTATGTGATTCTGCTGATATAGTTCAAAAGGGGCCTCTTGTTAAGCATTGAGAACAAGAAATTAAGTCCCATGGCAATGATTCCTCACCTTCACTAAAGGTCCTCTACCTACCCGCAGCTTTAATGAATCTAGCTGCCCAGTAAATATTGCGATGTTGGCAACTAAAAGAGTGCCCGCTAGAAGCTGAACTAGCACCGTTTAAGGGTGCTAGTGGAGAGACCTAAGTCCAGACCCTTTGTAGGAATTTCTAGAATCTGGTTTATCGTGTTGGTCCCCTCTACATATCGCGCCGAGCTCTGAAGAAATTTTCTTACCAAATCCTACTAGATCCGAGTTTGTAACCTCTTTCTTTCTGCTTTTAAGGAGAGTGATTAATACATTAGCATAAAACCCCTATCAGTCAGCAGCGACCGTTCAAATCCACGCCGTCAGGTGTAGGGCCCGCTACCGAGGATGTAACTGACTTGGGGAGAAGCAATCGGGAATGTCCCCAGGACCCAACGGGTCGGCCTATCGACATGTTTCAGAGACAGTGAAAACCATGCCCTCCTGGCCAAAAGGTGCGATTATATTTCCTCGCCCTGTCCTTCCTGAAGACCGTCCTCATACAGGGATAAGGACAGGGGAGGGAAGGGCGTAGGCTAGATTGAATCCAACTTAATAGAAGAGCTTCCACTGCCAAGGGCAAGCCTTTGGATTTCAGAGAGCAGAACTGCCTCACATTCCGGTTGCTTTTGGTAGCAAGAGATCTACTTCCCTATCCGAAACCCCATTTCCGCACAATTAGTCACGATGGGAAGTCTTTAATACAACTCTCCTTGGCTCAGGAGATTGCGGCTTAAGAGTCCGCCTTGGTATTTCTTCTCCCCTTATATTTAGACCGTTATAGAAAGAAATGACGTTCTGCGATTGAAGTAGGCGCCTTGCCACTTCAATGAGAGGACCGGAACGAGTAACTCCTACCCGGTGTTGATGTAATGCACTGTGACCCGATTGGTCCGGAGAGCACTTCGAACGTGTACCTCGTGAATAACAAGGATTTTTTAATCGGCTAGCTCAACCGCTGTAATTCCTTCAAATTAGAAGACATTTGAATTTGATCCAGCCCCATGAGCCCTGAACCATAACGCCCCCATATTGAGCCCCCACACCCAAGGGTCTAGCATCTGTGAGACTATTCGGGATATGTCATATTTCCCCAGGGAACCCCCTTAGGACAGGTTTGTCTTCATTCTACCACAATCCAGGATCTTATACAGCCTGGGACAAGGATATCCTGGCCTTCCAGGTAACCACCTAGCCAAAATTTGAACTACAGCAAGACCTCAGCATGCAATGCCCGTGTGTATTGGGGCCCCCCGAACGCGGGAAAATGCAGGACGAGAGGGAGCCCAGAAAGAGCATGGCCTTCCTAAGCACAAGGAGGGTTACAGGAAGCGGTTTTTTTAGGACCTGGTACCCTGGAAGCGAATTAACTGGTCGGAAGACGTAAACTACAGTTTTTCTGAAATGTGAATACAGAATAGCCCTAGAAATTTGCTGAACCCTCCTTGTATACAAACGATGACTTTTTTGGTATTTATTAGCCATCCCAGCCGCTCTAGTAGTAGAAATCGCTCTTTCAGTTGCTCCTAGGCAATGCTCGCCTCTTTCCTATGATAAGAAAGTCTCCAGGTAGGGGGACATGAGCATATTTGATTCACGTAAGTGGCCAGACCTCCGACAGTAACCTTGAGTAAAGACTCGGTGGGCAACCGCCAAGCCAAAGGGAAGGGCGCTAAATTGAAAATGTCGCAGTGATTCCCGCATCTGTATTTCTACCACTAGGAAACGCTGGAGCGTCCCATATAGGATCGTATGTTGGTAATACGCGTCTTTCAATCTAACACCACCATAAATCAATTTCAAACAGTAAGCTTTATTGCTGAAAGAGAGCTGACCGTTTCCATTGTAAATTGGGTGAATCGATCAGGAATTTATTGAGGGCTTCATATTAATAATTGTTCTAAAAGACCCATCCAGGTTATGGATCAAAAACTGAGGAGAAAAACCCCTTACCACCGCTCGCTTCTGGAACCCTGCCACTAAGACATTCTTAGCGCTAAGCTCCTGAACCTCCAACTCTAGAGCGGCTGCCCCGATGGCGATGACCAGAGTGGGTAATTTAAAGTTAATCCCAAGGTAACCGAGAGAGATTCTAAACCGCAGCCTGTGCTATGATGTTTAAGGACCAGCTACAGTTTGAGATTTCCACCAGGCCGGGTAGAAAAGCCTCAATCTGCCACCTACCGGCATTGCTAGTCATTGCGAGGTTTTTTTTGTTTCCCTAGGTGGACCTCAAACATAAACCCCTGTAAAAAAAAAAAAAAAAAAAAAAAACCTCTTCGCCTCTTTTCATTCCCATTTGGCCGTTCCCTGACACCTTCGGTAGCTGAACCTCCTTCAGCTGAAGGTCTTTTATAGGAAAGGGGTTGATAGACTGGAAACTTTTTCTTGTCGTCCCCTGCCTTTTCTAAAAGTTTTCGTCCAGGACCCGGGCCAAAAAGATTATTCTCCGTCACACGGAAATGGAGCAGAGCGAGATCTGGCTTGAAATATCGCCCGCCAGACATTCAGCCATAATGCCCTTTCGTCTGCATTAACAGCCCTGCCGCTCTGGCAGCCATTCTTACGTGAGTCCGCGAGGAAATCACTAGAAAGCCCCGCATTCTGAGATTATTGGCAAGGTCTTCCCCCCTGGAGTTCCATCCTGTTAACTGGTAAGCTAACTGGTCTAGCCAGACCATCAATGACCTGGCTGCGCAAGTGGCGTGCAACTGCCGGCCTCAAGTGCACCTGCCGACATCTCCCATGTGCCTTTCAGAAGGTATACTGCTTCCTGTCTAGTGATCTTTCAAAGACCATATCATCAAATGGTATGGAGGAGTTTTTAGAAGCCTTCGCCACTGCTGCAGTCCACTTCGGGTCCTTATCCCATCTACCCGTCAGGGGATCTTATCAAAGGATATCTCCGTTTAAAAAACGCTGGGGTAAGGAGCCTCATTTTTCAGGCTTCTTCCCTTGATGCTTACGGTTTTATTGTAAAGGAATCTCCTTTTTTTGATCTAGACCACCAAACCAGTCAGATCCGTACTGAGGGCCGTCTGTCTTCAACCCCATGTGGACCCTAACAGATTTGACAAATTTGTCCAACTGGTCCCATAGTGAAAACAAAAACGGGTTCGCGTCTTCCTAGATACTAGGAGGAAGCCGAAGAGTGAAGGCGAGAGGGGTCCGACACAACTACACCCCCTATCAAGGGCGGCAGGTGACTCTGAATCAGATAAACCTGGTACATTTCTACGCCTGGAAAATTCGCCGTGGTCTTGAGGACGCTTTCCAACTCTGCGCTTATTTATCTCCTTCAGGCTTTCGGTGAAATCTGGGATCTCTTCCGCTATCAAAAAGGGAAGGGGGCAATAGGGGGGGTTACTAGTCATCCATGCCCTGCCCTTCCACTAAAAAATGCCCTACCGTCTGTTTCATGCACGTCGGCACAACCTCTTAGGCAAGCGTCAGCAAGAGGGCCAGCGCAGAATAAGCACATTCCCTGTGCTTTGCTTTTCACCGAACACTTCCTTTCCCCAGTAACAGACCACAAATGGGAAAAACCTGTATTACTTACTGGGTCTTCGTAAATCTGACGGATCGTCTACCCCTAGATTGTTACTGCAGTAGGTACCGATCACGGGGAGGGGGCTTTTTTATTTCCCAGCTGCGGAACTTCTGCGGCTGGGTGCTCCCTGTCATTGAGAGGACGCTCTGTCGCTGCTCTGGCGCCTCCCCCCGCCTGGGGGGTTTTATTTTTTTTTGTTATGCCCAAAAGACCGAGGGAGCCACTGGAGTGTCCATTCTTAAAAAAAAATGGGGCGAACCGCTAGACCTCTTTCCTAGCCCTTATATCCTTCCCCCGGATATCCCTGATCACAGGTCTGGCCAGGGTCCACCCCTCCTACTCCCCGCCCCGCCCCACGCCCCCCCCCGTCTCGCTCCCCCCGTCCCCTCAGCAGGCGCCGTTCCGATGATCTAGCCGCCAAAATTTCAAAAACAAACGCCGGCCGGCGTCCTCACTTTCCGGTTCCGTGTGGTTGAGACTCCGCCCTCCCTTTTTCCCCGCTCACACGGACCCCACCATAACCGATGTAGGTAAGCATAAACCCTCCCTGCATCGCTCCCTACCAGCGAGATCCTCCCCCACCCCAGCGCCGCGCTGCTGCAACAGCGCGCACGACTGAATGTTCAAAAACCCCGCCGCGCCGACCCCATATTAGCCTTACCGTGACCCGCGCGGAAATTCAAAACCGCTCCCCGCCGCGCCGTCCATAGACAGCGACCGCGTCGGAAATTCAAAAAAAACTCGCGCCGCGCTATCCATATAGCAGTGACGCGCGGCGGGAAATTCAAAAACCACCCGCCGCCCATTCACAGCAGTGACGCGGCGGGAAAATTCAAATTTTTAAAAATTTTTTTTTTTTTTTATTAAAAATCACGGCTGCACCCTCAAGAGGCCCCCACCATGACGGGACCACAGAGAGGACAGAGAAGGCATTCGGGGAGCCAAGGGAGAGGGGGGGAATTACTTACCTACCGCGCTGGCTGGGAGACAGAGGATCCTCTGATACTGCTCCACCAGCTCCGCACACTGCCTGGAATCCTGACCCGACCCACCGTGGCGCTTCCAGGGCTCCGCACCGGGCCGAGGTAGAGATCCCCCCACGCGACCTTGGTCGAACCGGCCGGCCTGGGTCCTCCTGAGATCTTCATCTGTAGGAAACCGCGTCCTTTAAGGAACATAAACCACTGATGTGTGGGAGAGGGCCGCCTTTTTATACTGAAGTTTCCTGTTCCTAAGGGGTCGGATCCCCGTGCTCTCCTGTATGCTGTCAGGAACGTTCGAATAAACCTTTTAGCATTAAATCAGGGGCTGAGATGACGCAGAGTTATATCTGTCAGAGATTCCTAGTTGGCAGTCCTGACCAATATGGTACTGACGACGCTTTGGCGGCCCTTTTCCGGAAGGTACCTTGCAGGAATAATGTAAAGGATGATTATGGTGGGATTCCCTGTCCCCTCTGTCTTACAATGATTCTATGTCATAGCATCAAGATGACAGACGTTTGCGTGAGCGGAGAATATTGCGTGGGGAATGTGTGTGCCGTTGAGAACAAGCTTCTGAACCCATGCAGTTGTGATATAGTGTTTGTCTGGGGCAACAGCGTCATAGATTTACGAAAGCGCAATGTGTTATGTATTGTCTACTGTGGTGATGCCACACGATGCTAATGTCAGTCTGTCCCTAACGGGGAAGACGTTTTGCACGCTCATTGTCTTGGGTAGTGTATCCAGACCTAAGTTTTTTATTAACTGTCCACTGATATGCTCTTCTTCCTCATTTTCTGCTCAGTGGCTTTCTGTAGATTCTGGAGTCAGCTATTAACTGATTGGATTATGATATTTGCTAAAACGTTGTTGGTTCCCCCTTGATACCCCTACAGAAATCTATTCCCACTATGGGGATCCCGAATCTACCCCCTGTTGTCAGAGAAAAACCCCAGTTTCTACTCAGGTGAGATGAGGTTGAACCTTGATCGTACCATAGTGCTGCAAATTTTGGTTCTATATAATCACAAGAGACATTATCGTGCTGGTATTCCCTGTTACAGTCTCAGTAGTCCTGTATTGGATTGGAAATCTGTGTCTGGAACCAGTTTGGGGCTGCCAGTGTTGAATACCGAACACTCCTTTTTTTCTGCCTTCCCCCCAGGCTCCATATGTACCCTGACCTTTTTGTTGTATTTTTCCTGATGTGTTTAGCGAAAGTAAAGCCTCTCCTTGCCTCCCCATAGGAGCAATGACTGCGCTATATGAAATAGTGCCGGGTAGTAAATTCCCTAAGGTTCGCCTTATTTAACTTGTCCTGGTACCTGAACAAGACGCTATGGCGTCTATATATCAAGGAATCATTGGAGAAGGGTCTTATCAGACCATCCGCGCACTCCTTAGTGCCGTTTTTTCTTTGTGGCCCAAAAAAGATGGTTCATTAAAGGCCAGTATGTAATTATCTTCTCATGAACAAGTATTACTGTGAAATATCAAATACCCGTTATACCCTGGATTTCTGGAACCTGTTTTCCCAGGGTGAAAAACGCTACTATTTGGATTACCAAGCAATGACCTCAGGGGCGAATAACCTTATTCGCATTAAGCACGGGGATGAAATGTGGAAGACTGCATTTCAATACCCCTGATGGGATAGGACGTACCTCGTGATGCCTTTTGGCTCACTAATGCATCCTTCCGTCTTCCAGTCCTCATGAATGACATTTACAGGGATTTGTGGGATAAATTTCCTGTTTGTTGTATTGGATGATACTTGATTTTTTTTCTAATGACTGGGCACTCTGCATTGTGAAACTTTCGAACTGAAATCCAATTTTGAGAGAGAAATGCTCTGTATGTGAATGGATCGAAGTGTCCATTTTGGCGTACAGAGATCTCATTTTCTGATTCATTTGTCCCCATCTGTATTGAAAATGGACGCCGGTCAAGTGTGTATGCAGGGCCAACTGTGATTGGGTCCAACCCTACTTCATTAAAGGCTCTTCAGAGATTTGTGGGTTATGGCCATTTTTATATCGTAAATTATTGGTAATTTCTCGGTTATTGTTAAACCAAGTATCTAAATTTGACCAACCGAGGGTTCCTGATGTGGTATTTGGCCTCTGATTGCACTGATCTGCATTTCAGGAACTAAGCAGTAGAATTCACTTCCTGCTCCAGTTCACAACGGCACCTGATGTTTCTCTGCCATGTCAGGTGGATGTTGATGCCTCTGAAATTGGGCAGGTGCCGTGTATGTCCCAAATATATCCAGAAACCTCTAAAAGTAACCCTTGTGGCTTTTTCACTCGAAAATTGTGTCTCCTACTGAACTAAATTTAAGACGTGGGTAATCGGGAGTGTGTTGGCTATGAATGGGCTTTTGAAAGTGGAGACATTGGCTAGGGATCCAAACATCAGGTGGGTGGCCTTACGGAACATAAAAATCTTGGTCTATCTGGAATCTGCCAAGCGACTCAATCCTAACAGGCCAGGTAGGGCCCTTGTTTTTTCACACGCATTAATTTTGTGGTTTCCTTCGTCCTGTCACTAAAGAATGTTAAGGCGATGCCCTCTCCGAAGGAGTTTCCTGCGGACTCTCCTGAGTGTATTCTGAACCTTCAGTTATTTTGAAAGAGTGTAATTCGTTCCGCCACTCGCCCAAGTTTGAGACTTCTCCTGGGAAGGGAGTGGTCATGAGAATAGGCCCTACCTGCCCCAGTGGAAAATTGTTTGTCCCGGACCAATGGAAAAAGAGTGTGCTTTCTGGATATTCATATGTGCCAAAAGACCATGGACCCATATCTCTATGGATTTCATTTCCGCCCTTCCCCTTGTTTTTTCAGAAAATTTGCCCAAACCATCTGGTAATTTGTGATATTTTCCAAAATGATACATCTTTCCCAAAACCCTAAGTTCCCTTCCTCCTCTGAATTGGTGCCGTGTTCCTTCAGCACGTGTCTTTTTCCCACGGCTTTCCCTGAGAAAAATTGGGGTTTGACAGAGAGCCCAAAGTTTTGTTTCCAAAATTTTGGAGACTTTTTGTTCTAAACGGGGTTTTTCAATTGTCTTTCCCTCGGCATTTATCCTCGGGACCAATGGTCAAACTGGAGAAAAACCGCCCTTTGGGGAAACTTATCAAAGGTTCTTGGTCTGCTGATCAGGATGACTGGCCTTTTTGCCTTTGGGATTTTTGCTCTTAATAAAGGGGGCTCTAGCTTTTGCCATTTTGGGATTTTCTCCGTTTTTTTGTAATTCTGGTTTCACCCTCGATTTTTTTTCGGACAGACGGGGCTTCTGTCTGTCCAGGGGGTTGACTCTGTTGTGGAGCGACAATAGATTTGGGCCCAGTAGTAGGAGTTGTCCCCTCTCTCAGAGAAGGCCCGCGTTTGCTAACCGGATAGGACGATGGTCTCGGTTAAAGTGGGGGACTTTTTCTGGTTTCCTCAAGAATTTCCTATGAGAGTAAACATCTCTAAATTTCCTAGGTTCATTGACCTATAAGATCATGGAGATTTAAACCTTCTTTTCGTTTTGCTTCTTCCCGGACATTTAAAATCCATAACGTGTTCCACAAGGGCCTTGTTGAAGAGTTTTTTGACCATGTTCCTGGGTGCTGTGCCCTTTTGACCCTGTTTTTGTTGGGGCAATCTGGAGTAATGTTGAGAAAAAATGATTCTCGTTTTCTTTGACGGAAAATCCAGTATTTGGTTTTTAAAGGGGAGGTTAGGTCAGGAAGACAATTCTGGGGTTTGCTTGACATTTCATGCTAGGAGATTATCCGTGCGTATCATAGAACTCATCCTGACCGACCTGGTTGCTCAAATGGGTTTTGGACCCCTCCTCAAGGGGGTACTGTTGTGAATGGGTTTTTAGATGGTTCGAGCGAGGCCCCTCTGGTGGTTACAAGCGGTGCTAGTGAAGAAATTTTAAAGGGTGGAATCAGTGTTACTGATGGGTCTTATATAAGGGGGGTCATTTCCCCTCAGGGTTGCCGGTGATCAATTTTCTGTCTGAATCCTTCTTCCCCCTTTCCCTTGTAGCCTGCTTGCGTGTCGATCTCCCGCTTCAGATAAACTTTTGCTCTTTGGGGTTGTGCTATAATTTTGCAAATTTTTTATGCACTTCTTTGGGGGCCTTCAGGTCCCCCGGGGGCCTTCCGCTCTCAGTTAGGTTCAGCCACTGAGTTTTGTTCTTTTGCTTTTTTCCAGTTTTCAGTGGCTGCTGTTGGGGATTTTGTACACCCCAAAACTAATTTAGGTGGAGAGGTCGTGTGATCTCAGTGATTTGAAATAGTAGAGTTGGGCTTTTCAGGGTTTCTGGATTGCAGTAAATACCCTTCCTATCCTTTTCTTAGATATTTGGGCCCAGCGTTTGTCATACTATTTTCTTTCTTTTCAGTTTAAAATTTTTCCCCCTTGTCTAACCGCCATTTCTGTTTGGGGCTTTCTATTCTTTGGGTTTTGCCCGGGCAGATAGCTTTCCTTTTTCCCTTTCTTTAGGTGTAGTTAGTTTCTCAGGCGTGACGAGGCGTCTAGGCCCAACGTAGGAAACGCTCCACGCTGCCTCTAGTTGGGGTGGTTTATCAGGGTACTGCAATCTCATAATTCCAACTGCTCTGGTGTATGCCTTTTTTGCCTGCTCTCCCCCCCAGCTCCCCGAAACCAAAAACACTTCCCTATGCACAGTATGAGGGGCCTACACTCCCCTATACACAGAAATTAGGGGCCCACAGCTCCCCTATACACAGTAGATGGGCCCCACACTAACATAAAACACAGTATGTTGGTCCCACACTCTACTGTATGCATATGTTTGGCAAACAACTCCCCTATAGACGTATGATGGGCCCAATGCCCCCCTGTTTTAGGGCCCCCCACACAATTTTAGGGGCTTTATCTATGATGCCCCCAAAGTTATTTTATCCCCCATAAATTTTTAAATTAAAATAAAAATATATACTCCTCCAATTCAGAATCCTGTCGATTCCTGCTGCAAATGCTACGTACACCCCTGGACATCAAAGTGTGCTGATGCCGGGACTCTGTGTTTTGCCCCGGGCGCATATTCGTAGACTCAGGCATAAAAGCGACCTAGGGTTTCAGAAAGGAGAGAGTAGTCAGGGACATCATGTCTCTCTTTTTAAACCACCAGCTTAACCTACAGTCATTGGCCAAAAGTTTTAGAAGAAAACCAAATTTTAAATTTTTTTAAACAAAGTAAACTGTTTTAAACTTTTTCAATGAAAATTTGCATATACCCCCGAATGTTAAAAAAAGGGGTGATCAGCTAAACGGGCAATTCTTGCAAAGTCAATATTTGGCTAGAAAATGAACTTTATCCCCCAAAACCTTTTCAACATCATTGAAAGCCCTGCCTTAAAAGGGGACCAGCTAACCTCTTTTCAGTGATTGCTCCATTAAACACAGGATGGGTTTGATGAGGACAGGCTGGAGATCATTCTGTCATGATTAAGTAAAAAATTTACACCAATGGGACACTTTAAAAAGGAGGCTGGTGACTTGGCTTTCATTGTTTCTCTTCTTTTTAACCAGGTTATCTCTAAAAAAACACGTGCAGTCATCATTGAAATTTGCACAAAAAGGGCCAAAACAGGGAAGGGGATTCCCAGCTTAAAGATTGCCCCCTCAGTCAACAATCTATCGCATATCAAGAATTTTAAAGGGGAGAAGATTTTCCATTGTTCCCAAAAAAAAGGCTTCGGGCGCCCAAGAAAACCAAAAGCCCCAGGACCGCTCTTAAAAGTGTTTCAGCTGCGGGATCGGCTACCAAGCAGTGCGGGAGCTTGGTCAGGAAGGGGCAGGGGCGGGTTTGAGTGCATCGGCACGCACTGTGAGGCGGACCTCTTGGAGCAAGGCCTGGTCTCAAGGGGGGCAGCAAAGAAGCCACTTCTCTCCAGAAAAACATCAGGACAACCGATAATCTGCAAAAGGTCCAGGCAGTGTACTGCTGGAACGGGGGTAAAGTTATTTTCTCTGAGGGAATCCCCTTTTTTCGATTTTTGGGACATCAGGAAAACGCCTCATTCGGAAAAACCCCAAGGGTGAGCCTACCACCAGTCTTGCTCAGGGTTCAACTTTTAAAGAAACCTGAAACCTTCAAGTGTTGGGTTGCTTCTCAACCAAGGGTTTTGGCTCTCTCACAGTCTTGCCTAAAACCGAGCCATGGGTAAAGAAAGGGGACCAGAATGTCCTCCAAGCCAAATTTTCCCAACCCTCCAAGAGCAGTTTGGCGATCAACAAAGCCCTTTTGTTTTAGTTGTGGAGGGACCTTGCCATAAAGCCAAAAGGGGATAACTAAATGGCTCAGGGAACAAAACATAGAGATTTTTGGGTCCCCTGACCTGAAAACCCCCAATCTTAATCCCCCTTGAGAACTTGTGGTCAATCACAAAAGACGGGGGGACAAACAAAAATCTAAAAATTCTGACAAAAAAGAAAGCATGATTTTTGCAAGAATGGACTGCTATCAGTCAGGATTTTGGGCCAGAAGTTGATTGAAGCATGCCAGGGGGGAATTTCAGGGTCCTAAAAAAAGGGTTTAACACTGGGAAAAATTTACTTGCTGCAATTTAAATCATTCATAATGTCAATATAAGCTTTTGTTACTCATAGTTTGCAATTATTATATTTTTGTCTGTGATAAAAACACTACCCAAACCCCCATATAAACCAGAGCAGCCGAACATGGAAAATATAATTTTGTGTCATTCCCCAAAACTTTTGGGCCCTGACTGTAAATGTGCACGTCGATTGCAGTTATGGTAACAATATCATTTTGGGTGGGCCCCTCTGAGCATCCCAGCCTCTGCACCCCTCCAGAAACTATGCTACTGATCAGGACGTCTGACTCCAGCACAACACCTGATCAAGACCGGCTGCTATTTTTGGAGGGGGATTATAATTTGGGTTCAAAGACCACAAAATAGGGGATTGCAGTGCAATTGGACACCGCCTAAGGGAAATTTGACGAATGAATTTTTAGTCCGTTTTAAAGGACCACACATGGGCGCAATATTTGTGCACATACACATAGACCATAGGTTCATTTTAAAATAAAAAGTTGGCAACTCATGAAACCCCTCCACTATGTGGACAGGCATATCGGATCTGCCCCACGTACCATGGGACTTGCCTAAGGGCCCTTTGCTTTAACATGTCCATATTTTTGCAGTGTTCTAAAAAAAAATAGAAGACGCCAATTTTGTTCCAACACCACCACTCAAATCCATGATCCGTAAAAATTTTGGGCTGCACACGGGGGTGACATTTAGTTGCATCCTAGAACTGTCATATTTTCAAATGGGCTGCAAAAAACCGTCATCAATTTTTTTTGTGCAATGAGAACGATGAAAAATCTGATGCAGCCACTTATGGAAACCACTCCCACTTTTCATTTACGCAAAAAAAAAAAAAAAAAAAAACCCAGAATATCTAAATAAGGCTTGTCTGCACTACGCACTTTGGACTGCCTAGTCAGATATAACTGTGGCAGCTCCTCATCTATGAGAATATAGGTCTGTAGAGATTTTTCATTGTGTGTTGAATAGTTCCATTCACTGACTGCAAGCAGGGATATTGAAGACGGTAACGAACTCAAACACAAGCAGAGAAATTTTATGAAACTGTCTTTGTTGCCTCGATCAACCAATCACAGCAGAGCTTTCATTTCTTATTTGCTCTTGTAAATAAAAGCTAAGCAGTGATTGGTCGCTATGGGCAACAAGGACAATTTCTTTGGGGGGGGTTTTTACCCTGAGCACTATTTACTTTTCTAATCGCCTGCATTTGTTAACTTTTCTCATATTTTTCGTGTTTGCGAATTGTAAATGTGCGTCTATAGAGGTTAAAGTCCCGTCACAGTCTCTTATATCAGCAGTTACCGTTCTGCTGTTTGGGGGTCTGTTCAGACTTGTCCCCAAAGTGGGAAGGCTGTGGTTTAGGCTGGGGTTCTGCCGCCTCCTTCACTCTCCACCTGGCACCAGTGCCCACCACCAAAGAAGACAATAATTGCCTATTAGGGTGGTAATCCCACACACATACACACACACACACACACACACACACACACACACACACACACACACACACACACACACACACACAACACACACACACACACACCACACCACACATACACACACACACACACACACACACACGGAGACAAGCGCCACAGACTGAATCCTGCGCAGGCTGAAGAAAAGATGTGTACATAAGACTCACACACAGTGATTTATGGCCGGGAAACAAGAGACCCTACTAATTAACCCACTCCTATAATAGGAGTAATAGGACCTTATACACGGATTCCGCTCTCAGCCGCCAGCTGACGGCCTTAAATCAAAGTGCCCATGCCAGGGCTAATACTTAGCATACAGAAGCTGGTCAGCCAGACATTTTTTTTTGCTAGTCTGTGGGGATTTGCATCGCTCTATTCAAAACAGCCAGATCAGTTAAACAATAGTAAATATAACATTTTCCATCTGCCTCTATAGCCTGCAAAATTGTCCAAATCCTCCAAATTATCTGAATTTTTTTCAAGTTGGTATACAATAATAAATTATATTGTGGTAACCAGTGTTAGCCAGAAAAATCGATGTGAATACTTTTCCGTCCAATTATGACAAGAGCATTCTAAAGTGATACCTTTATTGGCTAACCAGAAAATTAAATGTTCGCTAGCTTTCAGAGCTCAAAGGCTCCTTCTTCAGGCAAGATTACATTTGAATAAAAAGAAAGACACATAGATGCTTACTATAGTAGGAAATTTGTTCAAGACCTGGGAGGTGTGATGCCTTCAAAAGATAAGCAAAGGAAATCGAATTAGCATTATCTTACAAATGAGTAGCTGGTGGGAATGTGTTAACTATCTGGAGTCCTTCTGTGAAGGTGTGAACTGTGTCTATGTAGTGAACCATAAAACCCGGGTGTTAAGTTGAGTCCTATGTCAAAGTATTGAACATCCTAATAAGTTTTGAAATTCCCATATTTTTCCTCCCCTGTCATCCTTAAAATGACCTTTTAGTATTAAGACTTTTAAGTCTGTCATACAATGACCCAGTTCCAGAGAAATGTTTTCCCACAGCGTGTCCATTTCATTCTGATCGTATGTCTGTGTAGATTCATCCTTGTTTGTAGTTTTTTTGCATGGTTTCCCCAATATAGAAAGCTCCAGGGCACCTTGTACATTGTATCATGTACAACCACATTGGAGGATGTACATGAAAAGGAACCCAGACCTTATAGTCCCACCAACAGTCCGTGTACAAACACAAATCAGGACTCACTAAAAGTTTTTTTTTACTAAATGATATGTGCATGTAACGTAGTGTGTGTGATAATAACTCTCCTACTGCATCCACTGCTGTTCTGCTCCTCTTCTGAGTGACGTCACTGTTCTGCAGATTCTCTGGGTAACACTTTGCTCCACATGAACCAGAATTGACATTCAAATCTATGGAACATTAGAACGGGGCTTATAGACACATTGTAAATGGGCTTCCTGCTTATGTACAGAGCATAGAGTGCTGACGTCACTGAGAAGATGAGCAGCAAGGCATTGGATTTAGGAGGAAAATGGCAGTAGTGAGTAATTATCACACACACTACACGACAATACATAGATTTAGTAAAATAAAAAGAGAAACTTAGTTACTTTATATACAACTGTTCATTCTAGTTCAGTACATAGTCATACACGGGAGGTCACTTTGATATTACTAAGGCAGGTCTTACATTAAAGTGCTTAAAAGGGTTGATGCACTCCTAGGAGACCTCAGAGTATTACTACGTCTTTTCAGACAATTGGAGGCTTTGGAGCACTGTCAATTAATAAAAACTCGATTTGGTCAGAATCAAAGTGTGGGCGCCCTTTTTTTTTCATTTTTGGCATCATGAACAGATCCTGAAGCTCGTGATAAGCGGTCCTGTGTGCCTAAATTGACTGTTTTTGTGCTAAAAGCTTTATTGTGGAATTGCCGGTCATTTGCCGCCATTTTGCCGTCATATTCGCGGCCATGAGGCCTGGTAAAGAAGGAGGGCGTGACTTTGTGGCGTGCGCTCATACTGGTGGCGCGAAAATAAGGCCGCCCAGTCCAAGTGTTACTGCAACGTCCGATCATGCCCCACAGCCATGGAGATCCGCCTCATCCTCCTCAGTGGGAGGAAAAGAATGCGAAGGTTCCGCCTCCCTACAAAAGAATGGGCCCCTCCTGATGGAAATTTCAGATGTGACCAGGACGAGATGGCGACTGGGAGTAAGCTGCCGTGGGAGGGGATGGAGGAGCTGAACCTCTCCCCCCATTGAAGGAGAGCTGACTGCCGTCGAGCCACTGGTGGGCACCGAACCAGTTAGCACCCTCGCCAGTAAGGATGCAGAGGATGCTTTTAAAGAGAACTGGCCCGACATCGGGAGTGGTGTCAGAATGGAGGAGAGTTGGCGAGCTCTTACGCGGCGCTGGAGCAGAGACGGTCGCTTCTTCCCCCAGCAGTGACAGCACCTGGAGTCGGAGCAAGGAGTGCGCCCGTCACCGGCCCTGCAGCTGAGTCGTCCGGCCTCGTGGGGGAGTCTGCGGAGGCACACCAGTCCCCTCTGCCTGTACTCGTCACCGGCCCTGCACGGAGTCATCCGGCCTCGCTGAGGACCCGCAAGGGTACACCAGTTCCCGGCACCTGCACCCGTTCCCAGGCCAGCCGCCGCCCCGGTTCCCCTGCCTGACTGCAGTGAGCGCCGCCGAAAAGCCGGAGAGCCAGAGGTCCGTGAGCATGCCGTTTGACTGCGGGCACTAGGAGGTGCTCGCTGAAGAGGCCTACAACCGCGCCAGGGAGGAGTGGAGGCGCCGGGAGCAGGAAGCCCAAAGTCACCGCGAGCAATGTGAGGAAACAGCAGCTCCGCCAAGCGACAGCATGGAGAAAGACCTTGTAGATAAGAATAAGATGCGTCGCGACAAAGGTACGCTGAGAAGCCGCGCATAAGGGCGGTGCGGGACTTATAATTGAAGGGTGGAATGGGGGGCTTCATCCAGGGCCCGGGTTAACCTGGAGGTGTTTGTGAAACGCCGAGATGTGGAGGCCCACCTGCCCGAGGGACACCCGGAAAGGGGACCTGCTTATAGGGGACTGGTGACATACACCCGACACTGGTGGTTTAAGGGGTGGTATGCCCTTAACTCCCTCAGTGCTACCCCTCTCCCCTTGAACATGGGGATTCAACCAGTACCCCCGTGTCACAGGCCTCCACCACCCAGGTCTCTGTCAACGCCCCCACTCCGTGCTCCAATCAGCCTCTACCTCCCTCACTGGCCTCTTCTTCAGCTCCCCCATACAAAATGGTACAGGTTTCTGGCCCCTATGAATCACCCATTAGGCCTCCAGAGGTTCGGCCAATGAGAGATGTCGGCCTGCAAACCCGGCGTGCAACCCAGGAGGTCGCAACTCAAACAAGAATTGCTGCCCACAACCTGGTGTCTGTAAAATCCAGGAGGCACTACCTGGCAGTGGCCTCTGGGTCACATGATCTGGAGGAACTCCCCCGGGGGGGAACCCAGCGACCTCTAGTGCCTCCCCAAAAGCAAAGTAAATTGAAGCATTAGAGAACCCGGACAGGGTCATGACTGTAGATAAGTTATTATTATTGCGTTGAAATACCCCTTTTGGGTAACTGCACCTTGTTATTTTTCATGTCTGAGCTGCGTGGCTGAGGATCTCTGCCAGCCCAAAACTTTAATGTAAATTGTTTAGCACTTAGGTGCTCCATCTGGTTTACACAAAGCTTTTTACTACTACCTCTGAATTAAAACCCGTTTGGTGTGGCCGAAGGTGAGGTCTACTGAAAGAAAGTCTTGCAGCCCACCCAAGACCAACGTGGGAGGTTAGGATGCGGGGTCCTCCACAAGTACAAGTTTTATATGAATTCCAACGTCATTGCTATTTGCACTTTAATTGAATGTTATATTAAAAATGTTATTTATGCAACGTTTCACCTGAAGTGCCTCCCAAAAGGAAGATGAGTTTTGAAATTGTTTTCACCTGTTTTGTTGCATCATTATAAAAATTTATGTATGTTTTTGCCTCATATAATATCTTAACTCTATTACAGCCCGGGAGTGCTGTGTTTAACAAGGGGGGAATGTGCGCCCTGAGTGGTCCAGTCGCCACAGAGATGCTGCATCGCACCCAGCGGTGTGACATCTGACTCTCAGGTAAGGAGGAAGCACCCCATTGACTCCCACCACCTGCATCCAACATACACTAGGCTGTGAGCACAGGCGGACCCTTCGGGGGATGGTCTGACTCAGGCTGGTTAGAACAGGGTGTAGCTAGTGTTGGGGTGGAGCTTAGGCAGCACTTAGGCTGCGTGTCAGATTAGAGAACAGTTTGTGTCAGGCATTTAGTGAGTGGGTGCTGGACTGGCCTGCTGCTCCTTTGAGTTCACCTCAGGGAGCCTAGCTGAGAGAGCGAAAGGGTCCAGGGCGAGACAGCAGTTGGAGCTGTGCCCCCATCCTGAAGAAGGAAGGCCAGGCGAACATCGGGGAACGGTCCCTAGATTATCGGGAAAGTTCAGCTCCGCTAGTAACACCGACAACAGTGGTCACTTCACGGGCCACTAGCCACCATAATCCACCGTAAGGAAGCTTTGGGGTCAAGTACATGCAGAACATTTGCACTGGTCTGTTAACTGAAAGGGCCAATACTCCCTTGTCCGAGGGCTCTGTGGTGGCGTGGTGCATGGAAGTTAGGAGAGTTAGCACCTAGAGAAGAAGCCGGAAAGGAACATACTAAAAGGGAGTCTTTAGAATGCGACTAACTACCTGAGGTTGCTGGACCACTCTCTTGGGGACACAGCGCCCGGCTGGTATCTGTACCGTGGATAACAGACTGTGAGTTAAAACCTTGAAATTGCAACAGAACTGTTTCCCTGATTATTCCAGCGACGCACACTCCCCTCTGCCACATCCCTCTGCACCATTGCTACACCTATCATCCATCTGCCCTGGAGGATACAGTCTTACCTGTAGGAGACTTATCATCTAGCTGCACAACACCATCCCTTCCAGAGGACCTGCACAGCAGCACTGGTCACCCGACCAGGTGTAGCGCCGACGTCCCTGCCCCCTGCCAGGCAGGGACGCTGTTCCCCTGCAACAGCGTCCTCTGCTATGGCAGGACGTCACCCCCTTACCCGCACCCAGCGTCCTCCTTCCGTCTGCTGGGGCCGCGCGCTCCTTCCCTGCTTCTGGACTTAGGGCGCGCGCCCGCGCTGCGCTCCCCCGCTCTTAAAGGGGCCGCGCGCATTTTTCAAAAAGGTCCCCGGCCAATGCCGGAGGACTCCACCCTATATAAAGTACTTCCTCCTTAATGGAGGTGCCCGAGCAATGTTGTTGTTGCACTGTTTTACTCTGCTTCAGCCCTCAGGTGCCGTTACCAGTTACCTGCTGTTTCCTGCCCGTTTGCTGTCCGTACCTGTCCGCAAGCCTGCCTGGAGGTTCGGCCGTCACATGTGGTGACCATCAGCTATTCCAGAGACTCTCGCCGGCTCACTTGGGAGCGCTCATCTGCCATCTGACTGCAGTCCTACCCGGAGGTCCGGACGTCACATGCGGTGACCCTCGGGCTAATCCAGAGACTCTCGCCTGCTCACTTGGAGCGCTCATCTGCCATCTGACTGCAGCCCTACCCGGAGGTTTCGGACGTCTCATGCGGTGATCTCGGCTATTCCAGAGACTCTCGCTGCTCACTTGGGAGCATTCATCTGCCACCGTCCTGCTAGCCTACCGGGAGGCTCCACCATCTCAGGTCGTATATACCTGCCTGTCTTTCCAGAGACTGCCCCGGTCACTTGCCGTGACTCCCTGCCTACCTATCCAGAGACTGCCCCGGTCACTTGCCGTGACTCCCTGCCTACCTTTCCAGAGACTGCCCCGGTCACTTGCCGTGACTCCCTGCCTACTTATCCAGAGACTGCCTCGGTCACTTGCCGTGACTCCCTGCCCGTTTATCCAGAGACTGCCCCGGTCACTTGCCGTGAATACCTGTCCGTTTATCCAGAGACTGCCCCGGTCACTTGCCGTGACTACCTGTCCGTATATCAGAGACTGCCCCGCTCACTTGCCGTGACCCCTTCCCGTCTGTCCAGAGACTGTCCCTGTCACTTGCCGTGATTTCCTATCCGTCTACTCGGGCGCCACCCGCTCCTTTACAAGGAAAGCCTTCTTGTATAATAAAGCTCAGAGGTTCCGCCTACCAGACCCGTTACAGTTTGCTCGGGCCATGGAACCCGGTGGCACCCAAACCCCTTCGCTCTCGGACCTATGTCATGAACTATCTCGTCAGAGGTCTCAACAGGAGTCCATCCTGGGTCACTTACGGAATGTTAATTCCCGCCTGGACACCCTGACTACTTCACCAACAACCACCGTGGGCACCATGACTCGCAATCCGGCAGTCCCGCTGCTTACCAGTTCCGTGGTTTCCATTTCCCGGACCTCGACTCTCAGCTCCTCCTCGTGTTTGGAGGCGATCCAGCTCTGGCTCGGGTTTCATTAACCAGTGTACCCTGCATTTTGAACTCCTAGCACACCAGTTTAACTCGACCGGGCCAAAATTGCCTTCATCATGTCCCATCTCACGGAGAGGCTCTGGCCTGGCTTAATCCTCTATGGGAGAGGGAGGATCCTCTGGTGTCTGACCTGCCTGCTTTCCTCTCGGCCTTCCGGAAGGTATTTGACGAACCCGGACGGAAGACCTCCTCTGCATCATCTCTGCTGCGTCTCCGTCAGGAAAGTCTCACCGTTGGTCAAATATGCCATACGGTTCCATACCCTTGCCTCAGAGCTGGCTTGGGACAATGACGCTTGATATCGGTTTTCTGGGAGGGTCTGTCCGGCCGTATTAAAGACGAACTTGCCGGTGGGACATTCCAACCTCTCTCGATGACCTAATAACTCTTGCCACTCGAATTGATCTACGGTTCCAGGAGCGTGCAAAGAGGTCACCCGTGAAGTAAGGTTTCCTCGTCTAGCACCTTCTTTTCAGAGACCTATAACTCCTTCCGTTTCTCCCCAGATGCACAATGCTGAGCCTATGCAGGTTTGACCAGACCAAGATGGTCAAAGCCCGTCAGGACTTACGCCGTGCCGAAGGGAGTTGCTTCTACTGTGGCAGTAAGGAGCACCGGATCCGTACCTGTCCGGAGAGGTCGGGAAACGCCTGTGTCTAGGTTCGCTCGGAGAGGTCAACCTAGACAAGAATAAATCCTCTTCATCCCTGCTGCTGTCAGTCTCAATTCTTCTCGGTGAGAACCGTTATTCGAATTAAACCCAACTTGATTCTGGAGCAGCCGGGAATCTTGTTTCACAGGCTCTAGTGGAAAAATATCACATTTCTACCAGACCTCTGGTCGAACCAGTATCTGTTGCTGCTGTGGATGGGGGTCTCTACCACGTCCCATCCAACTTATCACTGAAGCTATAACCCTGCAGGTGGAATGCTGCATTCGGAGAGTATCTCGTTTCATGTTCTGCCTGGACTCTCTCACGCTTTCTTACTAGGTCTGCCTTGGCTCCAAAAGCATGCACCCGTGCTCGATGGCAGACTGGAGAGATCCTTCGCTGGGGACAGGACTGTCATAAAACGTGTTTGGTTCCTGTTCATCCCGTCCTCCTTCTCCTACACCAGCTAATCTACCAGGGCTCCTGATTCCATATTGGTCATTCGCTGATGTCTTTAATAAAAAGGAAGCTGAGACATTACCTCCTCACAGACCGTATGATTGCCCGATCGATCTACTACCCGGTACTACGCCTCCCCGTGGGCGTATTTACCCATTGTCTGCTGCTGAGACTAGGTCGATGTCCGAATATATCGAGGAGAATTTGGCCAAGGGATTCATCCGGAAATCTACCTCCCCAGCGGGAGCAGGTTTCTTCTTCGTCAAAAAGAAAGACGGCTCTCTCCGTCCCTGTATTGACTACAGAGGCCTAAACTTGATCACAGTGAAGAATAAGTACCCTCTTCCGCTCATTCCAGAATTGTTTGATCGTCTGAGGGGGGCTAGAATCTTCACCAAACTGGATCTTCGTGGAGCATATAACCTAGTCCGTATCCGTCAGGGAGATGAATGGAAGACGGCATTCAACACCCGAGACGGCCACTACGAGTATTTGGTGATGCCCTTTGGTCTCTGTAATGCTCCGGCAGTCTTTCAAGAGTTGGTCAATGACATATTCCGAGACCTTCTCTACTCCTGCGTTGTGGTGTACCTAGACGACATCTTGGTCTTCTCTCCGGATCTCCAGTCTCACCGGAGGGATGTTCGTCAGGTTCTGCTCAGGCTCAGGCAGAATCACCTCTTCGCCAAATACGAGAAGTGCCTCTTTGAGCAGACCTCGCTTCCGTTTTTGGGCTACATCATTTCTCAGACAGGCCTACGAATGGATCCGGAGAAACTATCTGCCATCGAGAAATGGCCATTCAGCGGTTCCTGGGATTCGCCAATTATTACCGCCTCTTCATACCGCACTTCTCTTCCCGGACTGCTCCAATCTCCGCGCTCACCCGCAAGGATGCAAAACCCCAAACAGTGGACGCCCGAAGCAGAAGAGGCCTTTCTGTCCTTAAAACAGGCCTTCTCTTCCGCTCCAGTGCTGCATCGCCCGGATGGCAACAAGCAGTTCTTCCTGGAGGTGGACGCTTCCTCTTCTGGAGCCGGAGCGGTACTTACGCAAAAATCTTCATCCGGGAGGATGGTATCTTGCGGCTTCTTCTCCAAACTCTTCTCCTCTTCTGAGCGCAATTACTCCATAGGAGACCGAGAGTTATTGGCCATCAAGCTGGCATTAGAGGAGTGGCGTTACCTACTCAAGGGGGCTCTTCATCCGGTAATCATTTACACTGACCACAAGAATCTGGCTTACCTCCAGCATGCCCAGAGGCTTAACCCTCGCCAAGCCCGGTGGTCCTTGTTTTTTGCCCGCTTCGATTTTTTATTACACTTTCGCCCAGCCGACAAGAACATCAAGGCGGATGCCTTGTCCCGGTCTTTCCTGGTGTCGGATCTCGAGGAGGAACCTAAACATATCATCGATCCCACCAGAGTGATGCAGGTGGCTCCCGTGAGTCTAAATCGTCTTCCTCCTGGTAAGACGTTCGTTTCGGAACCTGATCGGGAGAGGATCCTACACTGGGGTCATTCGTCTAAACTAGCTGGCCACGCTGGTCAGAAAAAGACCCTCCAGCTCATTACCCAGCATTACTGGTGGCCTACCTTGCACAAGGATGTAATAGACTTTGTTTCTGCCTGTGCCTCCTGTGCCCGCAACAAAGTTCCGAGACACCTGCCTGCCGGCCGTCTTCTCCCGCTTCCTGTACCCGCTGCCCCCTGGCAGCATATAGCCATGGACTTCATAACGGATCTGCCCATCTCTGCCGGTTGTACAGTCATTTGGGTGGTCGTTGACCGATTTTCCAAGATGGCTCACTTCATTCCCCTGCCAGGGCTTCCGTCAGCACCCAAGCTGGCTAAAGACTTTATCCGCCACATCTTCCGTCTTCATGGTCTGCCTCGTCACATTGTGTCGGATCGTGGGGTGCAGTTCACCTCACGTTTCTGGAGGGCCACTTGTAAGTTGCTAGACGTCACCCTGGATTTCTCCTCCGCTTACCACCCGCAGTCCAATGGACAAGTCGAGCGAATCAATCAGAATCTGACCAGTTATCTCCGGCACTTCGTTAATGCCCACCATTCTGACTGGGTGGATCTCCTGCCTTGGGCCGAATTCTCTTACAACAATCACGAGAGCGAATCTTCCTCCAAATCTCCGTTTTTTGTAGTCTTCGGTCAACACCCTCGGATCCCTGTTCCTGTCTCTATCTCTGTGGACAATCCAGCGGCAGAATCTTTGATTAAGGAATTTTCCTCCATATGGGAGAGTACCCGGTCCGCACTCATTCTGTCATCCGAGCGCATGAAAAGACATGCTGACAAAAAACGTCTGGATCCTCCTCAATTCCATCCTGGGGATAAGGTCTGGCTCTCGTCCAAGTCTGTCCGGCTCAAGATTCCTTCCTACAAGTTAGGTCCTCGGTTCATCGGTCCTTTTGAGATCATCAGTCAGATCAACCCAGTGTCCTATAAATTGAAACTCCCGGCCAATTTGCGGATTCCCAACTCCTTCCATGTATCTCTCCTCAAACCGGTGGTACTTAACTCTTTTGTCAAGTCTACAGGTACACCTCCTGCTCCAGTGTCTGCTGAAGATGAATTTGAGGTAGAGAACATTCTGGCCACAAAAAGGGTAGGAAGAAAGACCTATTTTCTGGTAGATTGGAAGGGGTTTGGTCCTGAGGAAGAGAACCTGGGAGCCTCGGGAGAACATCCATGCCCCTCTCATCCTAGCTAAATTTCTTTCTGGCCTAAAGAGGGGGGGGCATAGAGGGGGGGGTACTGTAGCGCCGACGTCCCTGCCCTGCCAGGCAGGGACGCTGTTCCCCCCTGCAGGGGAACAGCGTCCCCTGCTAGGCAGGGACGTCGCCCCCTTACCCGCACCCAGCGTCCTCCTTCCGTCCTGCTGGGGCCGCGCGCTCCTTCCCTGCTTCTGGACTTAGGGCGCGCGCCCGCGCGCTCCCCCGCTCTTAAAGGGGCCGCGCGCATTTTTCAAAAAGGTCCCCGGCCAATGCCGGAGGACTCCACCCTATATAAAGTACTTCCTCCTTAATGGAGGTGCCCGAGCAATGTTGTTGTTGCACTGTTTTACTCTGCTTCAGCCCTCAGGTGCCGTTACCAGTTACCTGCCTGTTTCCTGCCCGTTTGCTGTCCGTACCTGTCCGCAAGCCTGCCTGGAGGTTCGGCCGTCACATGTGGTGACCATCAGCTATTCCAGAGACTCTCGCCGGCTCACTTGGGAGCGCTCATCTGCCATCTGACTGCAGTCCTACCCGGAGGTCCGGACGTCACATGCGGTGACCCTCGGCTAATCCAGAGACTCTCGCCTGCTCACTTGGAGCGCTCATCTGCCATCTGACTGCAGCCCTACCCGGAGGTTCGGACGTCTCATGCGGTGATCCTCGGCTATTCCAGAGACTCTCGCCTGCTCACTTGGGAGCATTCATCTGCCACCGTCCTGCTAGCCTACCGGGAGGCTCCACCATCTCAGGTCGTATATACCTGCCTGTCTTTCCAGAGACTGCCCCGGTCACTTGCCGTGACTCCCTGCCTACTTATCCAGAGACTGCCCCGGTCACTTGCCGTGACTCCCTGCCTACCTATCCAGAGACTGCCCCGGTCACTTGCCGTGACTCCCTGCCTACCTTTCCAGAGACTGCCCCGGTCACTTGCCGTGACTCCCTGCCTACTTATCCAGAGACTGCCTCGGTCACTTGCCGTGACTCCCTGCCCGTTTATCCAGAGACTGCCCCGGTCACTTGCCGTGAATACCTGTCCGTTTATCCAGAGACTGCCCCGGTCACTTGCCGTGACTACCTGTCCGTATATCAGAGACTGCCCCGCTCACTTGCCGTGACCCCTTCCCGACTGTCCCTGTCACTTGCCGTGACTTCCTATCCGTCTCCCCGGGCGCCACCCGCTCCTTTACAAGGAAAGCCTTCTTGTATAATAAAGCTCAGAGGTTCCGCCTACCAGACCCGTTACACCAGGTACTACAGGTGGCGTCACGAATTACCATACGAACACTAATCCCTGTAAATATTCCCTTTTTGGTGAGCGCCCAGGGCCACGGACCGAGCCGTGGCTGCCCGTGACATCCCCCATAGAAGTCGACGGGCTCGGTGCCGAGTACCCCACGGCCCTGGCGGGCGGCTCAAATGTTTCCGGGCAAATCAGATCAATCAAACACAAAGCAAATTTTAGTAAATTAGCTCATCTCTATTTCATGCCAACCTTTTGCAGGAACTGTAACGATAACTATATCTGCAGTATACTGATGGGTTGAGTTTATAACAATTTAGGCAAAGGATTTCTATTTGCTTTTGAATTCTTGGAGGAATGAGAAGATCATAGTAAGAAATATGGATGTCATGGGAGGGAGGTCCCTGAACAGAACTTCCTGAGAGCGCAGTCAGACAGCCGTATGACATGGACGATGATCGCATTGTAGTGCACGGACTGGCAGGCAGCTCTCAGGACCCGACTGTGACAGCTGCGCAGAGGGAAATGTTGTCACGATCGGGTCAGGAGAGCTGCCGGCCAGCCCGAGCTTTGGGATACAATCATCGCCCGTGTTATACGATCAACTGACCCTAACACTCATGATGAGCAGACGCCAGTTGTCCATATATTATGCAGTTGGCCATTTATTTCATAAGCCATTTTGTAATACTACATTTCTCCTGTAGTGGCCGCTGCAGGGGAACTGTGTGATTGACTGCAGCTTCTCTTGATAAAAAGGCCGATTGAGGGGTTTCCAAATCCGAACCTGTGGTAGTCAGAAAAACAACATCTTTACCAATAGGGGGTGCCGAGATAGATGTTGCACTTGGACGCTTGTGCCCCTCTGACACATAAGAAGACACCAGTACTGAAAATCACACGTGTCCTGTCACAGACTCGCACTGGGGCTCTGGTGCTTCAAGTTATGTCTCTGATCCATTGTGTTCTGAATTGGGTGGTCTGTAGTCTAGGACCCACAGAAATCATAGAATAGACATAATGATGGACCCAGTGACTATTCTGTGTACTTGAGTTTTTTATGCCTTAATCATGTGAGACATTGTGTGAAGTAACACAATCACGGGCTGTGTTTCTTCTAAACAGAACTCAAGCTTCAGAAAATTGCAGCCCCCATGAAACAGCCCACTGTAGACTGACGTACAGCCATGTGTGGTACTGTGCTACACTAGCCAGCAATCATTCAGTACATGGCTTCCCTGCAAGAATGTGTTCAGGTGCAGCAGAGCTGAGCTTGTTGTATGATCTCAATTTCCAGCGATATAAGAATGTGTTACTAATAAGTTTACATGGGACTGCAGGTAAATTTACTATATTGTGATGAAAAAAGTCCCTGCATGCTCCTTTCTCAGAGCCTGTCTATGGCTACATTAACAGGGGCCGCTGAATTTATCAGACGACCTGACTTGATCTGTTTGCAGTTCCGTGTGCCCATCTGCAACTCAGACAATCGCAGGAGCCGCATGTGTTGTGACCCGCACCACAATTGTGGGTTACCAGGGATATGGGGTACTCGGAGCCGAGCCTGTAGATTTCTATAGGGAATGTCACTGGTAGCGTGGCTCGGTCCGTGTCCCTGGCGGTCAGGTGTTAAAGGGGTTTATTTACAGGGGATTTGGTAGATAACAGTTCGTGACGCCACCTGTAGTTTTCTAGTCACTAAGACCAGCGCTGCAGTAGATCTCTGAGGGGATGTTGTGGCAGCTAGATGACGGGTCCCCCACAGGTGGGACTGGTCCCTCAAAGTCTATGGTATTAATGATGTAGGGTGCAAATAAATGAATCAGTCTCACACCATCCAGCGTCTTTCCATACCTTTTACTTGTCAGATGATAAGGCAGGTCCCAGGGAGGCTGTTGGGGTGGAGGATGTGCTTCGAGATAACAGCTGAACAGGTTAGAGGCCTCCTTTACTTCCAAGATGATGAGTCCAACTAGCATAGAGCTAAGTTCACTCCGAATACTCCAGCTAACTCCATAGCTGTACTGCCCGGTCAGTTTTGTGGTCGGAGCCTTCCATTGAGAGAGCTGGTTGCTTACTGTTACCCTGCAGAGCTCAGAGCTCCCACTCTCCCTGACCCCTGTTACGTACCGACACTCCAAGGGCTTCTTTCTGCGACCTAAGGTCCAGTAAGACTCTGGTTTTTCTACCACTACGCCTGAAGCTGTAGCGGCACCTCGGTCCCCAGTGACCGGATAATTTGTGCAGGTATCCTATACCTAAGGCACTTCTCTGTTTCTTCCACTGCGCCCTTCGCCCTGTTCGCGCTTTTAGCATAAGCACTCCACACTTCCTAAGGTAATACAAGTTAATCCTTCCTTGCTTCTTCCTTGGAGCTCGTCGACAGAATCTCAGTATTCTCCTAGTTCAGGAGCACGTCGACTGAACTTCACTGTCCTTGGGACAGGCGACTGAAGTTTCTGCTGCTAACTCTTCTTTCCATCTAACGAGTCTGTCTGACTTTAGCTCAACCAGAGCTCTGACAGGAAATGCAATCTGCTCTCCTCTTCTCCTGCACAGACTGCACACTGGTGGGATCTGACTGACTGACTGACTCTCCCTGTGCAAAGACAGGAAACTGACTCTTCGACTCTCGACTCACTGAATGACACTTCCTTATATACCCTATGGGTGTGTCTAAAGTGTGTGATGGAGTGAATGGATATCGAGCATTAAACTGTTACCTCTCCGCACATTCTCCAGGGTACTGTGTGCCTTACACACAGGGCTACACATTCCCCCTTGGTAAAATACAGCACTCCCGGGCTGTGAAATATAAGAAGAAGACATTTTGTTTTGCATTAACAATAAACATGAAACTCTTCCCATCCGGGAGGTACGAAATTCTTAAACGTTGCATTTTGTACAATGGACATAGAAAAATACAAAAACATACTTTCAATAAATATGTCATATCAAACAGTATTCTTGTGAAGGACCCGCACCAAACCTTCAACGTGGGTCCTGGGTGGGCTGCAGGACATCTGACTGCAGACCTCGCTCAGTGCCACACCATACGGGTTTTATGTTCAGAGGTAGTGAATTGTTACAGTTAATATAGAACCACGAGAATGCATAAAGTGCAACTATTTACATTATCAGTTCTGGGGCTGGCATAGTCCACAGCCTCGAAGTCCATTATTCCTCCTATTTAGTAATGCACAATACCATAACAATACTTTTTACAATATTCACATAAGGTAACCTTTTTCTAGGTTAAATTACATTATTTTGCTAGAATTACTGTTGATATCGAATAGGTATCTTCCCTTTCGTGGTTCGCTCTGATCTACGTGGAGTAGCTTCAGGTATATTAGTCTGTGATCTACCTGCTCTGCGTAACGGCAAACTATAGAACTGTCTCAATCTTTCTATGGATCTGGCAAGCGTACTGATGGCTGGGTGGTGTGAGTCAGCTTCACCAGGGGATCCCATAGCATGGGGCGCTGCTTCTGATGGTCCTTCTTGAGATTCTGTAGGCTGAGGTGTTACTGGAATAGGTAACTCCTGAACTGGCTCAACTGGCACCATGGGCACAACTGGAGGTAGAACTTCCTCTTGTGGCTGATAAAACTGCAACACCGGAATGATTACAGCATCTCCCAGTCTGGGCCAATCCGCAGGGAAATCTCCCAGATCCGTGTGTATGACCTCTTCTTTTCTTTCTTCTCAATTGACGACAGAGTTCTCTTCACGAAGCTTTAAGGGTTCTGGGCACAATTTCAAATGGTCTCTGGACACAGTGGATATTGTTCTTCCTCCGTCCTTACTGATGATACAAACTTTTCTGTTGTCATATTTGGAATCTTGTACGACGTAGGGTTCTTGTTCCCACTGGTTATCCAATTTGTGCATCTTCCTTTTTCTTTTCAATACCACTTCTCCAGGCATCAAAGGCTTGGCAGGAGCATTCCTGTTGTAAATATCTTCCTGTTTTTCCCGTACCTTGTTGAGACTTTCCTCTACACAGACTTGCACTCGTCTGTATTGCTCTTGCCGATTGATGTCCCAGTTTTCAACGGCGTCATCTGCCTCCGGTTCTACCACTCCAAGTTCTAAATCCATTGGTAGTCTTCCGGGCCTTGCTCTCATAAGATAGGCTGGAGTGCAGTTAGTGGAACTTACAGGTATATGGTTATACAAGTCAACCAAATCAGGTAGTAAGTCCGGCCACCGATTTCTGTCTTCCAACGGTATAGACTTCAACAAATCAAGGACAATGTGGTTCATTTTCTCGCAAAGGCCGTTGGTTTGAGGATGGTATGGTGTTGTTCTAATTTTCTTACACCCATACATGTGACAGAATTCCTTGAATAGGTCAGCCTCGAAAGCAGGTCCTTGATCAGTTAATACTTGCTCCGGATACCCGTGCGGTCTGCAGAAGCTTGCTTGAAAGGTTCTTGCTGCCGTCACTGCTGTCTGATCCTTAACTGGAAACAACCACCAGAAATCTAGAGTAATGGTCCACCATGGTCAAGGCGTATGAGTATCCCGATCTACTTGGCGACAATTTGACGTGGTCCAAGGCCACAATCTCCAAGGGACGAGTCGTCCGGATAGGCTGCAGGGGTGCCTTCTGACTACCGTAGTCCTTTCTTCTGAGACCACAGGGTCCACAGTTCCGACACCACCTCTCGATGGAGCTGCGCATCCCTACCCAGTAGAATCGGCACCTCAACAGGGTCTCCAGCTTTCTCCAGCCAAAGTGTCCTGCTTGATCGTGGTATGCTTCCAGCACCATTTGGACGTCTGCCTTGGGGACCACTATCTGCCAGACCATCTCATGGGTCCTGGGGTTGACGTATCTCCTGCACAACTTCTCACGGTATAGGAACAATCGGCTTCTCTCGTTCCACAGGAGCTTTGCTGACATAGGTGCATCTTTTTCCAAGGAGGAACCTTCTTGTCGTAACAACTCCTTGATACGGCTGACCACTGGATCGCTGTCCTGAGTCTCTTTCCAGCTGTGATGGGGTAAGGGATTTAACGTTGCACCATACTGCTTTCTGTAGACTCGCTGCTCGTGGACTACCCCATTTCGATGGAACGCAGGTAGCTCAATTTCTTCCAGGTCGTCCGATTCTTCTTCCGTGTCAGATTCATGCGGCATTCGGGACAATGCGTCAGCATTAGCATTCTTTCGGCCTGCCCGGTACTTGATGGTAAACTGGTAATTGGACAACCGAGCCATCCAACGCTGCTCCATGGCGCCCAGCTTGGCGGTTTCCAGATGCGTTAAGGGGTTGTTGTCTGTAAACGCAGTGAACTGGTTGGAGGCCAGATAGTGCTTAAATCTTTCAGTAATGGCCCAGACCAGCGCCAGAAACTCCAGCTTGAAGCTGCTATAATTTTCCGGATTCCTCTCAGTTGGTCTGAGTTTTCTGCTGGCATATGCAATGACTTTTTCTTGGCCATTCTGCTTCTGACTGAGAACTGCTCCTAAACCTTCATTACTTGCATCGGTGTACAGCAGGAACGGTTGGCTGTAATCAGGATAGGTCAAGATCTCATCACCTGTAAGGATCTCTTTCATCTTTTGGAATGCTTCAGCCTGTTCCTTACCCCAATTAAAAGGAGGGTTTCTGCTCTTTAGGGATTGTCCTACTAGGAGGTCCTGTAAAGGGGCTGCCTTCTTCGTGTAATCTTTCACGAACCTTCTGTAGTAACCCGTGAGTCCCAGGAACTGTCGCACTTCCTTGAGGTTCTTCGGCTCCGGCCACTTCTGGATGGCAGTGACTTTCTCTGGGTCCGGCGCTACTCCTTCCGAACTGACGATGTGCCCCAAGTATTGTACCTTCTGCTTGAGTAGATGGCATTTTGAGGGTTTCAACTTCATCCCGTACCGGGACAGGGACTCAAACACTTCTGCCAGGTGCTTCAGATGGTCCTCATATGTCTTGGAGTACACGATGACGTCGTCTAGGTATAGCAGCACGGTTTCAAAATTGAGATGTCCCAGACAGTTCTCCATCACTCTCTGAAATGTTCCTGGGGCACTGCTGAGCCCAAACGGCATTCTGTCGAACTCACAGAGCCCCATTGGGGTGGTGAAAGCCGTTTTCTCACGATCCTCCTCAGCCACAGCCACTTGCCAGTACCCACTAGTCAGATCGAGGGTAGAAAAGTAGTTAGCCGTTTTCAGAGCAGCTAATGATTCCTCTATACGTGGTAGCGGGTATGCATCTTTATGTGTTATGCGGTTCACCTGCCTGTAATCCACACACATTCTCAAGCTACCATCTTTTTTTCTAACCAGGACTAGAGGTGCTGCCCAGGGACTACAACTATCCCTGATTACTCCGGCTTCTTTCATATCTCGCAACATTTCTTTAGCCTTCTGATAATGGGCTGGGGGTATAGGCCTGTACCGCTCCTTGATGGGAGGATGACTGCCTGTAGGGATATGATGTTGTACTCCCTTAATTATCCCAAAATCAAGTGGGTGCTTGCTAAACACTTGAGCGTACTCTTGTACCACCCGTAATACCCCTTGCTTCTGATGAGCGGGAGTGGTGTCCGTCCCAACATGGAGTTGTTGACACCATTCCGCCACCTGGGTTGCCGGGTCATTGTCCTCCGCTACTTGGCGGGAGTCTAAGGACTCAGCCGGGAGAATAGAATTATTGTCGACAGCATGTAGTTTAGCAATGGTTGCATAACGGGGTAAGTTTACCTCATCATCTCCCCAGTTGAGAAGCCGTACCGGTACTCTTCCATTCACCACTTCCACTACTCCCCTAGCAGTCATAAGTGTAGGTCTATGTTCTGAATGGTGGGGTTCTACTACAGCTTGGTAGTTCTGTCCTCTCAGACCTATGGCTGCCCTGCACCAGATTATCATTTCACTCATTGGGGGTATCACAATAGGATTCGAGTCGGTGACCCGTACATTACCAATTTCGCCGTCTGTAAGCTTCGCTTGCTGCTGACACATCAGGGCCCGGATCTCTCTCTGGATCACTCCCTTCTGCCTTGGTCTGGCAATTTCAGCGAGCTGTTGGAGTAAGAACACAACTTCTCCCAGACAGTTACTGATAATGTTAGTACCCAAAATTATATTTAAACCGTTCTCTTCATTTACAGTCTTTACTACTAGAAGCCCCTGGTCTTTCAACTCCTCTCTGCCCACTTTCACATCCACACATTTTGTCCCGAGTACTTCTATAGGAAGACCATTAGAAGCATATACGGTAAAGTCATGGCTCGGGGGTTTAAGACTGTCCATTGACCAGAACTTAGTATATAGGGCATCAGGTATTATGGTCACCTGAGACCCAGTGTCTAACAATGCCGGAACTGCAATACCATCTAGAATGATAGACAGGTAGGGTCGCCCACCCACATACCTGCGGTTCCAGTCTAGGGGGCCTGACGGATCTCCTCCTGGGTGTTGGCCCTCGGACCCAGGTTCTGCCCGTTTAAAGGACACTGTGGAGACATATGACCTTTCCGGTTGCAACGGTAACAGGTGATCTCCCGACGAGGAGGGTGTTGATCAGAGGTCGCTCCTGGGGGTGGCGTTGTCCTCCTCCGGGGGGGGCGACGTCTTCCTTCTTCTCCGGTTCATCCACGGGACGTCTTCTGGGCAGTCAGCTAATAAGATCTTCCCTTCTTCTTCTTTCCGCAGCTGCAGGGCACTCATCACAGCAGCCAGATTTTTAGTCAGCTGGCGCACCTCTGAGCGCAGACAGTCCAATTCACTAGGGGTTGTCGCCTGCGTTTTGGCTTCTGCCACTAGCGGGGAAAAGGGGGGTACTGCCGGTTCCAGAGTGACTTCACCCTGGTGATGTTGGGTGGCCACCTCAGGTTTGCCCAGGGGTCGCAGCCCTTTTATTGCCATGTCCTTTAGGGCATCAAAGGTAGCATCAGGATGATCTAAGGACCACCAGTTTACAGTTCTGCGTTCCTCTTGGGATCTCAATCCCTGTACAAATTGCTCTTTCAGCATCTTATTTTCGTCAATAGCATTTATATTATTAATCTGCTTAAGGGCTCTCAGGGCTCCTTGTAGTCGGCAAGCGTAGTCCCTGATGCTGTCACCTGGCTGCTGTGAACAGTGGTAGAAGGCCATCCGGAGATCCGTTTCTGTGCGGTCTTCAAATATGGCATGTAGCTTAAGGAGGATCGCAGGTACCGACTCCTGATCAACGGTATCCCAAGTCTCCACTTCCCTCTCAGCAGCGCCAGTTAGCTGCCCTATCAGCACAGCAGCTTTCTGTCTCTCAGGCATGGAGTACATTTCTAGGATGCTGCATAACTTCCGCTTGAATCCTGCTAAAGTGCCTGGCTCACCGCTGTACTGGGGAAGCCATTTCGCCCCAGGCATATATGGGAGCGTTAGTGGCATGATCGGGACTACCGGACTGGGTGCTGGGCCTGCACCCCCATCTGGCGCTACAATGCCACGCAGTGCGGGGTCGGGGCCTCCGGCTGGGGCCGCACTGTCGGCCGGTTGTTGTGACATATTAGTGCCCCCTTGGTTAAACGGAGCCTACCGGTTTCAGAAGCTACTATTTCACAGGCACAGCAGTGGGAACAGGACCTTCGTCGCAGGCGCTCTGATGTCAGAGCGTCCACTTCCTGTCGCAGGAACTGCCGCTGAGTCAGAGCCGGGGGCGTGACCAAGACTTTGCGCGCTCTTTCAGGTACGCCCACCTTCTTCTCCAGCGCCTTAGGCGCGAATATGACGGCAAATATGGCGGTATTTGGCGCCAAACAACAGCAACAGTCTTTTTCACCAAAACACTCCACAGGCACACAGGGCTCGCAATGCTGCAAGTTTCGGATCCTGTTCGTGACGCCAAGTTGTGTTGTGACCCGCACCACAATTGTGGGTTACCAGGGATATGGGGTACTCGGAGCCGAGCCTGTAGATTTCTATAGGGAATGTCACTGGTAGCGTGGCTCGGTCCGTGTCCCTGGCGGTCAGGCGTTAAAGGGGTTTATTTACAGGGGATTTGGTAGATAACAGTTCGTGACGCCACCTGTAGTTTTCTAGTCACTAAGACCAGCGCTGCAGTAGATCTCTGAGGGATGTTGTGGCAGCTAGATGACGGGTCCCCCACAGGTGGGACTGGTCCCTCAAAGTCTATGGTATTAATGATGTAGGGTGCAAATAAATGAATCAGTCTCACACCATCCAGCATCTTTCCATACCTTTTACTTGTCAGATGATAAGGCAGGTCCCAGGGAGGCTGTTGGGGTGGAGGATGTGCTTCGAGATAACAGCTGAACAGGTTAGAGGCCTCCTTTACTTCCAAGATGATGAGTCCAACTAGCATAGAGCTAAGTTCACTCCGAATACTCCAGCTAACTCCATAGCTGTACTGCCCGGTCAGTTTTGTGGTCGGAGCCTTCCATTGAGAGAGCTGGTTGCTTACTGTTACCCTGCAGAGCTCAGAGCTCCCACTCTCCCTGACCCCTGTTACGTACCGACACTCCAAGGGCTTCTTTCTGCGACCTAAGGTCCAGTAAGACTCTGGTTTTTCTACCACTACGCCTGAAGCTGTAGCGGCACCTCGGTCCCCAGTGACCGGATAATTTGTGCAGGTATCCTATACCTAAGGCACTTCTCTGTTTCTTCCACTGCGCCCTTCGCCCTGTTCGCGCTTTTAGCATAAGCACTCCACACTTCCTAAGGTAATACAAGTTAATCCTTCCTTGCTTCTTCCTTGGAGCTCGTCGACAGAATCTCAGTATTCTCCTAGTTCAGGAGCACGTCGACTGAACTTCACTGTCCTTGGGACAGGCGACTGAAGTTTCTGCTGCTAACTCTTCTTTCCATCTAACGAGTCTGTCTGACTTTAGCTCAACCAGAGCTCTGACAGGAAATGCAATCTGCTCTCCTCTCCTTCTGCACAGACTGCACACTGGTGGGATCTGACTGACTGACTGACTCTCCCTGTGCAAAGACAGGAAACTGACTCTTCGACTCTCGACTCACTGAATGACACTTCCTTATATACCCTATGGGTGTGTCTAAAGTGTGTGATGGAGTGAATGGATATCGAGCATTAAACTGTTACCTCTCCGCACATTCTCCAGGGTACTGTGTGCCTTACACACAGGGCTACAAACATGCTAGTTACATACACTAGTCTGGTCCATATATCAAACGTGTACACTGATTCAGAGTTATAGCATTTATTATACTCCAGAGCTGCATTCAAACTTCTGCAGACTTTGAAGCTGAAGGTGCTGAAAGTTCCTTTCTTGCTCAATGTTTGTACAGATTTGGATTCTGGCAAGTGTCTCCTTTAAGGCCGGGATCACACATGCGAGGTATATGGCTGAGTCTCGCATGTTAATACCCTGATGCCGGCCTCGGGGGTGGAGCGTGCCGCCACATAGCAATACATGGAGCTGCATGCTCTGCTCCAAAGGCCGGCATCAGTGCCGGGTATTAACATGCGAGACTCGGCTGTATTACTCGCATGTGTACAGTCATTTTCTGAAAGCGCAGTGAATATTCATTTCTCTTTAGCACCGGGCACAAGCTTTAGCCGCAGCCACCAGCTCCTGCCTCTGTGACCCCCTGCTCCCCCTCGCCGTCTTTCTGGGACAATGACTCGTGTATAAGCTGAGGGTGGGGGGGCATTTTCAGCACAAAAAAATGTGCTGAAAAACTCAGCTTATACACGAGTATATACGGTAATATATGTATGCAGTGTCACTACCAGCAGAATAATGAGTGCAGCTCTGAAGTATAATACCAAGAATCACTATAAGGTAGGTACGTAGTGACTCCAGCAGCAAAATAGGGAGTTCAGGATTATAGTGCAGGAAGTATCTCATGATCAGTACAAGATAAGTAATGTATGTAGACCGTGACTCCATCAGCAGAATAATGAGTGAGGCTCTGGGGTACAGTGCATAATACAGGCTGTAACTAAAAGTCATTACAAAGTAATGCATTGAATGTACATAATGGCTCAACCAGCAGATTTGTGAGTGCAGCTCTAGAGTATAATACAGATAACCACAATCTTTACAAGGTAAATAATTTAGTGAATGTACACAGTGACCAAACTTTTTACACTGATTAAATCTACTTTCAAGAAAAGTCTTTACACAGGACTGTAGGTAAAGCTAATGAATTACTCATACATTTTTTCGAGACACTATTTCAACTTTTACGCAAATTCCTCTGTCTGTCTTCAATTCTTAGGACTTCTTTAAAAGCTCCCATTCTATAAGGCTTAAAGGAAACCTGTCGTGTCAAAAAACGCTATAAACTTGCAGGTACGGGGCTAATCTGCAGTTTAATAGTATTCTGACGCTGCGCTGCCGCCGCACCAAACGCCTGACTCACCGGAGGAAATTAAGTTTATTCTTCCGGGCAGCCTCTGGCTTTCAGTCAACGCTCAGTATATAGGGCGCAGGGGCTGGAACCACTCCCCAGCACTTACTAATAGCCGGCTCCGTACAGATGCATTGCCCAGCTAGCTGTCAGTCAGTGCCGGGGCATGGTTACAGTTGCTGCCCATTATGTACTGAGTGGTGACTGAAAGCCAGACTCTGCCGGGAAGAATAAAGTTCATATCCACCTGGTACCCGGGCCTTCAGTTTGGCAGCCGCACAGCTTAAGAACACTATTATTCTGCAGACTAACCCGAGTTCTACAGGTTATAGCTTTTTTTGACACGGCAGGTTCCCTTTAAGATGTCTATGAATAGCATAAATATCTATTCATATGAACTGGGGCAACTGTAAAGTTCCCATACACAATATAAAGCTGTTGGATGAATGATGGTTCTGCTGATTGTATGGCCAGCAGCTATTTCTTCAGACTCTTCCAGACACAGGAGCACTAGCTCTGCCGAGCGTTCCTGTGTTCTCTATGAGAAAGCAGCTGTCAGACTCCCCTGGCGTCTTATCTTGCGGAGAAGGAAATGTTCGACAGTCCAAATCAGACAAACTGGTCCCTGACCTCCCCAACATTATTGGTCAGGGGACAGTTTGGAGGCCCCCATAAACATTATACTGTTGTCCGAGCCCACCCGTATTGCAAATAACCGTCAACATTTAGACTAATGTGTATGAGGGCCTAATACTCCTTATATGGTGGCTTCAATCTGAAATGGGTATTGCATCTAAAGACGTTTTATGCCATAGTCACAGGATATGTCTAAGAGATAGGTAAGACACACCTCTGGGTTTTTCCATAAATCCTGTGGACTAAACCATGTGCACCAGTCCGGTTGTAGACAAAGAGAGCTGCAGTGCTGATCACCATGTCTTCATGGGGCAACCTTAGGCTAATGTGTATGGACTGTAGACATGTCTACCAGGTCTTCCTGCTGAAGATGTGCATACATATAAGAGTGCAGTTGATGAAAATGGATGATTTCATTTATAAGAAATAATCATTTCAGCCAACCAAGATTATCTGAAATGCAGCTGGCAATGTTGAACGTTTAATACGAAAGTCAGAAGAAAGTCTTTGCTTGAAAGAATATTCCCTGAAGGATCATTCATCCTTCACCCAGTATTATTGTGTGACCAGTTTAAAAGACTGCAATGACCAATATGAACTAAAAGGTGTATGACTGCATCTGCACAACGACCGCTCACCAGACAGACGATTTCTCAATGGTTACTCAAGCATCAAACTACTTTTATCTAATCTGTTGGATTGATGTAGAGAATAATGTAGACCAAGAAGGATGTCCTAGAAACCCTTCCTTCCATGTGCTTGTATCCTGTCCCGCTGTTACAGCAGTCTCCGGCGGGCGGCCCAGGCTATAATTCTTTGCTCTCTATGTGGAATAGTTCATTTATCTGTCCGCCTCTTTGCTACTCATCCTACGTTTCAAGTGGTGCTTGTACAGTCTTGTGGTTTTATGGTGGTTGAGTTTAGGGTTATTTGCAGTTTTACTGTCACCCCAAGGCACGGCTCCCACTATGTAGGATAAAAGCTTTTCCTCTACAGAAGATTCTTCCTTCCACCCAGCTTTTCCTTTAACCAAAACCATCTGTGCTCAATATGTTTCTCCTACTGGAGTTTACAGTATGAGGATGGGCGGCCCTGCTATCTTCTGCACAGACAGGAAGGCGTCCTCTTAAATACTCCGGCTTGGTTGGTCTGCTGGGTTCATAAAGATGATTCCAGTAGATGAAGGCGTTTTATGAGTTGGGAGATGGGGGGGACTGGAGATGTTAGAGAACTTTGCCTGAAGGCAAAGAGGGCAGCCATGCTGGGACCTGGCCGGGATGGTATGTGAGGCTCTAACTAGACACAGGCATATGTAAAAAAAAAATTAAAAATTAAAAAAAATACAATTGCATCCTGGCAATGGAAATGTATGAGAAATGTGCTGGATAATGCATGTGATACGGACTACCATGCCATTACCGTTATCATTACTGATTAATTAGTACTGCCATAGTCACATGACAGACTATGGCTGCCATACCTCCCAGCCTTCAAAGATAAGAAAGAGGGACTCGTACTACTGTGTACATAGCAAGCCAGAAATTTCATTTTATACTAAGCCATCCCCCAACATGAATATTG
>JARQOD010000004.1:562212314-562228569 GCA_033576555.1 Oophaga sylvatica
TGATATTCTGTAAAAGGTACAGGCAGTGGACTGCTGAGGACCCCATAAAGTTTACCCCATAAAGTTGGAGGAAAAGTTGCAAAATCTGGAAGAGAGGTTATCTACATTGAAGACCATTAAGGAAGGTGAAGAGTACTTAGACAGAGCAGAATTATCTCTTCATGGTACAGAAAGAGAAGAAATTCGAAGTGCAACTGAAGAAACAGAGGAATGGAAGCATGTGACCCAGAGAAGCAGGAGGATCAGGAGGCAGTCAGCACCAATTCTGCTCAGGAACCAATACCAGGCTCTTACACAGGAGAACGATGAAGAAATACATCAGGATAAGACTTTGCCCACAAACAACCTTGTACGCCCTCAGAGTCCTCCTGAATGGAGAAAGAAAACTGTTGTGAAGAAGAAACGAAGAGTTGTTGTCATGGGCGATTCCCTGTTGAGAGGAACAGAGGCCGCTATCTGCAGACCGGATATAACCTCAAGAGAAATGTGCTGTCTTCCAGGTGCAAAAATTAAAGATGTGTCTGACAGGATATCAGGACTCTTCAGACCTAAAGATGACTACCCATTCCTGCTAATACATGTGGGGACAAATGACACCGCTAGATACGACCTGGAAACCATCTGCAGTGACTTTGAAAACTTAGGTAAGAAAGTGAAAGAACTGGGAGCGCAGGTGGTCTTCTCTTCCATCCTCCCAGTGGATGGCCATGGAACAAGGAGGTGGAATAAGATTCTGCAGGTGAACAACTGGCTACGTCGATGGTGCCGTCAGCAAGGATTTGGATTTCTGGATCGCGGAGTGAATTACCTATACGATGGAATACTTGCTAGAGATGGGGTGCACCTTACGAAGACTGGAAAACATGTATTTGGAAGTCGCCTTGCTACACTCATCAGGAGAGCTTTAAACTAGAACAATGTGGGAAGGGAAGCAAAACGCCAGCAAAAGCCATACACCTGACAAATAGTATTGAGATTTCTGCTATTAGAAGTGAAGGGGATGAACAAAGACAAAAAAATTTACATAATAAAAATATTGAAGAAAGAGAAACCAATCACAAACTAAAGTGTTTCTATACGAATGCACAAAGCATGGGCAACAAACAAGGAGAACTGGAGCTACTAACGCAGGAGAAGAAATATGATGTCATTCGAATCACTGAGACTTGGTGGGACGATACACATGATTGGAATACAAGGCTAGAAGGATACAACTTATTTGCAAGAAACAGACTTGATAAACGAGGAGGAGATGTTGCATTGTATGTTAGAAAAGCGTATATCTGCACAGAGATTGACGCTTCAGAGACTGGTAGTTCTGTGGAAACTGTTTGGGTAAGAATACAAGGACAGAACAATGGAAAGGACACCATTGTAGGCATTTACTACAGGCCGCCTGTGCAAGCTGAAGATATGGATGAACTCTTTATGCATCAAATGGCCAAGTTCTCCAAAAAATATGACATAGTGGTCATGGGAGATTTCAACTATCCAGACATTTGTTGGGAATCTCTCTCAGGCAAAACTAACAGGTCAAGGAAATTCTTATCCTCTCTTGCTGACAACTTTATCTTCCAAAAGGTAATGGAGAAAACAAGGGGATCTGCTACCTTGGAACTAATCCTCATAAACAGGGAGGAAATGGTGGAGGAGGTAAGAGTGGCTGGGACTCTAGGAGGTAGTGACCATGCTATTTTAGAATTTTGGATAACAAGAGGAGGAAAACCTGTGAAGACTCAGACGTCAAGGTTAGATTTCAGAAAGGCAGATTTTAAGGAACTCAGAAAGAGAATTGGAGGGATCCAATGGCTGGATATCCTTAAGGACAAAAATGTCCAGGAAGGATGGAAAATCTTGAAAAATGAGATTCTCAAAGCACAATCGTTAACAATTCCGAAAAGAGGGAAGAATGGGAAGCATTTAAGGAAACCAGGATGGATGAACATAGAACTTAAACACATGCTAAAAAGGAAGAAAGAAATGTTTATCAAATGGAAAGAGGGAGGCATATCTAAAGAAGAATATAATGCCGTCTGCAGAACCTGCAGGGCACAAATCAGATTATCTAAAGCTGACAATGAATTAAGGCTTGCAAGTGACGTCAAAAGCAACAAAAAAGGATTTTGGGGATACGTCAAAAGTAAAAGAAAAGTCAAAGATGCTATAGGATTTTTACAGGATGAAAATGATGAAATGGTAAGTCAGGATGTTGAGAAGGCTGAACTTTTAAATTCCTATTTTGCATCTGTTTTCTCTCAGAAAGGAAATGTAACATCAACTGATCTTTACTGTCCTATTAAAGGAATAGAAGAATCCAGGATATCTATAAACAGAAAGACAGTGAGGAAACACTTAGCTAACATAAATGAATTCAAGTCTCCAGGTCCAGATGAATTACACCCCAGGGTACTGAAGGAGATAGCAGAAGAAATTCTTGAACCACTGTCCATAATCTTTGAAAATTCTTGGAGAACAGAGAAGTCCCAGAAGACTGGAGAAGAGCAAATGTTGTTCCTATCTTCAAAAAGGGAAGAAGGTGGACCCAGGGAACTACAGGCCGGTGAGTCTGACTTCTATACCAGGAAAGATCTTTGAACAAATTATTAAAGAACATGTATGCAAGTACCTGGATAAGAATGAAGTGATTAAACAGAGTCAGCATGGGTTTGTAACTAATAAGTCATGTCAGACTAACTTAATTTCCTTCTATGACAGAATCACTGACTGGGTGGATCAGGGAAATGCTGTAGATATAGTATATCTTGACTTCAGCAAAGCATTTGACAAAATATCTCACACAATCCTTATTGAAAAAATGACTAAGTATGGAATGGACAAGGCAACTGTTAGGTGGATTCATAACTGGCTTAGTGATCGGACCCAAAGAGTGGTTGTAAATGGCTGCACATCCAGTTGGAAGAATGTCTCAAGTGGGGTACCACAAGGCTCTGTTTTGGGCCCTGTATTGTTCAACATCTTTATCAATGATTTAGATGAAGGAATTGAGGGTAAACTGATCAAATTTGCTGATGACACAAAGCTAGGAGGGGTAGCTAATACTAGAGAAGAGAGAGAGAGGATTCAAAAAGATATAAATAAACTGGAGCAGTGGGCAGCAACTAACAGAATGGTTTTTAACAGGGAAAAATGCAAAGTACTATATCTGGGCAATAAAAATGAAAAAAGCATATACAAAATGGGAGGAATAGGGCTAAGTAACAGCACATGTGAAAAAGACTTGGGTATACTAATTGATCACAGACTTAACATGAGTCAACAGTGTGATGCAGCAGCAAAAAAGGCAAATGCAATTCTAGGATGTATCAGCAGAAGCATACAGTCTAGATCACGTGAGGTCATTATTGCCCTCTACTCCTCTTTGGTCAGACCTCATCTGGAATACTGTGTCCAGTTTTGGGCACCACATTTTAAAAAAGACATCAACAAACTGGAGCAAGTTCAGAGAAGAGCCACCAGAATGGTGACCGGTCTGCAAACCATGTCCTATGAGGAACGGTTGCAGGATTTGGGAATGTTTAGCTTGCAAAAAAGAAGACTGAGAGGAGACTTAATAGCTGTCTACAAATATCTCAAGGGCTGTCACATTGTAGAAGGATCATCTTTATTCTCATTTGCACAAGGAAAGACTAGAAGCAATGGGATGAAACTGAATGGGAGGAGACACAGATTAGATATTAGAAAAAACTTTTTGACAGTTAGGGTGATCAATGAGTGGAACAGGCTGCCACAAGAGGTGGTGAGTTCTCCTTCAATGGAAGTCTTCAAACAGAGGCTGGATAGACATCTGTCTGGGATGATTTAGAGAATCCTGCTTTGAGCAGGGGGTTGGACCAGAAGGCCCAGGAGGTCCCTTCCAACTCTACCATTCTATGATTCTATGATTCTATGAAAGTTATTTTCTCTGATGAATCCCCTTTTTGATTGTTTGGGACATCAGGAAAACGCTTCATTCTGAGAAGACAAGGTAAGCGCTACCACCAGTCTTGTGTCATGCCAACTGTTAAGCATCCTGAAACCATTCATGTGTGGGGTTGCTTCTCAGCCAAGGGAATCGGCTCTCTCACAGCCTTGCCTAAAAACAAAGCCATGAATAAAGAATGGTACCAGAATGTCCTCCAAGAGCAACTTCTCCCAAGCCTCCAAGAGCAGTTTGGCGATCAACAATGCCTTTTCCAGCATGAAGGAGCACCTTGCCATAAAGCAAAGGTGATAACTAAATGGCTCAGGGAACAAAACATAGAGATTTTGGGTCCATGGCCTGGAAACTCCCCAGATCTTAATCCCATTGAGAACTTGTGGTCAATCATCAAGAGACGGGTGGACAAACAAAAACCTAAAAATTCTGACAAAATGAAAGCATTGATTGTGCAAGAATGGACTGCTATCAGTCAGGATTTGGTCCAGAAGTTGATTGAGAGCATGCCAGGAGAGAATTGCAGAGGTCCTGAAGAAGAAGGGTCAACACTGCAAATATTGACTTGCTGCATTAACTCATTCTAACTGTCAATATAAGCTTTTGTTACTCATATGTTTGCAATTATTATATTTCTGTCTGTGATAAAAACATCTGTCAAACACACATAAAAACCAGAGGGCAGCAGATCATGTGAAAATATAATATTTGTGTCATTCTCAAAACTTTTGGCCATGACTGTACACTCTATATACCGCACACGATATGTATGACCCTGTATACACCATATACTACATTCTATATACCGCACACGATGTGTATGACCTGTATACACCATATACTACACTCTATATACTGCACACGATGTGTATGACCCTGTATACACCATATACTACACTCTATATACGCACACGATGTGTATGACCCTGTATACACCATATACTACACTCTATATACTGCACACGATGTTTACGACTCTGTATACACCATATACTACACTCTATATACCGCACACTATGTGTATGACCCTGTATACACCATATACTACACTCTATGTACCGCACATGATGTGTATGAATCTGTATACACCATATACTACACTCTATATACCACACACGATGTGTATGACCTGTATACACCATATACTACACTCTATATACCGCACACGATGTGTATGACCTTGTATACACCATATACTACACACTATATACCGCACACGATGTGTATGACCTGTATACACCATATACTACACTCTATATACCGCACACGATGTGTATGACCTGTATACACCATATACTACACTCTATATACGGCACACGATGTGTATGACCTGTATACACCATATACTACACTCTATATACTGCACACGATGTGTACGACTCTGTATACACCATATACTACACTCTATATACCGCACACGATGTGTATGACCTGTATACACCATATACTACACTCTATATACCGCACACGTTGTGTATGACCTGTATACACCATATACTACACTCTATATACTGCAAACGATGTGTATGACCTGTATACACCATATACTACACTATATACCGCACACGATATGTATGACCCTGTATACACCATATACTACACTCTATATACCGCACACGATGTGTATGACCTGTATACACCATATACTACACTCTATATACTGCACACGATGTGTATGACCCTGAATACACCATACCCTACACTCTATATACCGCACACAATGTGTATGACCTGTGTACACCATATACTACACTCTATATACCGCACACGATGTTTATGACCCTGTATACACCATATACTACACTCTATATACCGCACACGATGTGTATGACCCTGTATACACCATATACTACACTCTATATACTGCACACGATGTGTATGACTCTGTATACACCATATACTACACTCTATATACCGCACACGATGTGTATGACCCTGTATACACCATATACTACACTCTATATACCGCACACGATGTGTATGACCCTGTATACACCATATACTACACTCTATATAACGCACGCGTTGTGTATGACCTGTATACATCATATACTACACTCTATATACCGCACACTGTGTATGACACTGTATACACCATATGCTACACTCTATATACCCCACACGATGTGTATGACCCTGTATACACAATATACTACATTCTATATATCGCACACGATGTGTATGACCCTGTATACACCATATACTACACTCTATATACCGCACACGATGTGTATGACCCTGTATACACCATATACTACACTCTATATACGGCACACGATGTGCATGACCCTGTATACACCATATACTACACTCTATATTCCGCACACGATGTGTATGACCCTGTATACACCATATACTACACTCTATATACCGCACATGATGTGTATGACCATGTATACACCATATACTACACTCTATATACCGCACACGATGTGTATGACCTGTATACACCATCTACTATACTCTATATACCGCACACGATGTGTATGACCGTGTATACACCATATACTACACTCTATATACCGCACACAATGTGTATGACCCTGTATACACCATATGCTACACTCTGTGTACTGCACACAATGTGTATGACCTGCATACACCATATACTACACTATATATAGAACACGATGTGTATGACCCTGTATACACCATATACTATATTCTATATACCGCACACGATGTGTATGACCCTGTATACACCATATACTACACTCTATATACCGCACACGATGTGTATGACCCTGTATACACCATATACTACACTCTATATACCGCACACGATGTGTATGACCCTGTATACACCATATACTACACTCTATATACCGCACACGATGTGTATGACCCTGTATACACCATATACTACACTCTATATACCGCACACGATGTGTATGACCATGTATACACCATATACTACACTCTATATACCGCACACGATGTGTATGACCCTGTATACACCATATACTACACTCTATATACCGCACACGATGTGTATGACCCTGTATACACCATATACTTGTCACGCGGTCTTATGATATGTGTACGATGTCAGTAAACTATTCTTAAAAGAACAACACTCTATACAACATATAGATTAGCAACATCAGCATGTAAATATAGAATAGATTTACCTGACACGATATCCGTTGAACTCAGGGTTAATCTTGAGGACTTGATACACTGTCACAGGAAAGAGGAGGACCGGGGGTCTAACCTGACCCTAAACTGGGGTCCTAACTAATCCCTCACCTTGGAGGTACTGATAATGGTTCAGAGGTCCAAGTCTCCAGCCTAACCCTGTCTCCTATCAGTCCCTGAACCCTGTAATCAGTCCTAAGAAGGATTCTGATTACCACCAAAGGGATATGGGCTGATCTCTGCTAAATACACAGATTAGACATATAAGACAGACTGGAGAAAACACAGACTTGCATACACACTCAAACACAGAAGGAACATAAATGATCTGGGATATTAAACTCTAAGCAAGGTGAGCTTAAAACAACTAGGGAGCTCTTTAACTTAAGTCTATACAGATACAATCCTATCTGTGGTCTGCATGAAGAATTTCACTGGCAACTCCCAACACAGACAACCAGAGATTTAAAGGAAACCAATCAACAAATAATTAATTGCAGCCGGGAGAAAACTGCACCCAGTCCCAGAACTGAGCACAGACAGAATTAACTCCCTAACTGCCAAACACAAAGAAACAGCAACTCAGCTGTGAGAAGTCAGAATGTGCAACCGCGACGATCTTCGTGGCGATGCACACATGACAGTACCCCCCCTTCTATGAGGGGCCTCCGGACCCTCAGGGCCAGGTTTGCCCGGGTGAGTTCTGTGGAAGGTCCGCACCAAACGATCTGCGTTAAAGTCAGACGCAGGAACCCACGTCCTCTCCTCTGGACCATACCCCTTCCAATGCACCAAGTACTGAAGGGACCGGCGATTCAGACGTGAGTCAATGATCTTTGACACTTGAAACTCCAAGTTACCATTGACCACCACTGGAGGAGGAGGTAGAGGTGATGGTATGACTGGTGCCACGTACCTCTTAAGTAATGACTTGTGGAACACATTATGAATTTTAAACGTAGGAGGGAGGTCCAGACGAAATGCCACAGGATTAATTATGGAACTGATCCTGTACGGCCCGATGAATCTGGGGCCCAGCTTCCAGGAGGGAACTTTAAGTTTTATATTCCTGGTAGACAACCATACCAGATCGTTCACATTAAGATCTGGACCAGAAACTCTCCTCCTATCAGCCATACGTTTATAACGGTTCCCCATAGCACTCAGATTATTCAATACACCTCTCCACACTGAAGCAAGTGACGACGAGAAACGCTCCTCCTCAGGAACCCCAGAAGGGCCCCCCCATTGAATGTACAAAACTGGGGATGAAAACCATATGCCCCAAAAAACGGGGACTTACCAGTGGACTCGCTCCGCCTGTTGTTAAGAGCGAACCCTGCCAGAGGCAAGAAAGAAGACCAGTCCTCCTGGTTCTCTGAGACAAAACACCGAAGATAAGTCTCTAGGCTTTGATTCAGACGCTCTGTCTGACCATTGGTCTGCGGATGAAAAGCCGAGGAAAATGACAATTGCATCCCCCGACGTAAACAAATGCCCTCCAAAACTTGGACACAAACTGAGACCCCCTATCTGACACCACATCAGAAGGCAACCCATGAAGTCCACAATCTCCCCAATGAACACCTGCGCCAGAGTTTTAGCATTAGGGAGGGCAGGAAGAGCAATGAAATGTGCCATCTTACTGAACCTGTCAACAACCACCAGTATGACAGTCTTCCCTGACGACTGAGGAAGGTCCGTGATGAAGTCCATAGACAAATGAGTCCATGGACGCTCCGGAAGTTTCAAGGGTAAGAGGGTCCCAGACGGACGGGTATGAGGGGTCTTAGAGCGAGCACAAACCCCACAGGACGCGACAAAAGTTAAAACATCTTTATTAACGTTAGGCCACCAAAACCGGCGAGAAAGGAGATCTAAAGTAGCCTTACTCCCTGGATGTCCTGCTAAAGCAGAATTATGATGTGCCTCAATAACCTTTTGTCTCAACTGATTTGGGACAAACAGTCTCCCTGGAGGTCCTGCAGGGGCGTCCCCCTGAGCCTCTAACACCTCCTCCTCAAGCTCAGAACATACAGCCGACACTACCACCCCCTCCTGAAGGATAGGAATCGGGTCATCCATTTTCCCGGCCCCTGGGAAACTGCGAGACAAGGCATCCGCCTTAACATTCTTAGATCCAGGGCGATAAGTGACAACAAAATTAAACCTGGTAAAAAACAACGACCATCGAGCTTGTCTGGAATTCAGACGCTTAGCAGATTCCAAATACAGCAGGTTCTTGTGATCAGTAATGACGGTGACCGGGTGGACTGCCCCCTCCAAAAAGTGACGCCATTCTTCAAAAGCCAACTTAATGGCCAAAAGTTCCCTATTGCCGATATCATAATTCCTTTCGGCGGACGACAATTTTTTAGAAAAGAAAGCGCACGGATGCCATTTACCAGGGGACGGACCCTGGGACAATATTGCACCCACCCCTACGTCAGACGCGTCCACCTCCACAACGAACGGCTGTGATGCATCTGGTTGGATGAGAACGGGTGCCGAAGCAAAACATTTTTTCAAAGAGGAAAAAGCTTGGCAAGCTTTGTCCGACCATTTAGAAAAATCCGTCCCTTTTCTTGTCATGTCAGTGAGAGGTTTGACAACAGATGAGAAATTACAAATAAATTTCCGGTAGTAGCTAGCAAACCCCAGAAAACGCTGCAGAGCCTTAAGATCCTCTGGCTGATCCCATTCAAGCACTGCTCTCACCTTTTCAGGGTCCATACGGAAACCGGAGGCTGACACCAAGAAACCCAAAAACTGAAGTTCCTGTACGGCGAATACACACTTTTCCAGTTTGGCGTATAGTTTATTGTCTCGCAAGATCTGCAACACCTGTCTCACATGCTCCTGGTGAGACACAAGATCTGGTGAGTAAATTAAAATGTCATCCAAATATACGACCACAAACAGCCCCACCAGATGACGAAAAATGTCATTAACAAAATGTTGGAATACTGCTGGTGCAGTAGTCAGACCAAAAGGCATGACAAGGTTCTCATAATGTCCCTCCGGCGTGTTAAACGCCGTTTTCCACTCATCCCCCTCTTTTATCCTAATCAGATTATACGCCCCCCTGAGATCCAATTTAGAGAACCATTTGGCGCCAACAATTTGATTGAAGAGATCAGGAATCAGAGGGAGTGGATACGGATCTCGAACAGTAATCCGATTAAGTTCGCGGAAATCCAAGCAAGGGCGTAGGCCTCCATCTTTTTTCTTCACAAAGAAGAACCCCGCCCCACTGGGGAAGATGAAGGTCTAATATGCCCTTTGGCCAGACTTTCCGAAATATAATCTTTCATAGCCTGCCTCTCAGGACCAGAAAGGTTATATAACCTAGCTTTAGGTAACTTAGCATCAGGAAGTAAATTAATAGAGCAGTCATACACGCGATGAGGAGGCAACTCCTGACACCCTCCTCAGAGAACATATCCCCAAAGTCCTCCAAAAAAGGAGGCAAAGTACTAGGCACGACCGCACTGATGACTGTGTTCATGCAGTTACTTTTGCAAAACTCCCCCCATTGGCTTATATCTCTGGACTGCCAATTAATCACAGGGTTATGTTTAACCAACCAAGGAAGTCCCAACACAATAGGAGTAGGTAGACCCTCCAACACATAACAAGATAATAGTTCCCTATGTATTGCCCCTACCCGAAGGTCAATGTTATGAACCTCATGAACAAAGCTACCTTGGCCGAGAGGCCTGGCGTCAATGGAGAATATAGGGATCGGTTTGACCAATACACTCAGATGCATACCTTGAGCCTGAGCAAACTGAGCGTCAACCAGATTAGCCCCGGACCCACTATCAAGAAGAACAGAAAATCTCTCCACTCTCGTACCAACCACCACCTCCACTGGTACAAGGAACTGAGAAGAACTAGCGGACGAAATACATACTCCCAGGTTGTCGTCCACCACACAACCTGGGATTAACAGTTTTCCGGCGACTTTTTGCTCAACAAGGCACGGGATGGACATCCCCCAACAAAATGTCCCTCTTTCCCGCAGAAAAAACACCTTCTAGTCCTGCGGCGTACCGCCAATCCCCTCCTACGAAATGATGTCCCTCCCAACTGCATAGGCTCCTCCGAACAGACAAGGGGAACCTCAACATAAGGGACTTTAGTAGTAGGTGGAGTAACAACAGGGGGCGGAGTTACCTCGCACCTCTCCCGGAGCCGTCTATCAGTACGGATAGCTAGGGCCATAGCAGCCTCCAGTGATGGAGGAGAATCATACTGAGCCAAAACGTCCTTTAATTTGTCAGAAAGCCCATGACAAAACTGGCTCCTAAGAGCTGGGTCATTCCACTGAGTATCTGTGGCCCATCTACGGAACTCAGAAGCAAATTCCTCCGCCGGACGATCTCCCTGCTGTATCTTACGTAATTTTGTCTCAGCAAGAGAGACCCGATCTGGGTCATCATATACCAAACCCAGGGCAGTAAAAAATCGATCTACTGACTGTAGAGCCGGGGATCCCGGAGGAAGGGAGAAGGCCCAGGATTGAGGGTCCCCTTGTAGGAGCGAGATAACAATTCCCACTCTCTGCTCTTCACTCCCTGATGATCGAGGCCGAAGCCGAAAATACAATTTACATGCTTCCCTGAAGGTAAAAAATTTGTCTCGCCCACCAGTGAACCTGTCCGGGAGAGCTACTTTAGGTTCAAATCTGGTTTGCTCCGAGGGAGACAAAACTTTGGACTTAATGTCCGTCAGCTCCATGGATAATCCCTGCAACTGCAGAGCCAGCTGGGCTACTGGATCCATGGCAACTGGGAATAATTTTATGGGCCAGTGAAAATGTCACGCGGTCTTATGATATGTGTACGATGTCAGTAAACTATTCTTAAAAGAACAACACTCTATACAACATAAAGATTAGCAACATCAGCATGTAAATATAGAATAGATTTACTTGACACGATATCCGTTGAACTCAGGGTTAATCTTGAGGACTTGATACACTGTCACAGGAAAGAGGAGGACCGGGGGTCTAACCTGACCCTAAACTGGGGTCCTAACTAATCCCTCACCTTGGAGGTACTGATAATGGTTCAGAGGTCCAAGTCTCCAGCCTAACCCTGTCTCCTATCAGTCCCTGAACCCTGTAATCAGTCCTAAGAAGGATTCTGATTACCACCAAAGGGATATGGGCTGATCTCTGCTAAATACACAGATTAGACATATAAGACAGACTGGAGAAAACACAGACTTGCATACACACTCAAACACAGAAGGAACATAAATGATCTGGGATATTAAACTCTAAGCAAGGTGAGCTTAAAACAACTAAGGAGCTCTTTAACTTAAGTCTATACAGATACAATCCTATCTGTGGTCTGCATGAAGAATTTCACTGGCAACTCCCAACACAGACAACCAGAGATTTAAAGGAAACCAATCAACAAATAATTAATTGCAGCCGGGAGAAAACTGCACCCAGTCCCAGAACCGAGCACAGACAGAATTAACTCCCTCACTGCCAAACACAAAGAAACAGCAACTCAGCTGTGAGAAGTCAGAATGTGCAACCGCGACGATCTTCGTGGCGATGCACACATGACAATACTACACTCTATATACCTCACACGATGTGTATGACCCTGTATACACCATATACTACACTCTATATACCGCACACAATGTGTATGACCCTGTATACACCATATACTACACTCTATATACCGCACACGATGTGTATGACCCTGTATACACCATATACTACACTCTATATACCGCACACGATGTGTATGACCCTGTATACACCATATACTACACTCTATATACCGCACACGATGTGTATGACCCTGTATACACCATATACTACACTCTATATACCGCACACGATGTGTATGACCCTGTATACACCATATACTACACTCTATATACCGCACACGATGTGTATGACCCTGTATACACCATATACTACACTCTGTATACCGCACACGATGTGTATGACCTGCATACACCATATACTACACTCTATATAACGCACACAATGTGTATGACCCTGTATACACCATATACTACACTCTATATACCGCACACGATGTGTATGACCCTGTATAAACCATATACTACACTCTATATACCGCACACGATGTGTATGACCCTGTATACACCATATACCACACTCTATATACTGTACACGATGTGTATGACCCTGTATACACCATATACTACACTCTATATACCGCACACGATGTGTATGACCCTGTATACACCATATACTACACTCTATATACTGCACACGATGTGTATGACCCTGTATACACCATATACTACACTCTATATACTGCACACGATGTGCATGACCCTGTATACACCATATACTACACTCTATATACCGCACACGATGTGTATGACCCTGTATACATCATATACTACACTCTATATATCGCACACGATGTGTATGACCCTGTATACACCATATACTACACTCTAAATACCGCACACGATATGTATGACCCTGTATACACCATATACTACACTCTATATACCGCACACGATGTTTATGACCATGTATACACCATATACTACACTCTATATATTGCACACGATGTGTATGACCCTGTATACACCACATACTACACTCTATATACCGCACACGATGTGTATGACCTGTATACACCATATACTACACTCTATATACCGCACACGATGTGTATGACCCTGTATACACCATATACTACACTCTATATACGGCACACGATGTGCATGACCCTGTATACACCATATACTACACTCTATATTCCGCACACGATGTGTATGACCCTGTATACACCATATACTACACTCTATATACCGCACACGATGTGTATGACCATGTATACACCATATACTACACTCTATATACCGCACACGATGTGTATGACCTGTATACACCATCTACTATACTCTATATACCGCACACGATGTGTATGACCGTGTATACACCATATACTACACTCTATATACCGCACACAATGTGTATGACCCTGTATACACCATATGCTACACTCTGTGTACTGCACACAATGTGTATGACCTGCATACACCATATACTACACTATATATAGAACACGATGTGTATGACCCTGTATACACCATATACTATATTCTATATACCGCACACGATGTGTATGACCCTGTATACACCATATACTACACTCTATATACCGCACACGATGTGTATGACCCTGTATACACCATATACTACACTCTATATACCGCACACGATGTGTATGACCCTGTATACACCATATACTACACTCTATATACCGCACACAATGTGTATGACCCTGTATACACCATATACTACACTCTATATACCGCACACGATGTGTATGACCCTGTATACACCATATACTACACTCTATATACCGCACACGATGTGTATGACCATGTATACACCATATACTACACTCTATATACCGCACACGATGTGTATGACCCTGTATACACCATATGCTACACTCTATATACCGCACACGATGTGTATGACCCTGTATACACCATATACTTGTCACGCGGTCTTATGATATGTGTACGATGTCAGTAAACTATTCTTAAAAGAACAACACTCTATACAACATATAGATTAGCAACATCAGCATGTAAATATAGAATAGATTTACCTGACACGATATCCGTTGAACTCAGGGTTAATCTTGAGGACTTGATACACTGTCACAGGAAAGAGGAGGACCGGGGTCTAACCTGACCCTAAACTGGGGTCCTAACTAATCCCTCACCTTGGAGGTACTGATAATGGTTCAGAGGTCCAAGTCTCCAGCCTAACCCTGTCTCCTATCAGTCCCTGAACCCTGTAATCAGTCCTAAGAAGGATTCTGATTACTACCAAAGGGATATGGGCTGATCTCTGCTAAATACACAGATTAGACATATAAGACAGACTGGAGAAAACACAGACTTGCATACACACTCAAACACAGAAGGAACATAAATGATCTGGGATATTAAACTCTAAGCAAGGTGAGCTTAAAACAACTAACGAGCTCTTTAACTTAAGTCTATACAGATACAATCCTATCTGTGGTCTGCATGAAGAATTTCACTGGCAACTCCCAACACAGACAACCAGAGATTTAAAGGAAACCAATCAACAAATAATTAATTGCAGCCGGGAGAAAACTGCACCCAGTCCCAGAACCGAGCACAGACAGAATTAACTCCCTCACTGCCAAACACAAAGAAACAGCAACTCAGCTGTGAGAAGTCAGAATGTGCAACCGCGACGATCTTCGTGGCGATGCACACATGACAATACTACACTCTATATACCTCACACGATGTGTATGACCCTGTATACACCATATACTACACTCTATATACCGCACACAATGTGTATGACCCTGTATACACCATATACTACACTCTATATACCGCACACGATGTGTATGACCCTGTATACACCATATACTACACTCTATATACCGCACACGATGTGTATGACCCTGTATACACCATATACTACACTCTATATACCGCACACGATGTGTATGACCCTGTATACACCATATACTACACTCTATATACCGCACACGATGTGTATGACCCTGTATACACCATATACTACACTCTATATACCGCACACGATGTGTATGACCCTGTATACACCATATACTACACTCTGTATACCGCACACGATGTGTATGACCCTGTATACACCATATACTACACTCTATATACCGCACACGATGTGTATGACCCTGTATACATCATATACTACACTCTATATATCGCACACGATGTGTATGACCCTGTATACACCATATACTACACTCTAAATACCGCACACGATATGTATGACCTGTTTACACCATATACTACACTCTACATACCGCACACAATGTGTATGACCTGTATACACCATACACTACACTCTATATACCGCACACGATGTGTATGACCTGTATACACCATATACTACACTCTATATACGGCACACGATGTATATGACCTGTATAAACCATATACTACACTCTATATACTGCACACGATGTGTATGACCTGTATACACCATATACTACACTCTATATACCGCACACGATCTGTATGACCCTGTATACACCATGTACTACACTCTATATACTGCAAACAATGTGTACGACCCTGTTTACACCATACACTACACTCTATATACCGCACACTATGTGTATG
>JARQOD010000004.1:562228669-562265087 GCA_033576555.1 Oophaga sylvatica
ACCCTGTATACACCATATACTACACTCTATATACCACACATGATGTGTATGACCCTGTATACACCATATACTACACTCTATATACCGCACAAGATGTGTATGACCCTGTATACACTATATACTACACTCTATATACTGCACACGATGTGTATGACCCTGTATACACCATATACTACACTCTATATACCGCACACGATGTTTATGACCATGTATACACCATATACTACACTCTATATATTGCACACGATGTGTATGACCCTGTATACACCACATACTACACTCTATATACCGCACACGATGTGTATGACCTGTATACACCATATACTACACTCTATATACCGCACACGATGTGTATGACCCTGTATACACCATATACTACACTCTATATACGGCACACGATGTGCATGACCCTGTATACACCATATACTACACTCTATATTCCGCACACGATGTGTATGACCCTGTATACACCATATACTACACTCTATATACCGCACACGATGTGTATGACCATGTATACACCATATACTACACTCTATATACCGCACACGATGTGTATGACCTGTATACACCATCTACTATACTCTATATACCGCACACGATGTGTATGACCGTGTATACACCATATACTACACTCTATATACCGCACACAATGTGTATGACCCTGTATACACCATATGCTACACTCTGTGTACTGCACACAATGTGTATGACCTGCATACACCATATACTACACTATATATAGAACACGATGTGTATGACCCTGTATACACCATATACTATATTCTATATACCGCACACGATGTGTATGACCCTGTATACACCATATACTACACTCTATATACCGCACACGATGTGTATGACCCTGTATACACCATATACTACACTCTATATACCGCACACGATGTGTATGACCCTGTATACACCATATACTACACTCTATATACCGCACACAATGTGTATGACCCTGTATACACCATATACTACACTCTATATACCGCACACGATGTGTATGACCCTGTATACACCATATACTACACTCTATATACCGCACACGATGTGTATGACCATGTATACACCATATACTACACTCTATATACCGCACACGATGTGTATGACCCTGTATACACCATATACTACACTCTATATACCGCACACGATGTGTATGACCCTGTATACACCATATACTTGTCACGCGGTCTTATGATATGTGTACGATGTCAGTAAACTATTCTTAAAAGAACAACACTCTATACAACATATAGATTAGCAACATCAGCATGTAAATATAGAATAGATTTACCTGACACGATATCCGTTGAACTCAGGGTTAATCTTGAGGACTTGATACACTGTCACAGGAAAGAGGAGGACCGGGGGTCTAACCTGACCCTAAACTGGGGTCCTAACTAATCCCTCACCTTGGAGGTACTGATAATGGTTCAGAGGTCCAAGTCTCCAGCCTAACCCTGTCTCCTATCAGTCCCTGAACCCTGTAATCAGTCCTAAGAAGGATTCTGATTACCACCAAAGGGATATGGGCTGATCTCTGCTAAATACACAGATTAGACATATAAGACAGACTGGAGAAAACACAGACTTGCATACACACTCAAACACAGAAGGAACATAAATGATCTGGGATATTAAACTCTAAGCAAGGTGAGCTTAAAACAACTAAGGAGCTCTTTAACTTAAGTCTATACAGATACAATCCTATCTGTGGTCTGCATGAAGAATTTCACTGGCAACTCCCAACACAGACAACCAGAGATTTAAAGGAAACCAATCAACAAATAATTAATTGCAGCCGGGAGAAAACTGCACCCAGTCCCAGAACTGAGCACAGACAGAATTAACTCCCTAACTGCCAAACACAAAGAAACAGCAACTCAGCTGTGAGAAGTCAGAATGTGCAACCGCGACGATCTTCGTGGCGATGCACACATGACAGTACCCCCCCTTCTACGAGGGGCCTCCGGACCCTCAGGGCCAGGTTTGCCCGGGTGAGTTCTGTGGAAGGTCCGCACCAAACGATCTGCGTTAAAGTCAGACGCAGGAACCCACGTCCTCTCCTCTGGACCATACCCCTTCCAATGCACCAAGTACTGAAGGGACCGGCGATTCAGACGTGAGTCAATGATCTTTGACACTTGAAACTCCAAGTTACCATTGACCACCACTGGAGGAGGAGGTAGAGGTGATGGTATGACTGGTGCCACGTACCTCTTAAGTAATGACTTGTGGAACACATTATGAATTTTAAACGTAGGAGGGAGGTCCAGACGAAATGCCACAGGATTAATTATGGAACTGATCCTGTACGGCCCGATGAATCTGGGGCCCAGCTTCCAGGAGGGAACTTTAAGTTTTATATTCCTGGTAGACAACCATACCAGATCGTTCACATTAAGATCTGGACCAGAAACTCTCCTCCTATCAGCCATACGTTTATAACGGTTCCCCATAGCACTCAGATTATTCAATACACCTCTCCACACTGAAGCAAGTGACGACGAGAAACGCTCCTCCTCAGGAACCCCAGAAGGGCCCCCCCATTGAATGTACAAAACTGGGGATGAAAACCATATGCCCCAAAAAACGGGGACTTACCAGTGGACTCGCTCCGCCTGTTGTTAAGAGCGAACCCTGCCAGAGGCAAGAAAGAAGACCAGTCCTCCTGGTTCTCTGAGACAAAACACCGAAGATAAGTCTCTAGGCTTTGATTCAGACGCTCTGTCTGACCATTGGTCTGCGGATGAAAAGCCGAGGAAAATGACAATTGCATCCCCGACGTAAACAAAATGCCCTCCAAAACTTGGACACAAACTGAGACCCCCTATCTGACACCACATCAGAAGGCAACCCATGAAGTCTCACAATCTCCCCAATGAACACCTGCGCCAGAGTTTTAGCATTAGGGAGGGCAGGAAGAGCAATGAAATGTGCCATCTTACTGAACCTGTCAACAACCACCAGTATGACAGTCTTCCCTGACGACTGAGGAAGGTCCGTGATGAAGTCCATAGACAAATGAGTCCATGGACGCTCCGGAAGTTTCAAGGGTAAGAGGGTCCCAGACGGACGGGTATGAGGGGTCTTAGAGCGAGCACAAACCCCACAGGACGCGACAAAAGTTAAAACATCTTTATTAACGTTAGGCCACCAAAACCGGCGAGAAAGGAGATCTAAAGTAGCCTTACTCCCTGGATGTCCTGCTAAAGCAGAATTATGATGTGCCTCAATAACCTTTTGTCTCAACTGATTTGGGACAAACAGTCTCCCTGGAGGTCCTGCAGGGGCGTCCCCCTGAGCCTCTAACACCTCCTCCTCAAGCTCAGAACATACAGCCGACACTACCACCCCCTCCTGAAGGATAGGAATCGGGTCATCCATTTTCCCGGCCCCTGGGAAACTGCGAGACAAGGCATCCGCCTTAACATTCTTAGATCCAGGGCGATAAGTGACAACAAAATTAAACCTGGTAAAAAACAACGACCATCGAGCTTGTCTGGAATTCAGACGCTTAGCAGATTCCAAATACAGCAGGTTCTTGTGATCAGTAATGACGGTGACCGGGTGGACTGCCCCCTCCAAAAAGTGACGCCATTCTTCAAAAGCCAACTTAATGGCCAAAAGTTCCCTATTGCCGATATCATAATTCCTTTCGGCGGACGACAATTTTTTAGAAAAGAAAGCGCACGGATGCCATTTACCAGGGGACGGACCCTGGACAATATTGCACCCACCCCTACGTCAGACGCGTCCACCTCCACAACGAACGGCTGTGATGCATCTGGTTGGATGAGAACGGGTGCCGAAGCAAAACATTTTTTCAAAGAGGAAAAAGCTTGGCAAGCTTTGTCCGACCATTTAGAAAAATCCGTCCCTTTTCTTGTCATGTCAGTGAGAGGTTTGACAACAGATGAGAAATTACAAATAAATTTCCGGTAGTAGCTAGCAAACCCCAGAAAACGCTGCAGAGCCTTAAGATCCTCTGGCTGATCCCATTCAAGCACTGCTCTCACCTTTTCAGGGTCCATACGGAAACCGGAGGCTGACACCAAGAAACCCAAAAACTGAAGTTCCTGTACGGCGAATACACACTTTTCCAGTTTGGCGTATAGTTTATTGTCTCGCAAGATCTGCAACACCTGTCTCACATGCTCCTGGTGAGACACAAGATCTGGTGAGTAAATTAAAATGTCATCCAAATATACGACCACAAACAGCCCCACCAGATGACGAAAAATGTCATTAACAAAATGTTGGAATACTGCTGGTGCAGTAGTCAGACCAAAAGGCATGACAAGGTTCTCATAATGTCCCTCCGGCGTGTTAAACGCCGTTTTCCACTCATCCCCCTCTTTTATCCTAATCAGATTATACGCCCCCTGAGATCCAATTTAGAGAACCATTTGGCGCCAACAATTTGATTGAAGAGATCAGGAATCAGAGGGAGTGGATACGGATCTCGAACAGTAATCCGATTAAGTTCGCGGAAATCCAAGCAAGGGCGTAGGCCTCCATCTTTTTTCTTCACAAAGAAGAACCCCGCCCCACTGGGGAAGATGAAGGTCTAATATGCCCTTTGGCCAGACTTTCCGAAATATAATCTTTCATAGCCTGCCTCTCAGGACCAGAAAGGTTATATAACCTAGCTTTAGGTAACTTAGCATCAGGAAGTAAATTAATAGAGCAGTCATACACGCGATGAGGAGGCAACTCCTGACACCCCTCCTCAGAGAACATATCCCCAAAGTCCTCCAAAAAAGGAGGCAAAGTACTAGGCACGACCGCACTGATGACTGTGTTCATGCAGTTACTTTTGCAAAACTCCCCCCATTGGCTTATATCTCTGGACTGCCAATTAATCACAGGGTTATGTTTAACCAACCAAGGAAGTCCCAACACAATAGGAGTAGGTAGACCCTCCAACACATAACAAGATAATAGTTCCCTATGTATTGCCCCTACCCGAAGGTCAATGTTATGAACCTCATGAACAAAGCTACCTTGGCCGAGAGGCCTGGCGTCAATGGAGAATATAGGGATCGGTTTGACCAATACACTCAGATGCATACCTTGAGCCTGAGCAAACTGAGCGTCAACCAGATTAGCCCCGGACCCACTATCAAGAAGAACAGAAAATCTCTCCACTCTCGTACCAACCACCACCTCCACTGGTACAAGGAACTGAGAAGAACTAGCGGACGAAATACATACTCCCAGGTTGTCGTCCACCACACAACCTGGGATTAACAGTTTTCCGGCGACTTTTTGCTCAACAAGGCACGGGATGGACATCCCCCAACAAAATGTCCCTCTTTCCCGCAGAAAAAACACCTTCTAGTCCTGCGGCGTACCGCCAATCCCCTCCTACGAAATGATGTCCCTCCCAACTGCATAGGCTCCTCCGAACAGACAAGGGGAACCTCAACATAAGGGACTTTAGTAGTAGGTGGAGTAACAACAGGGGGCGGAGTTACCTCGCACCTCTCCCGGAGCCGTCTATCAGTACGGATAGCTAGGGCCATAGCAGCCTCCAGTGATGGAGGAGAATCATACTGAGCCAAAACGTCCTTTAATTTGTCAGAAAGCCCATGACAAAACTGGCTCCTAAGAGCTGGGTCATTCCACTGAGTATCTGTGGCCCATCTACGGAACTCAGAAGCAAATTCCTCCGCCGGACGATCTCCCTGCTGTATCTTACGTAATTTTGTCTCAGCAAGAGAGACCCGATCTGGGTCATCATATACCAAACCCAGGGCAGTAAAAAATCGATCTACTGACTGTAGAGCCGGGGATCCCGGAGGAAGGGAGAAGGCCCAGGATTGAGGGTCCCCTTGTAGGAGCGAGATAACAATTCCCACTCTCTGCTCTTCACTCCCTGATGATCGAGGCCGAAGCCGAAAATACAATTTACATGCTTCCCTGAAGGTAAAAAATTTGTCTCGCCCCCCAGTGAACCTGTCCGGGAGAGCTACTTTAGGTTCAAATCTGGTTTGCTCCGAGGGAGACAAAACTTTGGACTTAATGTCCGTCAGCTCCATGGATAATCCCTGCAACTGCAGAGCCAGCTGGGCTACTGGATCCATGGCAACTGGGAATAATTTTATGGGCCAGTGAAAATGTCACGCGGTCTTATGATATGTGTACGATGTCAGTAAACTATTCTTAAAAGAACAACACTCTATACAACATATAGATTAGCAACATCAGCATGTAAATATAGAATAGATTTACTTGACACGATATCCGTTGAACTCAGGGTTAATCTTGAGGACTTGATACACTGTCACAGGAAAGAGGAGGACCGGGGTCTAACCTGACCCTAAACTGGGGTCCTAACTAATCCCTCACCTTGGAGGTACTGATAATGGTTCAGAGGTCCAAGTCTCCAGCCTAACCCTGTCTCCTATCAGTCCCTGAACCCTGTAATCAGTCCTAAGAAGGATTCTGATTACCACCAAAGGGATATGGGCTGATCTCTGCTAAATACACAGATTAGACATATAAGACAGACTGGAGAAAACACAGACTTGCATACACACTCAAACACAGAAGGAACATAAATGATCTGGGATATTAAACTCTAAGCAAGGTGAGCTTAAAACAACTAAGGAGCTCTTTAACTTAAGTCTATACAGATACAATCCTATCTGTGGTCTGCATGAAGAATTTCACTGGCAACTCCCAACACAGACAACCAGAGATTTAAAGGAAACCAATCAACAAATAATTAATTGCAGCGCGGAGAAAACTGCACCCAGTCCCAGAACCGAGCACAGACAGAATTAACTCCCTCACTGCCAAACACAAAGAAACAGCAACTCAGCTGTGAGAAGTCAGAATGTGCAACCGCGACGATCTTCGTGGCGATGCACACATGACAATACTACACTCTATATACCTCACACGATGTGTATGACCCTGTATACACCATATACTACACTCTATATACCGCACACAATGTGTATGACCCTGTATACACCATATACTACACTCTATATACCGCACACGATGTGTATGACCCTGTATACACCATATACTACACTCTATATACCGCACACGATGTGTATGACCCTGTATACACCATATACTACACTCTATATACCGCACACGATGTGTATGACCCTGTATACACCATATACTACACTCTATATACCGCACACGATGTGTATGACCCTGTATACACCATATACTACACTCTATATACCGCACACGATGTGTATGACCCTGTATACACCATATACTACACTCTGTATACCGCACACGATGTGTATGACCTGCATACACCATATACTACACTCTATATAACGCACACAATGTGTATGACCCTGTATACACCATATACTACACTCTATATACCGCACACGATGTGTATGACCCTGTATAAACCATATACTACACTCTATATACCGCACACGATGTGTATGACCCTGTATACACCATATACCACACTCTATATACTGTACACGATGTGTATGACCCTGTATACACCATATACTACACTCTATATACCGCACACGATGTGTATGACCCTGTATACACCATATACTACACTCTATATACTGCACACGATGTGTATGACCCTGTATACACCATATACTACACTCTATATACTGCACACGATGTGCATGACCCTGTATACACCATATACTACACTCTATATACCGCACACGATGTGTATGACCCTGTATACATCATATACTACACTCTATATATCGCACACGATGTGTATGACCCTGTATACACCATATACTACACTCTAAATACCGCACACGATATGTATGACCCTGTATACACCATATACTACACTCTATATACCGCACATGATGTTTATGACCATGTATACACCATATACTACACTCTATATATTGCACACGATGTGTATGACCCTGTATACACCACATACTACACTCTATATACCGCACACGATGTGTATGACCTGTATACACCATATACTACACTCTATATACCGCACACGATGTGTATGACCCTGTATACACCATATACTACACTCTATATACGGCACACGATGTGCATGACCCTGTATACACCATATACTACACTCTATATTCCGCACACGATGTGTATGACCCTGTATACACCATATACTACACTCTATATACCGCACACGATGTGTATGACCATGTATACACCATATACTACACTCTATATACCGCACACGATGTGTATGACCTGTATACACCATCTACTATACTCTATATACCGCACACGATGTGTATGACCGTGTATACACCATATACTACACTCTATATACCGCACACAATGTGTATGACCCTGTATACACCATATGCTACACTCTGTGTACTGCACACAATGTGTATGACCTGCATACACCATATACTACACTATATATAGAACACGATGTGTATGACCCTGTATACACCATATACTATATTCTATATACCGCACACGATGTGTATGACCCTGTATACACCATATACTACACTCTATATACCGCACACGATGTGTATGACCCTGTATACACCATATACTACACTCTATATACCGCACACGATGTGTATGACCCTGTATACACCATATACTACACTCTATATACCACACACAATGTGTATGACCCTGTATACACCATATACTACACTCTATATACCGCACACGATGTGTATGACCCTGTATACACCATATACTACACTCTATATACCGCACACGATGTGTATGACCATGTATACACCATATACTACACTCTATATACCGCACACGATGTGTATGACCCTGTATACACCATATACTACACTCTATATACCGCACACGATGTGTATGACCCTGTATACACCATATACTTGTCACGCGGTCTTATGATATGTGTACGATGTCAGTAAACTATTCTTAAAAGAACAACACTCTATACAACATATAGATTAGCAACATCAGCATGTAAATATAGAATAGATTTACCTGACACGATATCCGTTGAACTCAGGGTTAATCTTGAGGACTTGATACACTGTCACAGGAAAGAGGAGGACCGGGGTCTAACCTGACCCTAAACTGGGGTCCTAACTAATCCCTCACCTTGGAGGTACTGATAATGGTTCAGAGGTCCAAGTCTCCAGCCTAACCCTGTCTCCTATCAGTCCCTGAACCCTGTAATCAGTCCTAAGAAGGATTCTGATTACCACCAAAGGGATATGGGCTGATCTCTGCTAAATACACAGATTAGACATATAAGACAGACTGGAGAAAACACAGACTTGCATACACACTCAAACACAGAAGGAACATAAATGATCTGGGATATTAAACTCTAAGCAAGGTGAGCTTAAAACAACTAAGGAGCTCTTTAACTTAAGTCTATACAGATACAATCCTATCTGTGGTCTGCATGAAGAATTTCACTGGCAACTCCCAACACAGACAACCAGAGATTTAAAGGAAACCAATCAACAAATAATTAATTGCAGCCGGGAGAAAACTGCACCCAGTCCCAGAACTGAGCACAGACAGAATTAACTCCCTAACTGCCAAACACAAAGAAACAGCAACTCAGCTGTGAGAAGTCAGAATGTGCAACCGCGACGATCTTCGTGGCGATGCACACATGACAGTACCCCCCCTTCTACGAGGGGCCTCCGGACCCTCAGGGCCAGGTTTGCCCGGGTGAGTTCTGTGGAAGGTCCGCACCAAACGATCTGCGTTAAAGTCAGACGCAGGAACCCACGTCCTCTCCTCTGGACCATACCCCTTCCAATGCACCAAGTACTGAAGGGACCGGCGATTCAGACGTGAGTCAATGATCTTTGACACTTGAAACTCCAAGTTACCATTGACCACCACTGGAGGAGGAGGTAGAGGTGATGGTATGACTGGTGCCACGTACCTCTTAAGTAATGACTTGTGGAACACATTATGAATTTTAAACGTAGGAGGGAGGTCCAGACGAAATGCCACAGGATTAATTATGGAACTGATCCTGTACGGCCCGATGAATCTGGGGCCCAGCTTCCAGGAGGGAACTTTAAGTTTTATATTCCTGGTAGACAACCATACCAGATCGTTCACATTAAGATCTGGACCAGAAACTCTCCTCCTATCAGCCATACGTTTATAACGGTTCCCCATAGCACTCAGATTATTCAATACACCTCTCCACACTGAAGCAAGTGACGACGAGAAACGCTCCTCCTCAGGAACCCCAGAAGGGCCCCCCCCATTGAATGTACAAAACTGGGGATGAAAACCATATGCCCCAAAAAACGGGGACTTACCAGTGGACTCGCTCCGCCTGTTGTTAAGAGCGAACCCTGCCAGAGGCAAGAAAGAAGACCAGTCCTCCTGGTTCTCTGAGACAAAACACCGAAGATAAGTCTCTAGGCTTTGATTCAGACGCTCTGTCTGACCATTGGTCTGCGGATGAAAAGCCGAGGAAAATGACAATTGCATCCCCCGACGTAAACAAAATGCCCTCCAAAACTTGGACACAAACTGAGACCCCCTATCTGACACCACATCAGAAGGCAACCCATGAAGTCTCACAATCTCCCCAATGAACACCTGCGCCAGAGTTTTAGCATTAGGGAGGGCAGGAAGAGCAATGAAATGTGCCATCTTACTGAACCTGTCAACAACCACCAGTATGACAGTCTTCCCTGACGACTGAGGAAGGTCCGTGATGAAGTCCATAGACAAATGAGTCCATGGACGCTCCGGAAGTTTCAAGGGTAAGAGGGTCCCAGACGGACGGGTATGAGGGGTCTTAGAGCGAGCACAAACCCCACAGGACGCGACAAAAGTTAAAACATCTTTATTAACGTTAGGCCACCAAAACCGGCGAGAAAGGAGATCTAAAGTAGCCTTACTCCCTGGATGTCCTGCTAAAGCAGAATTATGATGTGCCTCAATAACCTTTTGTCTCAACTGATTTGGGACAAACAGTCTCCCTGGAGGTCCTGCAGGGGCGTCCCCCTGAGCCTCTAACACCTCCTCCTCAAGCTCAGAACATACAGCCGACACTACCACCCCTCCTGAAGGATAGGAATCGGGTCATCCATTTTCCCGGCCCCTGGGAAACTGCGAGACAAGGCATCCGCCTTAACATTCTTAGATCCAGGGCGATAAGTGACAACAAAATTAAACCTGGTAAAAAACAACGACCATCGAGCTTGTCTGGAATTCAGACGCTTAGCAGATTCCAAATACAGCAGGTTCTTGTGATCAGTAATGACGGTGACCGGGTGGACTGCCCCCTCCAAAAAGTGACGCCATTCTTCAAAAGCCAACTTAATGGCCAAAAGTTCCCTATTGCCGATATCATAATTCCTTTCGGCGGACGACAATTTTTTAGAAAAGAAAGCGCACGGATGCCATTTACCAGGGGACGGACCCTGGGACAATATTGCACCCACCCCTACGTCAGACGCGTCCACCTCCACAACGAACGGCTGTGATGCATCTGGTTGGATGAGAACGGGTGCCGAAGCAAAACATTTTTTCAAAGAGGAAAAAGCTTGGCAAGCTTTGTCCGACCATTTAGAAAAATCCGTCCCTTTTCTTGTCATGTCAGTGAGAGGTTTGACAACAGATGAGAAATTACAAATAAATTTCCGGTAGTAGTTAGCAAACCCCAGAAAACGCTGCAGAGCCTTAAGATCCTCTGGCTGATCCCATTCAAGCACTGCTCTCACCTTTTCAGGGTCCATACGGAAACCGGAGGCTGACACCAAGAAACCCAAAAACTGAAGTTCCTGTACGGCGAATACACACTTTTCCAGTTTGGCGTATAGTTTATTGTCTCGCAAGATCTGCAACACCTGTCTCACATGCTCCTGGTGAGACACAAGATCTGGTGAGTAAATTAAAATGTCATCCAAATATACGACCACAAACAGCCCCACCAGATGACGAAAAATGTCATTAACAAAATGTTGGAATACTGCTGGTGCAGTAGTCAGACCAAAAGGCATGACAAGGTTCTCATAATGTCCCTCCGGCGTGTTAAACGCCGTTTTCCACTCATCCCCCTCTTTTATCCTAATCAGATTATACGCCCCCCTGAGATCCAATTTAGAGAACCATTTGGTGCCAACAATTTGATTGAAGAGATCAGGAATCAGAGGGAGTGGATACGGATCTCGAACAGTAATCCGATTAAGTTCGCGGAAATCCAAGCAAGGGCGTAGGCCTCCATCTTTTTTCTTCACAAAGAAGAACCCCGCCCCACTGGGGAAGATGAAGGTCTAATATGCCCTTTGGCCAGACTTTCCGAAATATAATCTTTCATAGCCTGCCTCTCAGGACCAGAAAGGTTATATAACCTAGCTTTAGGTAACTTAGCATCAGGAAGTAAATTAATAGAGCAGTCATACACGCGATGAGGAGGCAACTCCTGACACCCCTCCTCAGAGAACACATCCCCAAAGTCCTCCAAAAAAGGAGGCAAAGTACTAGGCACGACCGCACTGATGACTGTGTTCATGCAGTTACTTTTGCAAAACTCCCCCCATTGGCTTATATCTCTGGACTGCCAATTAATCACAGGGTTATGTTTAACCAACCAAGGAAGTCCCAACACAATAGGAGTAGGTAGACCCTCCAACACATAACAAGATAATAGTTCCCTATGTATTGCCCCTACCCGAAGGTCAATGTTATGAACCTCATGAACAAAGCTACCTTGGCCGAGAGGCCTGGCGTCAATGGAGAATATAGGGATCGGTTTGACCAATACACTCAGATGCATACCTTGAGCCTGAGCAAACTGAGCGTCAACCAGATTAGCCCCGGACCCACTATCAAGAAGAACAGAAAATCTCTCCACTCTCGTACCAACCACCACCTCCACTGGTACAAGGAACTGAGAAGAACTAGCGGACGAAATACATACTCCCAGGTTGTCGTCCACCACACAACCTGGGATTAACAGTTTTCCGGCGACTTTTTGCTCAACAAGGCACGGGATGGACATCCCCCAACAAAATGTCCCTCTTTCCCGCAGAAAAAACACCTTCTAGTCCTGCGGCGTACCGCCAATCCCCTCCTACGAAATGATGTCCCTCCCAACTGCATAGGCTCCTCCGAACAGACAAGGGGAACCTCAACATAAGGGACTTTAGTAGTAGGTGGAGTAACAACAGGGGGCGGAGTTACCTCGCACCTCTCCCGGAGCCGTCTATCAGTACGGATAGCTAGGGCCATAGCAGCCTCCAGTGATGGAGGAGAATCATACTGAGCCAAAACGTCCTTTAATTTGTCAGAAAGCCCATGACAAAACTGGCTCCTAAGAGCTGGGTCATTCCACTGAGTATCTGTGGCCCATCTACGGAACTCAGAAGCAAATTCCTCCGCCGGACGATCTCCCTGCTGTATCTTACGTAATTTTGTCTCAGCAAGAGAGACCCGATCTGGGTCATCATATACCAAACCCAGGGCAGTAAAAAATCGATCTACTGACTGTAGAGCCGGGGATCCCGGAGGAAGGGAGAAGGCCCAGGATTGAGGGTCCCCTTGTAGGAGCGAGATAACAATTCCCACTCTCTGCTCTTCACTCCCTGATGATCGAGGCCGAAGCCGAAAATACAATTTACATGCTTCCCTGAAGGTAAAAAATTTGTCTCGCCCACCAGTGAACCTGTCCGGGAGAGCTACTTTAGGTTCAAATCTGGTTTGCTCCGAGGGAGACAAAACTTTGGACTTAATGTCCGTCAGCTCCATGGATAATCCCTGCAACTGCAGAGCCAGCTGGGCTACTGGATCCATGGCAACTGGGAATAATTTTATGGGCCAGTGAAAATGTCACGCGGTCTTATGATATGTGTACGATGTCAGTAAACTATTCTTAAAAGAACAACACTCTATACAACATATAGATTAGCAACATCAGCATGTAAATATAGAATAGATTTACTTGACACGATATCCGTTGAACTCAGGGTTAATCTTGAGGACTTGATACACTGTCACAGGAAAGAGGAGGACCGGGGTCTAACCTGACCCTAAACTGGGGTCCTAACTAATCCCTCACCTTGGAGGTACTGATAATGGTTCAGAGGTCCAAGTCTCCAGCCTAACCCTGTCTCCTATCAGTCCCTGAACCCTGTAATCAGTCCTAAGAAGGATTCTGATTACCACCAAAGGGATATGGGCTGATCTCTGCTAAATACACAGATTAGACATATAAGACAGACTGGAGAAAACACAGACTTGCATACACACTCAAACACAGAAGGAACATAAATGATCTGGGATATTAAACTCTAAGCAAGGTGAGCTTAAAACAACTAACGAGCTCTTTAACTTAAGTCTATACAGATACAATCCTATCTGTGGTCTGCATGAAGAATTTCACTGGCAACTCCCAACACAGACAACCAGAGATTTAAAGGAAACCAATCAACAAATAATTAATTGCAGCCGGGAGAAAACTGCACCCAGTCCCAGAACCGAGCACAGACAGAATTAACTCCCTCACTGCCAAACACAAAGAAACAGCAACTCAGCTGTGAGAAGTCAGAATGTGCAACCGCGACGATCTTCGTGGCGATGCACACATGACAATACTACACTCTATATACCTCACACGATGTGTATGACCCTGTATACACCATATACTACACTCTATATACCGCACACAATGTGTATGACCCTGTATACACCATATACTACACTCTATATACCGCACACGATGTGTATGACCCTGTATACACCATATACTACACTCTATATACCGCACACGATGTGTATGACCCTGTATACACCATATACTACACTCTATATACCGCACACGATGTGTATGACCCTGTATACACCATATACTACACTCTATATACCGCACACGATGTGTATGACCCTGTATACACCATATACTACACTCTATATACCGCACACGATGTGTATGACCCTGTATACACCATATACTACACTCTGTATACCGCACACGATGTGTATGACCTGCATACACCATATACTACACTCTATATAACGCACACAATGTGTATGACCCTGTATACACCATATACTACACTCTATATACCGCACACGATGTGTATGACCCTGTATAAACCATATACTACACTCTATATACCGCACACGATGTGTATGACCCTGTATACACCATATACCACACTCTATATACTGTACACGATGTGTATGACCCTGTATACACCATATACTACACTCTATATACCGCACACGATGTGTATGACCCTGTATACACCATATACTACACTCTATATACTGCACACGATGTGTATGACCCTGTATACACCATATACTACACTCTATATACTGCACACGATGTGCATGACCCTGTATACACCATATACTACACTCTATATACCGCACACGATGTGTATGACCCTGTATACATCATATACTACACTCTATATATCGCACACGATGTGTATGACCCTGTATACACCATATACTACACTCTAAATACCGCACACGATATGTATGACCTGTTTACACCATATACTACACTCTACATACCGCACACAATGTGTATGACCTGTATACACCATACACTACACTCTATATACCGCACACGATGTGTATGACCTGTATACACCATATACTACACTCTATATACGGCACACGATGTATATGACCTGTATAAACCATATACTACACTCTATATACTGCACACGATGTGTATGACCTGTATACACCATATACTACACTCTATATACCGCACACGATCTGTATGACCCTGTATACACCATGTACTACACTCTATATACTGCACAAGATGTGTATGACCATGTATACACTATATACTACACTCTATATACTGCACACGATGTGTATGACCCTGTATACACCATATACTACACTCTGTATACCGCACACGATGTGAATGACCTGTACACACCATATACTATACTCTATATACCGCACACGTTGTGTATGACCCTGTATACATCATATACTACACTCTATATACTGCACACGATGTGTATGACCCTGTATACACCATATACTACACTCTATATACCGCACACGATGTGTATGACCTGTATACACCATATACTACACTCTATATACCGCACACGATGTGTATGACCTGTATACACCATATATACAACTCTATATACCGCACACGATGTGTATGACCCTGTATACACCATATACTACACTCTATATACGACACACGATGTGTATGACCCTGTATACACCATCTACTACACTCTATATACCGCACACGATGTGTATGACCCTGTATACACCATATACTACACTCTATATACCGCACACAATGTGTATGACACTGTATACACCATAAACTACACTATATATACCGCACACGATGTGTATGACCTGTATACACCATATACTACACTCTATATACCGCACACGATGTGTATGACCTGTATACACCATATACTACACTCTATATACCGCACACAATGTGTATGACCCTGTATACACCATATACTACACTCCATATACTGCACACGAAGTCTATGACCCTGTATACACCATATACTACACTCTATATACTGCACACGATGTGTATGACCCTGTATACACCATATACTACACTCTATATACCGCACACGATGTGTATGACCTGTATACACCATATACTACACTCTATATACCGCACACGATATGTATGACCCTGTATACACCATATAATACACTCTATATACTGCACACGATGTGTATGACCTGTATACACCATATACTACACTCTTTATACCGCACACGATGTGTATGACCCTGTATACACCATATACTACACTCTATATACCGCACACGATGTGTATGACCCTGTATACACCATATACTACACTCTATATACTGCACACGATGTGTATGACCCTGTATACACCATATACTACACTCTATATACCGCACACGATGCGTATGACCCTGTATACACCATATGCTACACTCTATATACTGCACACGATGTGTATGATCCTGTATACACCATATACTACACTCTATATACTGCACACGATGTGTATGACCCTGTATACACCATATACTACACTCTATATACCGCACACGATGCGTATGACCATGTATACACCATATGCTACACTCTATATACTGCACACGATGTGTATGATCCTGTATACACCATATACTACACTCTATGTACCGCACACCATGTGTATGACCCTGTATACACCATATACTACACCCTATATACCGCACACGAGGTGTATGACCTGTATACACCATATACTACACTCTATAACCGCACACGATGTGTATGACCCTGTATACACCATATACTACACTCTATATACCACACATGATGTGTTTGACCCTGTATACACCATATACTACACTCTATATACCGCACACGATGTATATGACCCTGTATACACCATATACTACACTCTATATACCGCACACGATATGTATGACCCTGTATACACCATATACTACACTTTTATTTTGAAGTATAAAAAAAAAACAGGAACAAATACAATACTTAAAATAAAGAACAAGTAAATTTAAAAATCAACAAACTTACTGGTATTTCAATGGGAACTACGGGCCTGCTTTTGGCTAATGAGATGGCCAATGTTCGGTTCCATATTTGTCACAAGTGAAGCAATTTTTCTCTTTCTTGATATCACTATTTCCTAGGGATTCCAAATTGCTATTAGTAAAATACCAATATATAAACAGCGCTACAAAAACAATATACCAGCAATAAAACTGCCCACACAGAGACATACAGCCTGCACTGCCCACCACTGCAGCCTTGCCAATCCATATCATTTCATCCTCATCAGTGCACATATTGGTGCAGCTCCGCTTTTAGCTCAGGCTCAGACTGGTGTGGTGCGAAAGTCCCTAATAGGCAGGTAAATGTCCCCAATAGGCAGCATTGGTCCCCAATAGGCAGGTAAATGTCCCCAATCGGCAGCATTGATCCCCAATAGGCAGCATATGTCCTTGTCCTCAATGGGCAGCATAGGTCCCCAATAGGCAGCATAGTCCCCAATAGGCAGCATATGTCCTCAATAGGCAGCATATGTCCTCAATAGGAAGGTAAATGTCCAAATAGGCAGCATTGGTCCCCAATACGCAGTATATGTCCTCAATAGGCAGCATAGGTCCCCAATAGGCAGCATATGTCCTCAATAGGCAGCATAGGTCCCCAATAGGCAGCATAGGTCCCCAATAGGAAGGTAAATGTCCAAATAGGCAGCATTGGTCCCCAATACGCAGTATATGTCCTCAATAGGCAGCATAGGTCCCCAATAGGCAGCATATGTCCTCAATAGGCAGCATAGGTCCCCAATAGGCAGCATAGGTCTCCAATATGCAGCATAGTCACCCAATAGGCAGCATAGGTCCCCAATAGGCAGGTAAATGTCCCAATAGGCAGCATAGGTCCCCCCAATACGCAGAATATGTCCTCAATAGGCAGGTAAATGTCCCAATAGGCAGAATAGTCCCCAATAGGCAGCATAGTAATTTCCCCCGGGATCAATAAAGTGTATTGTATCATATCGTAGTAGTCCCCAGTAGGCAGCACAGTAGTCCCCCATAGGCAGCATAATCCCCCATAGGCAGCATAGTAATCACCAATAGGCAGCATAATCCCCCATAGGCAGCATAATAGTCCCCAATATGCAGCATAATCCCCCATAGCCAGCATAATCCCCCATAGGCAGCATAATCCCCCATAGGCAGCATAGTCCCCAATAGGCAGCATAATCCCCCATAGCCAGCAGAATCCCCCATAGCCAGCATAGTCCCCAATAGGCAGCATAAGCCCCCATAAGAAGCATAGTCCCCAATAGGCAGCATAATCCCCCAATAGCCAGCATAATCCCCCATAGGTAGCATAATCCCCAATAGGCAGCATAATCCCCCATAGCCAGAATAATCCCCAATAGCCAGCATAATCCCCCATAGGCAGCATAATCCCGCATAGCCAGCAAAATCCCAAAAAGCCAGCATAATCCCCATAGGCAGCATAATCCCCCATAGGCAGCATAGTCCCCAATAGGCAGCATAATTCCCCATAAACAGCATAATCCCCCATAGCCAGCATAGTCCCCGATAGGCTGCAGAATCCCCCATAGGCAGCATAATCCCCCATAGGCAGCATAATCCCCCATAGGCAGCAGAATCACCCATAGCCAGCAGAATCACCCATAGGCCGGGCCCGGCGTCAGAAAAAAAAAAATACCAGTACTCACCTATCTCCCCCGCTGCACTGCAGAAGCACGCTCTGGACTCCGTCTTCTCCTGGCACAGGCGGCGTGATGTCTTCAGGGCACGCAGGCGGCGTGATGACGGTCACGTCGCCTGTGCTGCATATGGAAGGCTGCAAGGCCTTCCTCACTCTGCACATTCCGCCCGCCACGATTAAAGGGCCCACCGCCCGTCGGCAATGAACTGTCAGTTCATTGTCTGGGGCTGGTTCTTTCACTGTGCGCCCCCCTGCTTCTAGGGGGGCAGCTGCTCCCCGCACCACGGTGGGTACGTCCATGTTGTACCCACAGATGTTTTATAGAACTTTGATTTGAATTTTAAACTAAAAAAAATACATTTATTTCCAGTGAAATGTTGCTTTAGACCAAAGTTTGCATTTTAACAAGGGGTAACAATGAAAATGGACCCTATCATTTGCTAAACAAATTTATCTTGAATGTAATGATGCCTAATATTTGGGCACACGACAAAGCTTGGGATGGAAAGTGCACAATTACATTTTTTAGCACAAATTTGTCGGGGATTGATTATAGATGCCGTGTCACTTTTTCAGAGCCCTTGAGATTCCAGAACATCAGAAACTTCTACAAGTGACTCTTGGAATATAGACCCATCATTGAATTGTTCTAGGTGTGTGAAGAACATTTACAACCTACAGGTTCTTCACAAAACGTTACAACTAGAGTTGAGCGATACTTTCCGATATCCTAAAGTATCGGAATCGGAATGGTATCGCCGATATCACTAAAATATCGGCGATACCCGATACCGATACCGGAAGTCCCATGTAAGTCTATGGTAACAAAATATCGCAACTAAAAAAAACCCCATTCTTTCCTTGTAAACACTAAATATACACACATAGAATACATATATATATATACATGTCATTGTGACATATATATATACATATATGTATAGTTTATACACTTCTACATAGTAAAATATCCTCTGATTCAATTGCCGGGTAAAGCCGGCTTCAGTGAAAAGACAGAAGCACCCGACATGAAATGACACTTGGTGTACATAGGGTTAACCATGTCTTTTCATGTCGTTTGCTATCTGATTTGCACAAACAATTAAATCAGACTATGTGTGCAAAATTTCACACCTGTAGGGGTTAATTAAAGGTGTAAATTCGTTGTAAAAAAAACTGACTTTTTTGCTACGAATTTACACCTTTAATTAACCCCTACAGGTGTGAAATTTTGCACACATATACTGATTTAATTGTTTGTGCAAATTAGATAGCAAAGGACATGAAAAGACATGGTTAACCCTATGTACACCAAGTGTCATTTCATGTCGGGTTCTGCATTTTCACAAAAGCCTGCAATTGAATTAGCGGCTATTATACTATGTAGAAGTGTATGAACTACAAATATAAATATATATATATATATATATATATATGTGTCACAAATTCAATGACATGTATATATATATATGAGGTGTAAAATTGCTGAAAAAAAATGCGTGGGCTCCCGCCCTATTTTCGCAACCAGACAGACAAAGCCAGTGAGTGGGGGCAGATAATAATAGCCCAGAGAGGGACCATTATTTTTGCCCCCCCCCCCCGGCTACTAACATCTGCCCCCAGACACCCCAGGAAAGACAAATCTATAATTAGATTCGCCCTTTCTGGCACTTTGCCCGTCTATTCCCATTGCCCTGTAGCGGTGGCGAATGGGTTAATATGGGGTTAAAGCCACCTTGCTATTGAAAGGTGACCTTAAGCCAGGTTAATAATTGAGAGCTGTCAATTAGACAACTATCAATTATTAATCCTATTGCATGAAATAAAAATAAAACACACACACTTTAATTAAAAATCATTTTAATGAAATAAAGACACATGTTTTTGACCATCTTTTATTTTACTGCAAAAACCATTTCCTGTAATAAAAATAAAATAAAAAAGCAAAATTATTCTTACCTATCCCATGCACAGTCAGGTCCCACGGTGTAATCCTTCAGAAAGGGTTAATGTTTACTGCAGGGACCGCAGCTAATGCTGCAGCCTCACAGTAAACCCCAAATGAATGAGTTCCTCTCCTGCCTGACAGGAGAGTAAAGGCTGGGTGTCACATAACGATACACCAGCGATCCCGACAACGATATGCACTTGTCAGGATCGCTGGTGTATCGCTACATGATCGCTGCTGAGCTGCCAAACAGGCAGCTCAGGCAGCGATCTGGGACAGCGACACTGCGGGTAACATCGCTTAAGGGCCCGTCTCACATAGCGATATCGCTACCGAGATCGCTGCTGAGTCACTAGTTTTGTGACGCAGCAGCGAGCTCACCAGCGATATCGCTGTGTGTGACATTCAGCGACGATCAGCCCCCCTGCCGGGTATCGCTGATCGTCGCAGAAATGTCAGGACCTTTTTTTGATCGCTGGTTTCCCTCTGACAGGCACGCATCGCTGCGTGTGACAGGCGGGAGACTAGCGATCCACTGGTAACCAAGGTACACAGCGGGTTTCCAGGCACCGCGCAGCGCTTGGAAACCCGCTGTGTACCTTGGATACCAGCTCCCTGCATCAGGGCGCTGGTATCCAAGGTACACAGCAGGTTTCTAGGCACAGCCCCGCGCCTGGAAACCCGCTGTGTACCTTGGTTACCAGCGGATCGCTGGTCTCCCGCCTGTCACACGCAGCGATGTGTGCCTGTCAGCGGGAAACCAGCGATCAAAAAAAGGTCCTGACATTTCAGCGACGATCAGCGATACCCGGCAGGGGGGCTGATCGTCGCTGAATGTCACACACAGCGATATCGCTGGTGAGCTCGCTGCTGCGTCACAAAACTAGTGACTCAGCAGCGATCTCGGTAGCGATATCGCTATGTGAGACGGGCCCTTAAGTGGAAAGCTTAATTGATTGCTTTCCACTTTCACTTCAGGTCAGCCAGGGACACAATCAGTGACGTCAGAGGGAACTGATTAACAAAAATAGGGGTTCCCTTCGAAAAAAAAATGGCGTGGGGTCCCCCCTATTTTTGTTAACCAGCCAGATGAAGCAGACCGCTGAGGCCTGGATTTTCAGGCTGTTAAGGAGCCAAGATCCATGGACCTTGCCAGCCTGATAATACTAGGCCACAGCAGTCTGCATATCTTGGCTGATTAACAAAAATAGGGGATCCCCTCGAAAAAAATTGGCGTGGGGTCCCCCCTATTTTTGTTAACCAGCCAGATGAAGCAGACCGCTGAGGCCTGGATTTTCAGGCTGTTAAGGAGCCAAGATCCATGGACCTTGCCAGCCTGATAATACCAGGCCACAGCAGTCTGCATATCTTGGCTGATTAACAAAAATAGGGGATCCCCTCGAAAAAAATTGGCGTGGGGTCCCCCCTATTTTTGTTAACCAGCCAGATGAAGCAGACCGCTGAGGCCTGGTTTTTCAGGCTGGTAAGGATCCAATATCCATGGACCTTGCCAGCCTGATAATACCAGGCCACAGCAGTCTGCTTAGCTTGGCTGGTTAACAAAAATAGGGGATCCCCTCGAAAAAAAAAACGGCGTGGGGATCCCCCCTATTTTTGTTAACCAGCCAAGTAAAATGCAGACTGCTGCGGCCTGGTATTAAAAGACTGTCAAGGCCCATAGATTTTGGCCCTCAACAGCCTGATAATACCAGGCTACAGCAGCCCCACATTTGGCGCATCAAAAGATGTGCCAATTGTGGCACTTTACCCGGCTCTTCCCACTTGCCCTGTAGCGGTGGCAAGCGGGGTAATAAGGGGTTAATGTCACCGTTGATTGCACGGTGACAATAAGCCCGGTTAATAATGGAGAGGTGTCAATAAGACACCGATCCATTATTAATCCCAAAGTTATTAAATGTATAAAAAAAAGACAAAGCAAGAAAAAAGTATTTTAATGAAATAAAAGAGACAACACAGTTTTCATTAATTTTATTACTCTCTCATTCCTGCGACGCCATCGATCTGTAAAAAAAGAAAAAAAACAAACCAACAGTATACCACCTGTCCGACGCAGTCCATAACGACAGTCCCACGACGATCCAGCTCTGCTACATCGGAATGACAGGCAGAGCCTGACATCACGGTGCAGCACAGCTGCTTACCAGCTTCCCCGGCGGTGACGTCATCGGACTGACTGCTTTACGGCCGCGATTACCCAGCAGTCACTGCAGTTATCGCGAGAAACTGCATGTGACCGCCGGGGAAAGATGATGGCGGCCATCAAGCAGTCCAGGACGTGACCGCCGGAGATCTTCTGCCAGGTAAGTGCCGCTGACTCCTGACAGACCCGACCGACGGACACTGACAGTGACAGTGACAATCCCGATTCCGGTATCCGATAAGACGAAAATATCGGTACTCGGAATCGGAATTCCGATACAGCCAATATCGGCCGATACCCGATATTTGCAGTATCGGAATGCTCAACCCTAGTTACAACATTTGAATGTGATCCTGAATGCAAATATCCTGGATGTGATCATAAACTAATATTTGTGCTAATGGCAGCATTTTGAAATTAAAGAACTATTTGATTTTTTCAGGGCAAATTTCACTGGAATAAATTGTGGACAACATGTCCCATTTGCAGATAGAGACAGTGAGGTTCTAGGATCTATTGAGATGGGGGGGATAAGCTTTTGGCCTGTTGTTAGTAAATAAATAATGTCTTGTAATTTGTCAAGTGTTGTTGCTCATCTAAAGTTGCATTTACCTAATTTTAAGACCTTATATAATTATTTTCTTGAAACATCAAACTACAAATTTCAAAGAGGGTGTACTTACTTGATCTCATTATTTTATAATGTAATTTAACTAAATGAAAAGTCATTCAATGAATGCTTCACAAGAAGATGTTCCTCAGAAAATTATGCTACAATACTATAGGAACCTTACCTCGCTTTCTTGGCTGTTACACCTAGAATGTGGTACATTGGAGACAATACTGATTTATAGAGAATCTGTGACTACACTAACCCGATACAAGCAAAAGTAGTGCAGGATAGGACAGGCTAAAACAACAGATGCCCATTATTGTGCCATCCTTTGTGCTTTTGAACAGAAATTCAGCTTTTACTGATATGCAAAGTAGGTTTGCCAGTGCTCTGGTGCTCATATCCGTGCACTTGCAGTACATAGATCCTCTTCATTTCTCCCTGATAATGTCACCTCCATATTTTTATTGACTGTGAAGAGCAGTGATGAAATTATGCCATTGACCTACTGTTATTGTGGGGCAGTGGAGAGCAGGACAGAGGCTTCTAATAAAAACCTTATCCTTGTGCATTTGCAATACTATGAACCACATCCTCCAGAAATGGTTGGAGTGTGAGTGTTTTTTTCATCAGTATTTCGCACCTTTCCTGCCTTAACCTGTATCAAGGGGGTGGTAAATATAGATTTTTTTTTATTTTATGTAACGGCAGAGGAGATTGTGCTGTAATAGCTTTCATTCGTAATCTTTAATCCTTTCATGACATAAGATGTATATTTAAGTCATATGTCGTGTCAGTGACTTTTATGTGGGCTCAGAAGCTGAGCCTGCATCTTTCCTCACACATAAAAGCTGATTTAATCAACTGCTATGTGCCTTTAACAGCTGCCGTGTAGTGGTACTCCGCCCGCAACTGTTAACCTGTTAAATATCAATGTCAGACATAGATTTAATACTTGCCATGCAGAAGCGCTTTATTCATCTTGCCGTGACCATATGTGTTAGGGATCGAGTTCCCGCTTATGCACAGAGGGAATCTTGAGCCATCCCTGCTGCGGTCTCCCATCCGTCTCCGGCCGCAGTGGATTCTGCTCAGCAGAGATGTCGGTCCCAGTGTCTCGCCCAGTCTGGCACTGTGCAGAGGATTACTGCTGCCTTTCCAGGTTCTGCTATGGTAGCCAGTACTGGTCAGCAGAGAGCAGACATCTTTAAGACTAAGTCCTGCGTTTCCCCTTCTGAGCATGCCCAGGGTAAGATCTCTCATTGGAGATCAGGGGTCACATGCTCAGGTACTGCAGCAGCTCCTATTGGTCCACCAGGAAGGTCCTGAAACTACATGTGTTCTGGAACAGTTTCCTATTGGTCCTTTTCTGGCAAGCCCTGTTGTTGCTGCTATAAAAGGGTTGTATGACCATGCGGCCATGCGCTAGTATCAATTGCATTATGTGCTTTGTGCCAGTGTGATCTTGCACGCATGTGTTAGGGCTCGGCTGAAATAATCCCCTAGAATACCGGCACCTCCGGTGAGGAGATTGTGTGCACGTGTTTAGGGCTTGGCTGAAATAAGCCCTTAGATTACCGGCTTCTCCGGTGAGGAGATTGTCTGATTGCGTTGCTGATTGCGTTACTATGGACTGCTGTCCGCACAGCAGTTGACTGTGCATTCCTGTGGAGTTAACAGGACACAGTCCATATCTCTGCGTCTCTACCTTAGCGACACTGTGGTGTAACAGAGTTCGCTTATACCGCCATATAGTGCCACAGAATCTATTGTTGCGACTCTGTGAAGTAACAGAGTTCGACATACCGCCATTTTACTAGCAGCAGGCTCTGCCTGCACGGTGGACCCCGGGCTGCGAACACACTTATTATTTATAATTATTTTGTGCGTTCCGCCAGACTTAACATAATGCTAGCGCCAGGGTCTGGCTAGTAAAATGGCGGACGACCAGCATCTACAGCGGTACATCCAGCAGCTGGAGGGTAGGTTGGCGGCTCTAGAGCGCACAACCGCAGCTGTGGATGTTACCGCTGTCGCTGTTCAGGCTGCTAGCGTGGCTGCAGCCAGTTTGTCCTCTGCCACCCCTGCTCCGACTTTATCCCGTCTCCCGCTTCCAGACAAGTTTGCTGGTGACAGCAAGCAATGTCGGGATTCGTGATTCAGTGCTCCATTCATCTTGAGCTTCTGGCTGCACATTTTCCCACGGAACAGGCGAAGGTGGGTTTTGTCTTATCCCTCCTATCGGGCAAGGCGTTGGAGTGGGCAACGCCACTGTGTGGTACAGAGTGCTCCTCTCTTCCTGGAGGCTCTGAGACAGGTCTTCTTAGGACCTCATGTCACCCCCGATACGGCGCTCCAACTGCTGGCAATATCACAGGGTTCATCCATGGGCAACCAGTTTGCCGTCCAATTTCGGACTCTAGCCTCTGAGCTAGAGTGGCCGGATAAGGTCCTCATTCCGGTGTACTGGAGAGGACTGGTGGATCATGTGAAGGATGCCTTAGCCAACAGCGAGATTCCCACCACACTGGAGGAGCTCATTTCCTTATCTACCCGCATTGATCTCTGTTTTAACGAGCGGAGGTTAGAGCGGACCCAGTGCAGGCAGAGGTTTCGGTTGGCTTCCACCTTCGCCAAACCTCTGGAATCTTCCGTTCAAGCGTCCGACTCCTCCGAAGCCATGGAGGTTTCTCGAGTGGGACCTAAGTCCCGGACCGCTCGAGTAACGGTGGTCTGTAATTTCTGCCAACAGGCAGGACACTATACTAACAGATGTCCACAGCGATCGCAGAGGTGATGGCGTCTAGTAACCCTGGGAGGAGGCTCACTAGAGACAGCGGAATTTTCCTCCAAGATGACACTTAAAGGGACAATCACTGTAGGCACTTCCACTCTCACAGTCGACCTTTGCGTGGACTCAGGAGCAGAGGGGAACTTCATGTCCTCTAACTTTGCTCGCCGTCACGCAAGACCTCTGGTGGCGCTTGACAAATCATTGACTGTCCGGGTAGTGAATGGGTCGACATTGCCCTCACAAATTACACACCAGACTGTTCCTCTTGCATTGTTTGTCTCCCCTTCCCATCAGGAGCTTATTTCCCTACTCGTTCTTCCCAAGGGAATAGAAGAGATCCTACTAGGAATACATTGGCTCCGTTTCCACTCCCCACATATAGAGTGGACTTCGGGTAGGATACTGGGTTGGAGTGATGCATGTAGAGGCAGATGTGTCAGGAGTTGCGTTCAGGTTACCACTACTGAGTTACCCGCAGATCTTACTCCACTTCCCAAGTGCTATTGGTCATATGCAGACGTGTTCTCCAAGAAGGCTGCGGAGACTCTTCTGCCTCATCGCCCCTATGACTGTCCTATTGAACTCTTGCCTGGAGCAGAACCTCCTCGGGGAAGGGTCTATCCCCTCTCTCTTCCTGAGACAGAGGCTATGTCGCAATATATCCAGGAGAACCTGGCAAGAGGGTTCATTAGGAAGTCGGTGTCACCAGCAGGGGCGGGATTCTTCTTCGTGCAGAAGAAGAACGGAGAATTAAGTCAGTGCATTGATTACAGGGGTCTTAACTCTATCACCGTTAAGAACAAGTACCCGTTGCCCCTGATTTCTGAGCTCTTTGATAGGCTCCGGGGAGCAAGGGTATTTACTAAACTAGATCTGCGCGGTGCTTATAACCTGATTCACATCAGTGAGGGGGACGAATGGAAGATGGCTTTTAATACCAGGGATGGGCATTACGAACCTAAATGAATTCAAGTCTCCAGGTCCAGATGAATTACACCCCAGGGTACTGAAGGAGATAGCAGAAGAAATTCTTGAACCACTGTCCATAATCTTTGAAAATTCTTGGAGAACAGGAGAAGTCCCAGAAGACTGGAGAAGAGCAAATGTTGTTCCTATCTTCAAAAAGGGGAAGAAGGTGGACCCAGGGAACTACAGGCCGGTGAGTCTGACTTCTATACCAGGAAAGATCTTTGAACAAATTATTAAAGAACATGTATGCAAGTACCTGGATAAGAATGAAGTGATTAAACAGAGTCAGCATGGGTTTGTAACTAATAAGTCATGTCAGACTAACTTAATTTCCTTCTATGACAGAATCACTGACTGGGTGGATCAGGGAAATGCTGTAGATATAGTATACTTGACTTCAGCAAAGCATTTGACAAAGTATCTCACACAATCCTTATTGAAAAAATGACTAAGTATGGAATGGACAAGGCAACTGTTAGGTGGATTCATAACTGGCTTAGTGATCGGACCCAAAGAGTGGTTGTAAATGGCTGCACATCCAGTTGGAAGAATGTCTCAAGTGGGGTACCACAAGGCTCTGTTTTGGGCCCTGTATTGTTCAACATCTTTATCAATGATTTAGATGAAGGAATTGAGGGTAAACTGATCAAATTTGCTGATGACACAAAGCTAGGAGGGGTAGCTAATACTAGAGAAGAGAGAGAGAGGATTCAAAAAGATATACATAAACTGGAGCAGTGGGCAGCAACTAACAGAATGGATTTTAACAGGGAAAAATGCAAAGTACTACATCTGGGCAATAAAAATGAAAAAAGCATATACAAAATGGGAGGAATAGGGCTAAGTAACAGCACATGTGAAAAAGACTTGGGTATACTATTTGATCACAGACTTAACATGAGTCAACAGTGTGATGCAGCAGCAAAAAAGGCAAATGCAATTCTAGGATGTATCAACAGAAGCATACAGTCTAGATCACGTGAGGTCATTATTGCCCTCTACTCCTCTTTGGTCAGACCTCATGTGGAATACTGTGTCCAGTTTTGGGCACCACATTTTAAAAAAGACATCAACAAACTGGAGCAAGTTCAGAGAAGAGCCACCAGAATGGTGACCGGTCTGCAAACCATGTCCTATGAGGAACGGTTGCAGGATTTGGGAATGTTTAGCTTGCAAAAAAGAAGACTGAGAGGAGACTTAATAGCTGTCTACAAATATCTCAAGGGCTGTCACATTGTAGAAGGATCATCTTTATTCTCATTTGCACAAGGAAAGACTAGAAGCAATGGGATGAAACTGAATGGGAGGAGACACAGATTAGATATTAGAAAAAACTTTTTGACAGTTAGGGTGATCAATGAGTGGAACAGGCTGCCACAAGAGGTGGTGAGTTCTCCTTCAATGGAAGTCTTCAAACAGAGGCTGGATAGACATCTGTCTGGGATGATTTAGAGAATCCTGCTTTGAGCAGGGGGTTGGACCAGATGACCCAGGAGGTCCCTTCCAACTCTACCATTCTATGATTCTATGATTCTATGAATATCTGGTGATGCTCTTTGGGCTCTGTAATGCCCCAGCCATTTTCCAAGACTTTGTCAATGACATCTTCCGGGATATGCTCTCCACCTCGGTCGTAGTCTATCTGGATGATATACTTATCTTCTCTCCAGATATTGACTCCCACCGGAGAGATGTCTGCAGAGTCTTTGACCTCTTACGGGCAAATTCCCTTTATGCTAAGTTAGAGAAATGTATGTTTGAGCTGGAGTCTTTACCTTTCCTTGGCTATATCATCTCAACCCAGGGATTGGCTATGGATTCTGCCAAACTACAGGCTGTGATGGACTGGCAAGAACCCCACTCTCTTAAAGCGGTGCAGCGCTTTATGGGGTTCATTAACTACTATTGCCAGTTCATTCCCCATTTCTCTACCTTGGTAGCTCCGTCGGTAGCCCTCACCAAGAAGAGAGCAAATCCCAAATTGTGGTCGGAAGAGGTTTCCAAGGCTTTCACTTCTATTAAGTCTCATTTTGCTAGCGCTCCCATCCTACATCGCCCCGATGTTGATAAGATATTTTTATTGGAGGTGGATGCCTCATCCGTTGGTGCTGGAGCAGTCCTCTTCCAAAAGGATGCTCAGGGTCGGAAGCATCCTTGCTTCTTCTTCTCTAAGACCTTCTCATCAGTGGAGAGGAATAATTCCATCAGGGATAGGGAGTTGCTAGCAATGAAGTTGGCCTTCTCTGGGTGGAGACATCTGTTGGAGGGGGTCCGCTTTCCCTTCCAAGTCTTACCGACCACAAGAATTTGGTGTATCTTCAGACAGCCCAGCGGCTTATTCTCGCCAGGCCAGATGGTCCTTGTTCTTCTTCCGGTTTCATTTCACCCTACATTTTCTCTCGGGATAGAAGAACATCCGTGCCGACTCTCTCGCTCTGTAGTGTCCTCTGAGGAGGAGCCTCGTCTTATTGTCCCCACAGAGAGCCTGAGAACTGTGGCCCAGCTTTCACTAGAGTCTGTGCCTCCGGGCAAGACTTTTGTGCCTACCAATTAGCGACCAGAGGTACTCTCTTGGGCACACTCGTCCAGGGTGGGTGGACACTTTGGGGCAAAGAGGACATGTGAGTTGCTGGCGAGGACATACTTGTGGCCACATATGTTCCGTGACATTGGGGACTATGTTCGGGCGTGTGTCTCCTGCGCCAAGAATAAGTCTCCTCAACAACGGCCAGCTGGGTTACTTTACCCTTTGCCAGTGGCAGACAGGCCCTGGGAGATGGTCGGTATGGACTTTGTGGTGGGCTTACCCAAGTATCAGGGCTGCACCATCATTTGGGTAATCACCGATCATTTTTCCAAAATGGTGCACCTGGTACCGCGACCACGGTTACCTTCTGCACGGGCCCTGGCAGCGTTGTTTATTAGGCACATCTTCCGTCTACACGGCATGCCGGACAAAATTGTCAGTGACCGAGGGCCCCAGTTTGCGTCTCGGTTCTGGAGAGAGCTTTGTCGTCTACTCAGTATTGAGTTAAATCTCTCTTCAGCATACCATCCCGAGACGAATGGGTTAGTAGAGAGGGCCAACAGATCTTGGTCACCTATCTACGACATTTTGTCTCAGCCAGGCAGGATAACTGGGCATCCTTGCTACCGTGGGCTGAGTTTGCACTGAACAATGCTGTGGCTGATTCCACTGCTCCTAAACTACGGTAAGCATCCGCGGGTTCCGGTGCCCATGCCCATGTCTTCTGCCGACTCCAGGGTGGCAGGCTGGGCTATGGAGGCACGGGACATTTGGGACCGTACCCAGGATGCCATTCAGGCATCCAAGGAGAGGATAAGTTTCTCCGCCGATGCACATCGGTGCCCTGCTCTGACATTTGCTCTCTGGGGACCGTTGGTGGATGGTCAATCTCGACGCCCTTATACTTATACACCTGGCTGCATACGTTGTAGTCCATCTATAGTTTGGCACCACCCGCATCTAGTTGGTGTACCTAGTTTCCAAATGTCCTTTGTAGCAGTGTTAACCCTGGTGGTAATTCACCGTTTGACATCTATCCCACCATTGACCTTGGAGGTTACATTGATCTACTGTGAAACAACCTTTCAGTATATCCAGTCTTCCATGAAAGACCCGTGCCTAATGTCCCAGATTTTCCCGAGTCTCATCTTGCAGGGTACAGTCGTTGTTATGTCTTTTAATTGTGCAAACTGAAGATCCGATGAGGAGGAACAAGCCACATCAATAGGTGTTGTAAGTGTGGTACGGGCATAATAGCATTTTATTTGGTGAGATTATGCAGGGTTATTGGGCACTGAGGATGCTACTGTCCTGGGAGCCTGCCGAGCACGTTCACTCTCCACAGCTCATCGCTGCCTTTGAACGCAGCGAGGACCAAGGAAGGGGGGGCCCTAGAAGGGGGGTAATGTTAGGGATCGAGTTCCCGCTTCTGCATAGGGGGAATCTCGAGCCATCCCTGCTGCGGTCTCCCATCCGTCTCCGGCCGCAGTGGATTCTGCTCAGCAGAGATGTTGATCCCAGGGTCTCGCCCAGTCTGGCACTGTGCAGAGGATTACTGCTGCCTCTCCAGGTTCTGCTATGGTAGCCAGTACTGGTCAGCGGCGAGCAGACGTCTTTAAGACTAAGTCCTGCGTTTCCCCTTCTGAGCATGCCCAGGGTAAGATCTCTCATTGGAGATCAGGGGTCACATGCTCAGTTACTGCAGCAGCTCCTATTGGCCCACCAGGAAGGTCCTGAAACTACATGTGTTCTGGAACAGTTTCTTATTGGTCCTTTTCTAGCAGGCCCTGTAGTTGCTGCTATAAAAGGGTTGTATAACCATGCGGTCATGCGCTAGTATCAATTGCATTATATGCTTTGTGCCAGTGTGATCTTGCACTCATGTGTTAGGGCTCGGCTGAAATAAGCCCCTTGAATACCGGCACCTCCGGTGAGGAGATTTTATGCACGTGTTTAGGGCTTGGCTGAAATAAGCCCAGAGAATACCGGCTTCTCCGGTGAGGCGATTGTCTGATTGCGTTACTACGGACTGCTGTCCGCACAGCAGTTGTCTTGCATTCCTGTGGCGTTAACAGGACTCAGTCCATATCTCTGCGTCTCTACCTTAGCGACATTGTGGTGTAACAGAGTTCGCTTATACCGCCATATAGTGCCACAGTATCTATTGTTGCGACTCTGTGAAGTAACAGAGTTCGCCATACCGCCATCTTACTAGCAGCAGGCTCTGCCTGCACGGTGGACCCCGGGCTGTGAACGCACTTATTATTTATATTTATTTTGTGCGTTCCGCCAGCCTTAACATAATGTGCCTCTGTCATGTGATTTTGGGATGCCTGTGGGTTGTTATGACAGCCGAAGGTCTTCTGAAGACCCTTGTGCTTTCATTACTATACTCCTTTGAAAGCCAGTTTACATAGGAGATTGTGATTTCTGCTATATATAGTAGGGCTTAGCACTGCTATGTACAGTACAGCACAGGCAATCGGATGATCACAGTTTCAAGTCTCCTAAAGCAGAGGTCCGTAACCACCCATCCACGGACCAGTACCGAGTCATTGGAGTTCTTTTGCCGGTCCACGGCGCCGCAGCTCAGATCACACTGCAGGTGCCTACCCTAGAGGTTCATTATCAGTGGGGTGCATGTACGCTCGCAGCTTTCATCATCTGAATGCTGTGGTGCACCTCTGGCTGCAGCTGGGAACGCATTGACACTATTATGAGTCAGCACTGTCTGTGAGCACCCGACATACCCGGGCAAGTGCCAGGGCCCTGAGTAGGCGGGGGGGCCCACTCGCCGTCGGGCACCCCGGCACCCGTCAGTGGAGGAGAGCGGTACCAGTGCCGCCACTGGGCCCCCCCACTTGCTCAGGGCCCCGGCAGGCGGCCCGGCACAATACTCACCTTTCCCCGTGCCTACGCAATCCGCAGCTCCAGGCTCCCTCTGCAAGGCGCCCGCGCTTCCTCTCACAGCAGCGCCGCTGAATGACGTCATCATTCAGCGGCCGGCTGTGGCAGAGATAGCACAGACGCCGGACAGGTGAGATGTGACGTGCGTGTCTGTGTGTTTGTGTCTGGGTGTATCAGTGTGTGTGTATGTTGTGCGGTGCTTTGTGTGTGTGTATGTGAGAGAGTGCTGCGGTGCTATCTTTGTGTGGTGCTGTATGTGTAATGGTGGTGGGGGGAAGCAGTGATGGTGGTGAGGAGCCGGAGGCAATGATGATGATGGGGAGACAATGATGATGGTGAGGCGATGATGATGGGGAGGTGATGATGATGGGGAGGCAATGATGATAATGATGGGGAGGCGATCATGATGATGATGGGGAGGCGATGATGATAATGATGGGGAGGCTTTCCACAGCGCCCTTTTCTGAGCCGTAACAGCGCAGAACGCAGCACAGTGCAGAGTAGAGCTCCATATTTTGTATGGAGCATTATATGAGGACCAGTATCCTGTATGGAGCATTATTTGGGGTCAAATATTATCCATAAATATTCTTTATGGAGCATTATATTTGGCCCATAATACTGTATGGAGGACTATGTGGTGTCCATAATATTGTATGGAGGACTGTACTGTCCAGTCTGTACTGTGCGCTGTGAGGATTTGGCGATTCTCGAGCTATTGTACAATTTACAATAGATATCAGTCATGTAATGGAAGAAGAGAAGTGTTTGGAATTGTACTGTACCTATATTTCTCTGCTGTATCTGTGCATCATGAATCGTGGTCTGTGTTAAAGGGGCCCACTGAGACTCTTTCGCCCGGGGCCCATAAAAACCTGGAGCCAGCCCTGGCAGAGAGCATGCACTCTGCTCTCCCGCCTGTCACCATAGTAACACTGCAGCCCCGACCCGACTGGAGCAGCAGTGAATGAAGACAGGAAGAGAGTATTTTTATATATAGAATATATATACACTGCTGAAAAAATAAAGGGAACACTTAAACAACAGAATATAACTCCAAGTAAATCAAACTTCTGTGAAATCAAACTGTCCACTTAGGAAGCAACACTGATTGACAATCAATTTCACATGCTGTTGTGCAAATTGAATAGACAACAGATGGAAATTATTGGCAATTATCAAGACACACTTAATAAAGAAGTGGTTCTGCAGGTGGGGACCACAGACCACATCTCAGTACCAATGCATTCTGGCTGATGTTTTGGTCACTTTTGAATGTTGGTTGTGCTTTCACACTTGTGGTAGCATGAGGCAGACTCTACAAACCACACAAGTGGCTCAGGCAGTGCAGCTCATCCATGATGGCACATCAATGCGAGCTGTGGCAAGAAGGTTTGCTGTGTCTGTCAGCGTAGTTTTCAGAGGCTGGAGGCACTACCAGGAGACAGGTAAGTAGATCAGGAGATGTGGAGTTGGCCATAGGAGGGCAACAACCCAGCAGCAGGACCGCTACCTCTGCCTTTGTGCAAGGAGGAACAGGAGGAGCACTGCCAGAGCCCTGCAAAATGACCTCCAGGAGGCCACAAATGTGCTTGTGTCTGCACAAATGGTTATAAACCGACTCCATGAGGATGGTCTGAGTGACGTCCACAGATGGGGGTTGTGCTCCCAGCCCATCACCATGCAGGATGCTTTGGCTTTTGCCACAGAACACCAGGATTGGCAAGTTCGTCACTGGCGCCCTGTGCTCTTCACAGATGAAAGCAGGTTCACAATGAGCACATGTGACAGAGTCTGGAGACGCCATGGAGAGTGATCTGCTGCCTGCAACATCCTTCAGCATTACCAGTTTGGCAGTGGGTCAGTAATGGTGTGGGGTGGCATTTCTTTGGAGGACCGCACAGCCCTACATGTGCTCGCCTGAGGTAACTTGACTGCCATTAGGTTCCGAGATGAGATCCTCAAACCCCTTGTGAGATCATATGCTGGTGAGGTTAGCCCTGGGTTCCTCCTAATGAAGGACAATGCCAAACCTCATGTGGCTGGAGTGTGTCAGCATTTCCTGCAAAATGAAGGCATTGAAGCTATGAACTGGCCCGCCCATTCTCCAGTTCTGAATCCGATTGAGCACATCTGGGATATCATGTCTCGCTCCATCCACCGACACGTTGCACCACAGACTGTCCTGGAGTTGACGGATGCTTTATTCCAGGTCTGGGAGGAGATCCCTCTGGAGACCATCCGCCTCCTCATCAGGAGCATGCCCAGGCATTGTAGGGAGGTCATACAGGCACAGAGAGGTCATACAGTCACGTTGAGGACACACACACTACTGAGCATCATTTTGACTTGTTTTAAGGACATTACATTCTACTTTAATTTTGTGGGTGACTCCAAATCAAGGCCTTTAGTGGTTAATAAATTTGATTTCCATTGATGATTTTTGTGTGATTTTGTTGTCAGCACATTCAACTTTGTACAGAACAAAGTTTTCAATGAAAATATTTCATTCACTCTGATCTAGAATGTGTTATTTGAGTGTTCCCTTTATTTTTTGAGAAGTACATTGAAATGCCCCAGCATTGCAGTGCATTATACCTATGCTGAAAGCTTTTGAAAACAAACTGTGAGCATGGTCTCAGATGCTTTCCATAGCTTGATGGCAGTTTAACCCCTTTATTCCAAGGGTGGTTTGCACGTTAATGACCTGGCCAATTTCTACAATTCTGACCACTGTCCCTTTATGAGGTTAAAACTCTGGAATGCTGCGATTCCGTGAATATTTTGTTGAGACATATTGTACTTCATGTTAGTGGTAAATTTATTCGATATAACTTGCGTTTATCTGTGAAAAAAATGAAATATGGCGAAAATTTTGAAAATTTTGCTATTTTCAAACTTTGAATTTTTATGCCCTTAAAACAAAGAAATATTTCACACAAAATAGTTACTAAATAACATTTCCCACAAGTTTACTTTACATCAGTATAATTCTGGAAACAATTTTTTTTTGTTAGGAAGTTATAAGGGTTAAAATTTGACCATCGATTTCTCATTTTTACGCCATTTTTTTTTGGGATCACATCACATTTGAAGTCACTTTGAGGGGTCTATATGATAGAAAATACCCAAAAGTGACACCAGTCTAAAAATTGCAACCCTCATGGTGTTCAAAACCACATTCAAGAAATTTATTAACCCTTCACGTGCTTCACAGGAATTTTTGGAAAGTTTAAAACAAAATGAACATTTAACTTTTTTTCACAAAATATTTAATTCAGATTCAATTTGTTTTATTTTTCCAAGGGCTACAGGAGAAATTGGACTGCAAAAGTCATTGTTGTGC
>JARQOD010000004.1:562265187-562312206 GCA_033576555.1 Oophaga sylvatica
TTTGTCCTCTGCCACCCCTGCTCCGACTTTATCCCGTCTCCCGCTTCCAGACAAGTTTGCTGGTGACAGCAAGCAATGTCGGGGATTCGTGATTCAGTGCTCCATTCATCTTGAGCTTCTGGCTGCACATTTTCCCACGGAACAGGCGAAGGTGGGTTTTGTCTTATCCCTCCTATCGGGCAAGGCGTTGGAGTGGGCAACGCCACTGTGTGGTACAGAGTGCTCCTCTCTTCCTGGAGGCTCTGAGACAGGTCTTCTTAGGACCTCATGTCACCCCCGATACGGCGCTCCAACTGCTGGCAATATCACAGGGTTCATCCATGGGCAACCAGTTTGCCGTCCAATTTCGGACTCTAGCCTCTGAGCTAGAGTGGCCGGATAAGGTCCTCATTCCGGTGTACTGGAGAGGACTGGTGGATCATGTGAAGGATGCCTTAGCCAACAGCGAGATTCCCACCACACTGGAGGAGCTCATTTCCTTATCTACCCGCATTGATCTCTGTTTTAACGAGCGGAGGTTAGAGCGGACCCAGTGCAGGCAGAGGTTTCGGTTGGCTTCCACCTTCGCCAAACCTCTGGAATCTTCCGTTCAAGCGTCCGACTCCTCCGAAGCCATGGAGGTTTCTCGAGTGGGACCTAAGTCCCGGACCGCTCGAGTAACGGTGGTCTGTAATTTCTGCCAACAGGCAGGACACTATACTAACAGATGTCCACAGCGATCGCAGAGGTGATGGCGTCTAGTAACCCTGGGAGGAGGCTCACTAGAGACAGCGGAATTTTCCTCCAAGATGACACTTAAAGGGACAATCACTGTAGGCACTTCCACTCTCACAGTCGACCTTTGCGTGGACTCAGGAGCAGAGGGGAACTTCATGTCCTCTAACTTTGCTCGCCGTCACGCAAGACCTCTGGTGGCGCTTGACAAATCATTGACTGTCCGGTAGTGAATGGGTCGACATTGCCCTCACAAATTACACACCAGACTGTTCCTCTTGCATTGTTTGTCTCCCTTCCCATCAGGAGCTTATTTCCCTACTCGTTCTTCCCAAGGGAATAGAAGAGATCCTACTAGGAATACATTGGCTCCGTTTCCACTCCCCACATATAGAGTGGACTTCGGGTAGGATACTGGGTTGGAGTGATGCATGTAGAGGCAGATGTGTCAGGAGTTGCGTTCAGGTTACCACTACTGAGTTACCCGCAGATCTTACTCCACTTCCCAAGTGCTATTGGTCATATGCAGACGTGTTCTCCAAGAAGGCTGCGGAGACTCTTCTGCCTCATCGCCCCTATGACTGTCCTATTGAACTCTTGCCTGGAGCAGAACCTCCTCGGGGAAGGGTCTATCCCCTCTCTCTTCCTGAGACAGAGGCTATGTCGCAATATATCCAGGAGAACCTGGCAAGAGGGTTCATTAGGAAGTCGGTGTCACCAGCAGGGGCGGGATTCTTCTTCGTGCAGAAGAAGAACGGAGAATTAAGTCAGTGCATTGATTACAGGGGTCTTAACTCTATCACCGTTAAGAACAAGTACCCGTTGCCCCTGATTTCTGAGCTCTTTGATAGGCTCCGGGAGCAAGGGTATTTACTAAACTAGATCTGCGCGGTGCTTATAACCTGATTCACATCAGTGAGGGGGACGAATGGAAGATGGCTTTTAATACCAGGGATGGGCATTACGAACCTAAATGAATTCAAGTCTCCAGGTCCAGATGAATTACACCCCAGGGTACTGAAGGAGATAGCAGAAGAAATTCTTGAACCACTGTCCATAATCTTTGAAAATTCTTGGAGAACAGGAGAAGTCCCAGAAGACTGGAGAAGAGCAAATGTTGTTCCTATCTTCAAAAAGGGGAAGAAGGTGGACCCAGGGAACTACAGGCCGGTGAGTCTGACTTCTATACCAGGAAAGATCTTTGAACAAATTATTAAAGAACATGTATGCAAGTACCTGGATAAGAATGAAGTGATTAAACAGAGTCAGCATGGGTTTGTAACTAATAAGTCATGTCAGACTAACTTAATTTCCTTCTATGACAGAATCACTGACTGGGTGGATCAGGAAATGCTGTAGATATAGTATATCTTGACTTCAGCAAAGCATTTGACAAAGTATCTCACACAATCCTTATTGAAAAAATGACTAAGTATGGAATGGACAAGGCAACTGTTAGGTGGATTCATAACTGGCTTAGTGATCGGACCCAAAGAGTGGTTGTAAATGGCTGCACATCCAGTTGGAAGAATGTCTCAAGTGGGGTACCACAAGGCTCTGTTTTGGGCCCTGTATTGTTCAACATCTTTATCAATGATTTAGATGAAGGAATTGAGGGTAAACTGATCAAATTTGCTGATGACACAAAGCTAGGAGGGGTAGCTAATACTAGAGAAGAGAGAGAGAGGATTCAAAAAGATATACATAAACTGGAGCAGTGGGCAGCAACTAACAGAATGGATTTTAACAGGGAAAAATGCAAAGTACTACATCTGGGCAATAAAAATGAAAAAAGCATATACAAAATGGAGGAATAGGGCTAAGTAACAGCACATGTGAAAAAGACTTGGGTATACTATTTGATCACAGACTTAACATGAGTCAACAGTGTGATGCAGCAGCAAAAAAGGCAAATGCAATTCTAGGATGTATCAACAGAAGCATACAGTCTAGATCACGTGAGGTCATTATTGCCCTCTACTCCTCTTTGGTCAGACCTCATGTGGAATACTGTGTCCAGTTTTGGGCACCACATTTTAAAAAAGACATCAACAAACTGGAGCAAGTTCAGAGAAGAGCCACCAGAATGGTGACCGGTCTGCAAACCATGTCCTATGAGGAACGGTTGCAGGATTTGGGAATGTTTAGCTTGCAAAAAAGAAGACTGAGAGGAGACTTAATAGCTGTCTACAAATATCTCAAGGGCTGTCACATTGTAGAAGGATCATCTTTATTCTCATTTGCACAAGGAAAGACTAGAAGCAATGGGATGAAACTGAATGGGAGGAGACACAGATTAGATATTAGAAAAAACTTTTTGACAGTTAGGGTGATCAATGAGTGGAACAGGCTGCCACAAGAGGTGGTGAGTTCTCCTTCAATGGAAGTCTTCAAACAGAGGCTGGATAGACATCTGTCTGGGATGATTTAGAGAATCCTGCTTTGAGCAGGGGTTGACCAGATGACCCAGGAGGTCCCTTCCAACTCTACCATTCTATGATTCTATGATTCTATGAATATCTGGTGATGCTCTTTGGGCTCTGTAATGCCCCAGCCATTTTCCAAGACTTTGTCAATGACATCTTCCGGGATATGCTCTCCACCTCGGTCGTAGTCTATCTGGATGATATACTTATCTTCTCTCCAGATATTGACTCCCACCGGAGAGATGTCTGCAGAGTCTTTGACCTCTTACGGGCAAATTCCCTTTATGCTAAGTTAGAGAAATGTATGTTTGAGCTGGAGTCTTTACCTTTCCTTGGCTATATCATCTCAACCCAGGGATTGGCTATGGATTCTGCCAAACTACAGGCTGTGATGGACTGGCAAGAACCCCACTCTCTTAAAGCGGTGCAGCGCTTTATGGGGTTCATTAACTACTATTGCCAGTTCATTCCCCATTTCTCTACCTTGGTAGCTCCGTCGGTAGCCCTCACCAAGAAGAGAGCAAATCCCAAATTGTGGTCGGAAGAGGTTTCCAAGGCTTTCACTTCTATTAAGTCTCATTTTGCTAGCGCTCCCATCCTACATCGCCCCGATGTTGATAAGATATTTTTATTGGAGGTGGATGCCTCATCCGTTGGTGCTGGAGCAGTCCTCTTCCAAAAGGATGCTCAGGGTCGGAAGCATCCTTGCTTCTTCTTCTCTAAGACCTTCTCATCAGTGGAGAGGAATAATTCCATCAGGGATAGGGAGTTGCTAGCAATGAAGTTGGCCTTCTCTGGGTGGAGACATCTGTTGGAGGGGGTCCGCTTTCCCTTCCAAGTCTTACCGACCACAAGAATTTGGTGTATCTTCAGACAGCCCAGCGGCTTTATTCTCGCCAGGCCAGATGGTCCTTGTTCTTCTTCCGGTTTCATTTCACCCTACATTTTCTCTCGGGATAGAAGAACATCCGTGCCGACTCTCTCGCTCTGTAGTGTCCTCTGAGGAGGAGCCTCGTCTTATTGTCCCCACAGAGAGCCTGAGAACTGTGGCCCAGCTTTCACTAGAGTCTGTGCCTCCGGGCAAGACTTTTGTGCCTACCAATTAGCGACCAGAGGTACTCTCTTGGGCACACTCGTCCAGGGTGGGTGGACACTTTGGGGCAAAGAGGACATGTGAGTTGCTGGCGAGGACATACTTGTGGCCACATATGTTCCGTGACATTGGGGACTATGTTCGGGCGTGTGTCTCCTGCGCCAAGAATAAGTCTCCTCAACAACGGCCAGCTGGGTTACTTTACCCTTTGCCAGTGGCAGACAGGCCCTGGGAGATGGTCGGTATGGACTTTGTGGTGGGCTTACCCAAGTATCAGGGCTGCACCATCATTTGGGTAATCACCGATCATTTTTCCAAAATGGTGCACCTGGTACCGCGACCACGGTTACCTTCTGCACGGGCCCTGGCAGCGTTGTTTATTAGGCACATCTTCCGTCTACACGGCATGCCGGACAAAATTGTCAGTGACCGAGGGCCCCAGTTTGCGTCTCGGTTCTGGAGAGAGCTTTGTCGTCTACTCAGTATTGAGTTAAATCTCTCTTCAGCATACCATCCCGAGACGAATGGGTTAGTAGAGAGGGCCAACAGATCTTGGTCACCTATCTACGACATTTTGTCTCAGCCAGGCAGGATAACTGGGCATCCTTGCTACCGTGGGCTGAGTTTGCACTGAACAATGCTGTGGCTGATTCCACTGCTCCTAAACTACGGTAAGCATCCGCGGTTCCGGTGCCCATGCCCATGTCTTCTGCCGACTCCAGGGTGGCAGGCTGGGCTATGGAGGCACGGGACATTTGGGACCGTACCCAGGATGCCATTCAGGCATCCAAGGAGAGGATAAGTTTCTCCGCCGATGCACATCGGTGCCCTGCTCTGACATTTGCTCCTGGGGACTTGGTGTGGCTCTCCGCCCATAACATCAGGCTGCAAGTTGAGTCCACTAAGTTGGCACCCCGCTACTTGGGTCCTTTCAAAGTCCTCGAGCAGGTTAACCCTGTGGTATACCGTTTGACTCTTCCACCATGCCTGGGTATCTCTGACACCTTTCACGTATCCGTCCTGAAACCCGTGCTCATGTCCCGATTTTCTGAGTCATCTGCAGGGACATCGGGTTAGTCTATGGACGACCATGAGGTGAACGCCATCATAGGGTGTAAGGTGGTACGGGGCAAAAGATTTTATTTGGTGGATTAGAGGGGTTATGGGCCTGAGGATATGTCCTGGGAGCCTGCCGAGCACGTTCACTCTCCACAGCTCATCGCTGCCTTTGAACGCAGCGAGGACCAAGGAAGGGGGGGCCCTAGAAGGGGGGTAATGTTAGGGATCGAGTTCCCGCTTCTGCACAGGGGGAATCTCGAGCCATCCCTGCTGCGGTCTCCCATCCGTCTCCGGCCGCAGTGGATTCTGCTCAGCAGAGATGTTGATCCCAGGGTCTCGCCCAGTCTGGCACTGTGCAGAGGATTACTGCTGCCTCTCCAGGTTCTGCTATGGTAGCCAGTACTGGTCAGCGGCGAGCAGACGTCTTTAAGACTAAGTCCTGCGTTTCCCCTTCTGAGCATGCCCAGGGTAAGATCTCTCATTGGAGATCAGGGTCACATGCTCAGTTACTGCAGCAGCTCCTATTGGCCCACCAGGAAGGTCCTGAAACTACATGTGTTCTGGAACAGTTTCTTATTGGTCCTTTTCTAGCAGGCCCTGTAGTTGCTGCTATAAAAGGGTTGTATAACCATGCGGTCATGCGCTAGTATCAATTGCATTATATGCTTTGTGCCAGTGTGATCTTGCACTCATGTGTTAGGGCTCGGCTGAAATAAGCCCCTTGAATACCGGCACCTCCGGTGAGGAGATTTTATGCACGTGTTTAGGGCTTGGCTGAAATAAGCCCAGAGAATACCGGCTTCTCCGGTGAGGCGATTGTCTGATTGCGTTACTACGGACTGCTGTCCGCACAGCAGTTGTCTTGCATTCCTGTGGCGTTAACAGGACTCAGTCCATATCTCTGCGTCTCTACCTTAGCGACATTGTGGTGTAACAGAGTTCGCTTATACCGCCATATAGTGCCACAGTATCTATTGTTGCGACTCTGTGAAGTAACAGAGTTCGCCATACCGCCATCTTACTAGCAGCAGGCTCTGCCTGCACGGTGGACCCCGGGCTGTGAACACACTTATTATTTATATTTATTTTGTGCGTTCCGCCAGCCTTAACATAATGTGCCTCTGTCATGTGATTTTGGGATGCCTGTGGGTTGTTATGACAGCCGAGGGTCTTCTGAAGACCCTTGTGCTTTCATTACTATACTCCTTTGAAAGCCAGTTTACATAGGAGATTGTGATTTCTGCTATATATAGTAGGGCTTAGCACTGCTATGTACAGTACAGCACAGGCAATCGGATGATCACAGTTTCAAGTCTCCTAAAGCAGAGGTCCGTAACCACCCATCCACGGACCAGTACCGAGTCATTGGAGTTCTTTTGCCGGTCCACGGCGCCGCAGCTCAGATCACACTGCAGGTGCCTACCCTAGAGGTTCATTATCAGTGGGGTGCATGTACGCTCGCAGCTTTCATCATCTGAATGCTGTGGTGCACCTCTGGCTGCAGCTGGGAACGCATTGACACTATTATGAGTCAGCACTGTCTGTGAGCACCCGACATACCCGGGCAAGTGCCAGGGCCCTGAGTAGGCGGGGGGGCCCACTCGCCGTCGGGCACCCCGGCACCCGTCAGTGGAGGAGAGCGGTACCAGCGCCGCCACTGGGCCCCCCCACTTGCTCAGGGCCCCGGCAGGCGGCCCGGCACAATACTCACCTTTCCCCGTGCCTACGCAATCCGCAGCTCCAGGCTCCCTCTGCAAGGCGCCCGCGCTTCCTCTCACAGCAGCGCCGCTGAATGACGTCATCATTCAGCGGCCGGCTGTGGCAGAGATAGCACAGACGCCGGACAGGTGAGATGTGACGTGCGTGTCTGTGTGTTTGTGTCTGGGTGTATCAGTGTGTGTGTATGTTGTGCGGTGCTTTGTGTGTGTGTATGTGAGAGAGTGCTGCGGTGCTATCTTTGTGTGGTGCTGTATGTGTAATGGTGGTGGGGGGGAAGCAGTGATGGTGGTGAGGAGCCGGAGGCAATGATGATGATGGGGAGACAATGATGATGGTGAGGCGATGATGATGGGGAGGTGATGATGATGGGGAGGCAATGATGATAATGATGGGGAGGCGATCATGATGATGATGGGGAGGCGATGATGATAATGATGGGGAGGCTTTCCACAGCGCCCTTTTCTGAGCCGTAACAGCGCAGAACGCAGCACAGTGCAGAGTAGAGCTCCATATTTTGTATGGAGCATTATATGAGGACCAGTATCCTGTATGGAGCATTATTTGGGGTCAAATATTATCCATAAATATTCTTTATGGAGCATTATATTTGGCCCATAATACTGTATGGAGGACTATGTGGTGTCCATAATATTGTATGGAGGACTGTACTGTCCAGTCTGTACTGTGCGCTGTGAGGATTTGGCGATTCTCGAGCTATTGTACAATTTACAATAGATATCAGTCATGTAATGGAAGAAGAGAAGTGTTTGGAATTGTACTGTACCTATATTTCTCTGCTGTATCTGTGCATCATGAATCGTGGTCTGTGTTAAAGGGGCCCACTGAGACTCTTTCGCCCGGGGCCCATAAAAACCTGGAGCCAGCCCTGGCAGAGAGCATGCACTCTGCTCTCCCGCCTGTCACCATAGTAACACTGCAGCCCCGACCCGACTGGAGCAGCAGTGAATGAAGACAGGAAGAGAGTATTTTTATATATAGAATATATATACACTGCTGAAAAAATAAAGGGAACACTTAAACAACAGAATATAACTCCAAGTAAATCAAACTTCTGTGAAATCAAACTGTCCACTTAGGAAGCAACACTGATTGACAATCAATTTCACATGCTGTTGTGCAAATTGAATAGACAACAGATGGAAATTATTGGCAATTATCAAGACACACTTAATAAAGAAGTGGTTCTGCAGGTGGGGACCACAGACCACATCTCAGTACCAATGCATTCTGGCTGATGTTTTGGTCACTTTTGAATGTTGGTTGTGCTTTCACACTTGTGGTAGCATGAGGCAGACTCTACAAACCACACAAGTGGCTCAGGCAGTGCAGCTCATCCATGATGGCACATCAATGCGAGCTGTGGCAAGAAGGTTTGCTGTGTCTGTCAGCGTAGTTTTCAGAGGCTGGAGGCACTACCAGGAGACAGGTAAGTAGATCAGGAGATGTGGAGTTGGCCATAGGAGGGCAACAACCCAGCAGCAGGACCGCTACCTCTGCCTTTGTGCAAGGAGGAACAGGAGGAGCACTGCCAGAGCCCTGCAAAATGACCTCCAGGAGGCCACAAATGTGCTTGTGTCTGCACAAATGGTTATAAACCGACTCCATGAGGATGGTCTGAGTGACGTCCACAGATGGGGGTTGTGCTCCCAGCCCATCACCATGCAGGATGCTTTGGCTTTTGCCACAGAACACCAGGATTGGCAAGTTCGTCACTGGCGCCCTGTGCTCTTCACAGATGAAAGCAGGTTCACAATGAGCACATGTGACAGAGTCTGGAGACGCCATGGAGAGTGATCTGCTGCCTGCAACATCCTTCAGCATTACCAGTTTGGCAGTGGGTCAGTAATGGTGTGGGGTGGCATTTCTTTGGAGGACCGCACAGCCCTACATGTGCTCGCCTGAGGTAACTTGACTGCCATTAGGTTCCGAGATGAGATCCTCAAACCCCTTGTGAGATCATATGCTGGTGAGGTTAGCCCTGGGTTCCTCCTAATGAAGGACAATGCCAAACCTCATGTGGCTGGAGTGTGTCAGCATTTCCTGCAAAATGAAGGCATTGAAGCTATGAACTGGCCCGCCCATTCTCCAGTTCTGAATCCGATTGAGCACATCTGGGATATCATGTCTCGCTCCATCCACCGACACGTTGCACCACAGACTGTCCTGGAGTTGACGGATGCTTTATTCCAGGTCTGGGAGGAGATCCCTCTGGAGACCATCCGCCTCCTCATCAGGAGCATGCCCAGGCATTGTAGGGAGGTCATACAGGCACAGAGAGGTCATACAGTCACGTTGAGGACACACACACTACTGAGCATCATTTTGACTTGTTTTAAGGACATTACATTCTACTTTAATTTTGTGGGTGACTCCAAATCAAGGCCTTTAGTGGTTAATAAATTTGATTTCCATTGATGATTTTTGTGTGATTTTGTTGTCAGCACATTCAACTTTGTACAGAACAAAGTTTTCAATGAAAATATTTCATTCACTCTGATCTAGAATGTGTTATTTGAGTGTTCCCTTTATTTTTTTGAGAAGTACATTGAAATGCCCCAGCATTGCAGTGCATTATACCTATGCTGAAAGCTTTTGAAAACAAACTGTGAGCATGGTCTCAGATGCTTTCCATAGCTTGATGGCAGTTTAACCCCTTTACTTCCAAGGGTGGTTTGCACGTTAATGACCTGGCCAATTTCTACAATTCTGACCACTGTCCCTTTATGAGGTTAAAACTCTGGAATGCTGCGATTCCGTGAATATTTTGTTGAGACATATTGTACTTCATGTTAGTGGTAAAATTTATTCGATATAACTTGCGTTTATCTGTGAAAAAAATGAAATATGGCGAAAATTTTGAAAATTTTGCTATTTTCAAACTTTGAATTTTTATGCCCTTAAAACAAAGAAATATTTCACACAAAATAGTTACTAAATAACATTTCCCACAAGTTTACTTTACATCAGTATAATTCTGGAAACTATTTTTTTTGTTAGGAAGTTATAAGGGTTAAAATTTGACCATCGATTTCTCATTTTTACGCCATTTTTTTTTGGGATCACATCACATTTGAAGTCACTTTGAGGGGTCTATATGATAGAAAATACCCAAAAGTGACACCAGTCTAAAAATTGCAACCCTCATGGTGTTCAAAACCACATTCAAGAAATTTATTAACCCTTCACGTGCTTCACAGGAATTTTTGGAAAGTTTAAAACAAAATGAACATTTAACTTTTTTTCACAAAATATTTAATTCAGATTCAATTTGTTTTATTTTTCCAAGGGCTACAGGAGAAATTGGACTGCAAAAGTCATTGTTGTGCAATTTGTCCTGAGTGCGCTGATGTCCCACATGTGTTTGGGCTCACGGCAGAGCTTGGAAGGGAAGGAGTGCCGTTTGACTTTTCAATGCAAAATTGGCTGGAATTGAGATCAGACGCCATGTTGCATTTGAAGATCCCCTGAAGCGCCTAAACAGTGGAAACCCCCCATAATTGACAACATTTTGGAAATTAGACCCCCTAAGGAACTTATCTAGTTCTGTGGAGAGCACTTTGAACCCCCAAGTGCTTCATAGAAGTTTGTAACGTAGAGCTGTAAAAATAAAAATTCATAATTTTTCCACCAAAATGATTTTCTTGCCCTCAATTATTTATTTTCCCAAGTGTAACAGGAAAAATTTGACCACAAATGTTGTTGTGCAATTTGTCCTGAGTGTGCTGATACCCTACATGTGGGAGTAAACCACTATTTGCATGGCAGAGCTCGAAAGGGAAGGAGCGCAGTTTGACTTTTTCAACGCAGAATTGGCTGGACGCCACGTCGTGTTTGGAGAGCCCTTGATGTGCCTAATCAGTGGAAATCCACACAAATGACACCATTTTGGAAGCTAAATCCCTCAAGGAAATTATCTAGATGTGTGGTGAGCACTTTGAACCCCCAACGGCTTCACAGAAATTTTTTAATGTAGAGCCATAAAATTCAAATTATCTTTTCACCCCTAATTTTTATTTTCCCAAGGGTAACAAGACCACAAAAGTTATTGTGCAATTTGTCCTGAGTACGCTGATACCCCATATGTGAGGGTAAACCACTGTTTTGGCGCATGGCAGAGCACGGAGGGGAAGGAGCGCAGTTTGACTTTTTCAACGCAAAATTGGCTGGAATTGAGATCGGACACTATGTCGCGTTTGGAGAGCCCTGATGTGCCTAAACAGTGGAAGCCCCAACAAGTGACCACATTTTGGAAAGTAGACCCCCAAAGGAACTTATCTAGATCTGTGGTGAGCACTTTGAGCCCTCAAGTGCGTCACAGTAGCTTATAAAGACCCGTCGTGAAATTAATAAAAATCATATTTTGCCACAAACGTGATTTTTAGACCCCAATTTTTTATTTTACCAAGGATAACAGGAGAAATTGGATACCAAACGTTGTTGTGCCAATTGTCCTGAGAACGCTCATATCTCATATGTGGGAGAAAACTACTGTATGGCCACACGTCGGGGCCAGGAAGGGTAGTGTGACGTTTTGGAAAGCAGACTTTAATGGAATGATCTGTGGGCATCATGTTGCGTTTGGAGAGCTCCTGATGTGCCCCAACAAGTGACCCATTTTGGAAACTAGACCCCGAAGGAACTTATCTAGATGTGTAGGGAGAACTTTGAACCCCCAAGTGATTCACAGAAGTTTATAACATAGTGTTAGGGTCTGCGGAACGCACCAAATATATAAAGTGGAGAGGTGCGTTCGCAGCCCGGGGTCCACCGTGCAAGCAAAGCCTGCTGCTAGTAAGATGACGAAAGTAGCGAACTCTGTTATCCCGCAGAGTCGCTAAAATAAACGCCGTAGCGCGTTGTGGCAGTAAGTGCAGACTCTGTTAATTCACAGAGCCGCTAAACGGGATGCCACAGTGCTATATGGCGATATGTGCGAACTCACTTAGCTTCAGTGAGCCGCAAAGTAAAACGCTAGGGCGCTGTCTAGCGTCGAGAGCGAACCCTGTTACGTCACAGAGCCGCTGAGAACAAACACCGTGTCCTGTCAGGCTCTCAGGCACACGGTTAATTGCTAAGCGAGCATAATACGTGGTCATGCGCTAATGTCCTCGCGGGAGTCACCCGCAATCTATGGCGTCTGAACGCCAGACCCTGAATACGGCAATCAAACTCCTCACCGATTATGCCGGTAATCTAGGGCATCTAGGACACCGACCCTGACCAGCTAGCACACTAAACTCCTCACCGATTAAGTCGGTATTCTAGTGGCTTATTTCAGCCGGGTCCCTAACCACACACACGCATGACCACACTGGCGCATAGCATACAATGGTTGATATTAGCGCATGGCGGCCCAGCCATGCTACCCTTTTATAGCAACAGCTACAGGACCTTCCAGGAACAAGGACCAATGAGAACCTGTTCAGAAGACTAGTAGTAACAGGGCCTTCCTGGCGGGCCAATAGGAGCTGCTGCAGTACCTGAGCATGTGACCCCTGATCTCCAATGAGAGATCTCACTCTGGGCACGCTCAGAAGGGAAAATGCAGGACTTTATCCCAAAGACATCTGCTCCAGAACTGGCTATAATAGCAGATCCAGGAAAGGCAGCAACAAGTCACTGCCCAGTAGTGGAGTGGGCAAGACGCTTGGAACGACGTCTCTGCTGAGCAGGCTCCACTGCGGCCGGAGATGAATGGGAGACCGCCCGCAGCGGCACTGGTTCGAGACTCCCCTTGTGCAGGAGCGGGAACTCGAACCCTAACATTACCCCCCCTCCTAGGGCCCCCCTTCTCTGGGCCTCGCTGCGCTCAAAGGCAGCGATGAGCTGCGGAGCGTGAACATGCTCGGCAGGCTCCCAAGACCTATCCTCAGGCCCATAGCCCCTCCAGTCCACCAAATAAAACTTTTTGCCCCGTACCACCTTACACCCCACGATGGCGTTCACCTCATGGTCATCCGCAGATGAACCCGATGTCCCGGCAGATGACTCAGAAAACCGGACATGAGCACGGGTTTCAGGAGGGACACGTGAAAGGTGTCGGAGATACCCAGGCGTGGTGGAAGAGCTAAACGGTATACCACAGGGTTAACCTGCTCGAGGACCTTGAAAGGACCCAGGTAGCGGGGTGCCAACTTAGTGGACTCAACTCGCAGCCTGATGTTACGGGCGGAGAGCCACACCAAATCCCCAGGAGCAAATGTAGGAGCGGGGCGCCGATGGGCATCGGCCGAAGACCTCATCCTCTCTTTGGAGGCCTGAATGGCATCCTGCGTGCGGTCCCAAATGTCCCGTGCCTCCACAGCCCAGTCTGCCACCCTGGAATCGGCGGAAGACACGGGCATAGGCACTGGTACCCACGGATGCTGACCGTAGTTCAGGAGGAATGGGGTCTGTCCGGTGGAATCAGCCACAGCATTGTTTAATGCAAACTCAGCCCATGGTAGCAAGGATGCCCAGTCATCCTGCCTGGCTGAGACAAAATGTCGTAGATAGGTGACCAAGGTCTGGTTGGCCCTCTCTACCAACCCATTCGTCTCAGGATGGTACGCTGAAGAGAGATTTAACTCAATACTGAGTAGACGACAAAGCTCTCTCCAGAACCGAGACGCAAACTGGGGACCTCGGTCACTGACAATCTTGTCCGGCATGCCGTGTAAACGGAAGATGTGCCTAACAAACAACGCTGCCAGAGCCCATGCAGAAGGTAACCGTGGTAGTGGCACCAGATGCACCATTTTAGAGAAATGGTCGGTGATTACCCAAATGATGGTGCAACCCCGAGACTTGGGCAAGCCCACCACAAAGTCCATCCCAACCATCTCCCAGGGCCTGTCTGCCACCGGCAAAGGGTAAAGTAACCCAGCTGGCCGTTGTCGTGGAGACTTATTTTTGGCGCAGGAGACACACGCCCGAACATAGTCTCCAACATCACGGACCATATGCGGCCACCAATATGTCCTCGCCAGCAATTCAGATGTCCTCTTTGCCCCAAAGTGTCCACCCACCCTGGACGAATGTGCCCAAGAGAGTACCTCCGGTCGCAAATTAGTAGGCACAAAAGTCTTGCCCGGGGGCACAGACTCTAGCGAAACCGGGGCCACTGTTCTCAGGCTCTCTGTGGGGACGATAAGCCGAGGCTCCTCCACCTCCTCCTCCGAGGACACCACAGAGCGAGAGAGAGCGTCGGCACGAATGTTCTTCTCTCCCGAGAGGAAATGCAGTGTGAAATGAAACCGGGAGAAGAACAAGGACCATCTGGCTTGGCGAGAATTAAGCCGCTGGGCTGTCTGAAGATATACCAGGTTTTTGTGATCCGTAAAGACTTGGAAGGGAAAGCGAGCTCCCTCCAACAGATGTCTCCACTCCGAGAAGGCCAACTTCATTGCTAGCAACTCCCTGTCCCCGATGGAATAATTCCTCTCTGCTGGTGTGAAGGTCTTGGAGAAAAAGAAGCATGGATGCTTCCGACCTTGAGCATCCTTTTGGAAGAGGACTGCTCCAGCACCAACGGACGAGGCATCCACCTCCAATATAAATGGCTTATCAACATTGGGGCGATGTAGGATGGGAGCTCTAGCGAAATGAGACTTAATAGACGTGAAGGCCTTGGAGACCTCTTCAGACCACAATTTGGGATTAGCTCCCTTTTTGGTAAGGGCAACCACGGGAGCTACCAAAGTTGAGAAGTGGGGAATGAACTGACGGTAGTAATTAATGAACCCCATAAAGCGCTGCACCGCCTTTAGAGAGTGGGGTTCTTGCCAGTCCATCACCGCCTGTAGTTTGGCAGGATCCATAGCCAATCCCTGGGCGGAGATGATATAGCCCAGGAAAGGTAAGGACTCCTGCTCAAACACACATTTCTCCAACTTTGCGTAAAGGGAATTTTCCCGTAGGAGGTCGAAGACCCTGCCAACATCCCTCCGGTGGGAGTCAATATCTGGAGAGAAGATGAGTATATCATCCAGATAGACTATGACCGAGGTGGAGAGCATATCCCGGAAGATGTCATTGACAAAGTCTTGGAAAACGGCTGGAGCATTACAGAGCCCAAAGGGCATCACCAGATATTCGTAATGCCCATCCCTGGTATTAAAAGCCGTCTTCCATTCGCCCCCCTCACGGATGCGAATCAGGTTATAAGCACCGCGCAGATCTAGTTTAGTGAATACCCTTGCTCCCCGAAGCCTATCAAATAGCTCAGAGATCAGGGGCAACGGGTACTTGTTTTTAACGGTGATGGCGTTAAGACCCCTGTAATCAATACACGGACGCAATTCTCCGTTTTTCTTCTGCACGAAAGAAAAATCCCGCCCCTGCCGGTGACACCGACTTCCTAATAAACCCTCTTGCCAGGTTCTCCTGAATATATTGCGACATGGCCTCTGTCTCAGGAAGAGAGAGTGGATAGACCCTTCCCCGAGGAGGTTCTGCGCCAGGCAAGAGGTCGATAGGACAGTCATAGGGGCGATGAGGCGGAAGAGTCTCCGCAGCCTTCTTGGAGAACACGTCTGCATATGACCAGTAGTGCTTGGGAAGTGGAGTAAGATCTGCGGGTAACTCAGTAGTGGTAACCTGAACGCAACTTCTGACACATCTGCCTGTACATGCATCACTCCAACCCAGTATCCTACCCGAAGTCCACTCTATATGTGGGGAGTGGAAATGGAGCCAAGGTATACCTAGTAGGATCTCGTCTATTCCCTCGGGAAGGACGAGTAGGGAAATAAATTCCTGATGGGAAGGAGATACAGACAATGCAAGTGGGACAGTCTGGTGTGTAATTTGTGAGGGCAATGACGACCCATTCACTACCCGAACAGTCACTGATTTGTCAAGCGCCACCAGAGGTATTGCATGACGGCGAGCAAAGCTAGAGGACATGAAATTCCCCTCTGCTCCTGAGTCCACGCAAAGGTCGGCGGTGAGAATGGAAGTACCAACAGTGATTGTCCCTTTAAATGTTATCTTGGAGGAAAATGCCGCTGTCTCTAGTGAACCTCCTCCCAGGGCCACTAGACGCGATCGCTTCCCCGATCGCTGTGGACATCTGTTGGCATAGTGTCCTGTCTGCTGACAATGGTTACAAACCACGGATACTCGGACGGACCGAGACTTAGGTCCTGCATGAGGAACTTCTGTGGCCTTTTGAGGTTCGGACGCCAGATCGGGAATTCGAGAGGTTTGGCAAAGGTAGGAGCCAACCGAAACCTCTGCCTACACTTGGCCCGCTCCAACCTCCGCTCGTGAAAACGGAGGTCAATGCGGGTAGATATGGAGATAAGCTTCTCCAGTGTGGCGGGAATCTCCCTGGTAGCCAAAGCGTCTTTAACATGGTCAGCCAGTCCCCGCCAGTAGATAGGAATAAGAACTTTATCAGACCAATCTAGCTCAGCAGCCAGAGTCCGAAACTGGACGGAAAACTGACTGACCAAAGACGAACCCTGTGTCAATGCCAGCAGTTGTAGGCCGTATCGTGGGTGACCTGGGGTCCTAAAAAGACCTTTTTAAGAGCCTCCAAGAAACGAGGAGCACTCTGCACCACACGATCATCGCGCTCCCACAGCGGCGTTGCCCACTCCAACGCTCTGCCCGAGAGTAGAGAAAGTACAAAACCCACTTGTGCCCGATCCGTGGGAAAACGTGCAGCCAGAAGCTCGAGATGTATAGAGCACTGACTCACGAATCCCCGACATTGCTTGCTATCACCGGCAAACTTGTCAGGAAGCGGGAGGTGGGATAATGTAGGTACAGAGGTGGCAGAGGACAAACTGGCTGCAGCCACGCTAGCAGCCTGAACAGCGACTGCGGTAACATCCACAGCTGAGGTTGTGCTCTCAAGAGCCTCCAACCTACCCTTCAGCTGCTGGATGTACTGCAATAAACGCTGTTCGTCCGCCATTTTACTAGCCAGACCCTGGCGCTAATATTATGTTAGGGTCTGCGGAACGCACCAAATATATAAAGTGGAGAGGTGCGTTCGCAGCCCGGGGTCCACCGTGCAAGCAAAGCCTGCTGCTAGTAAGATGACGAAAGTAGCGAACTCTGTTATCCCGCAGAGTCGCTAAAATAAACGCCGTAGCGCGTTGTGGCAGTAAGTGCAGACTCTGTTAATTCACAGAGCCGCTAAACGGATGCCACAGTGCTATATGGCGATATGTGCGAACTCACTTAGCTTCAGTGAGCCGCAAAGTAAAACGCTAGGGCGCTGTCTAGCGTCGAGAGCGAACCCTGTTACGTCACAGAGCCGCTGAGAACAAACACCGTGTCCTGTCAGGCTCTCAGGCACACGGTTAATTGCTAAGCGAGCATAATACGTGGTCATGGCTAATGTCCTCGCGGGAGTCACCCTCAATCTATGGCGTCTGAACGCCAGACCCTGAATACGGCAATCAAACTCCTCACCGGTTATGCCGGTAATCTAGGGCATCTAGGACACCGATCCTGACCAGCTAGCACACTAAACTCCTCACCGATTAAGTCGGTATTCTAGTGGCTTATTTCAGCCGGGTCCCTAACCACACACACGCATGACCACACTGGCGCATAGCATACAATGGTTGATATTAGCGCATGGCGGCCCAGCCATGCTACCCTTTTATAGCAACAGCTACAGGACCTTCCAGGAACAAGGACCAATGAGAACCTGTTCAGAAGACTAGTAGTAACAGGGCCTTCCTGGCGGGCCAATAGGAGCTGCTGCAGTACCTGAGCATGTGACCCCTGATCTCCAATGAGAGATCTCACTCTGGGCACGCTCAGAAGGGAAAATGCAGGACTTTATCCCAAAGACGTCTGCTCCAGAACTGGCTATAATAGCAGATCCAGGAAAGGCAGCAACAAGTCACTGCCCAGTAGTGGAGTGGGCAAGACGCTTGGAACGACGTCTCTGCTGAGCAGGCTCCACTGCGGCCGGAGATGAATGGGAGACCGCAGCGGCACTGGTTCGAGACTCCCCTTGTGCGGGAACTCGAACCCTAACACATAGAGCCATAAAATTCTAATTTTTTTTAAACAAAACTGATATTTTCGCCCCCATTTTTTTCCAATGGTGAAAGAAGAAATTGGATCCCTAGCGTTATTGTGTAATTTGTCCTGAGTACGCTACTACCCCATATGTGGGGGTAAACCACTGTTGATCTTGGAGTGAGAATGAACAAAAACCAGCAATTCATGAATTTCTTTTGGGGGGGTTGTTTATACCGTTCCGCGTGTGGCAAAATTGATAAAGTAGTTTTATTCTTCGCATTAGTACGATATCAGCAATACCTCATTTGTATCTTTTTTATGTTTTGGCGCTTTTACACAAATACAAACTATTTTATGAAAAAAATAATTATTTTTGCATCGTTAATTCTGCGAGCTATAAGTTTTTTATTTTTTCGCTGATGATGCTGTGTGGCAGCTCATTTTTGTGCGGGACAAGATGACGTTTTCAGCGGTACCATGTTCATTTATATCTGTCTTTTTGATCACGTGTTATTCCACTGTTTGTTTGGCAGTTTGATGATAAAGCATTGTTTTTTGTCTTATTTTTTTTTAAGTGGTTCACTAAAGGGTTAACTAGTGGGTCCATGACCGCTCCTGGCACTTAGTGACGGGTATCAACTGTGAGAATCAGCTGACACCCGACCACGATCGGCTGCGCTCTCACCGTGAGCTTGGTCGATCGCATATGACGTACTATCCTGTCCAGGGTCAATAAGGCCCAGGTCACATGGACGGGATAGTACGTCTAAGGTCAGAGAGGGTTAAATGCATGACGGACATAGTTTGTCCTCGTGTGGGAACTTACACCAGGCCATGATGGATTGTGTCCATCATTGGACGTTAAGGGCTAATCAAGGTGGATATAGATATCAGTATTACTAAGGCAGGCAGTGTATGTGGGTATATAGATATCAGTGCTAGGCAGGCAAAAAGTATATGTGGATACTGTAGTGCAAATAGCAAGATGGTCCATTACCAATACTTTTTGCTGATTATTACATATATTAATATACATAGTCCCTGGCATGAAAATATGAATATGTTTACATTCTATGTACAATTCCAAGACTCGTGCTGCCCCTCCACCACTAAGTTTGTGCCGTGCAGCACTGAGCTGCAGCGTCTAACTTCCTCATTTTACCCCCTAGTGGAATGTCCTCTCGCCCCCTCCCACCAGCTATGCCAGCTCTTGTAATGTGAGATCCTGGTCTGCCGCTCAAGCAGGAAGTGAAGTTTTGAAGCACATGTCTCCTTTTTTCATTCAAACTCGGATATAATAGCACAGAATAGGCATAGAGGCAGGAAACTTATATTTTTGGAATCTACATCTTTAACACAATTCAGAACAGCGCTCTGCAACCTCCATGCACACCAGAAACCAAGAAACGGTATCTGCCTCCAAGTAATACATAGACGTTTGATGATTGTTTTTAAAGGAAAGAGAAATTTGTAAACAAACCTATAATATTCCTGTTATCACTCTGTGGGCCTCGCAACCAGAGATATGACCCACAGAACTTTTTCCACAAAAATTATCTTTTCACCCCTAATTTTTATTTTCCCAAGGGTAACAAGTAGAGTTAAGCGATACTTTCCGATATCCAAAAGTTTCTGAATCGGAATGGTATCGTCCGATACCATTAAAATATCGGCGATACCCGATACCGATACCGGAAATCCAATGTAAGTCTATGGGAACAAAATATCGTAACTAAAAAAAACCCCATTCTTTCCTTGTAAACACTAAATATACACACATAGAATACATATATATATATATATATATATATATATTATATATATATACATGTCATTGTGACATATATATATACATATATTTATAGTTTATACACTTCTACATACTAAAATAGCCTCTGATTAAATTGCCGGGTAAAGTCGGCTTCTGTGAAAAGACAGAAGCACCCGACATGAAATGACACTTGGTTTACATAGAGTTAACCATGTCTTTTCATGTAGTTTGATATCTGATTTGCACAAACAATTACATGAGTGGCTGTGTGCAAAATTTCACACCTGTAGGGGTTAATTAAAGGTGTAAATTCGTTGTAAAAAAAACGGACTTTTTTGCTACGAATTTACACCTTTAATTAACCCCTACAGGTGTGAAATTTTGCACACTTACAATCATATAATTGTTTGTGCATATCAGATATCAAACTACATGAAAAGACATGGTTAACTCTATGTAACCCAAGTGTCATTTCATGTCGGGTTCTGCATTTTCACAAAAGCCGGCAATTGAATTAGCGGCTATTATACTATGTAGAAGTGTATGAACTATAAATATAAATATATATATATAGTGTCACAAATTCAATGACATGTATATATATATATATGAGGTGTAAAATTGCTGAAAAAAAATGCGTGGGCTCCCGCCCTATTTTCGCAACCAGACAGACAAAGCCAGTGAGTGGGGGCAGATAATAATAGCCCAGAGAGGGACCATTATTTTTGCCCCCCCCCCCCGCTACTAACATCTGCCCCCAGACACCCCAGGAAAGACAAATCTATAATTAGATTCGCCCTTTCTGGCACTTTGCCCGTCTATTCCCATTGCCCTGTAGCGGTGGCGAATGGGTTAATATGGGGTTAAAGCCACCTTGCTATTGAAAGGTGACCTTAAGCCAGGTTAATAATTGAGAAGGTAGCACACTGTAGCGCTATAGCTTGCAAACACGAAATATGAAAAATATGAAAAATGAATTACATCATTACCTTAGAAATATGAAAAATTGAGAAGTCTTAGCGCATAAGATGGCCAAATTATGTGAGCCTGATAGCCACGTCAAGGCTCTTCTCGTATATCAGGTCCCTAACTAATGCCTATCCTCGCTTTAGAAAAGTCTGTCTGCATGGGAACCTATGAATGCTCTTTTCAGACTAAAATCTACATCTCTGTGGAGGGGTGATGAACCTGCTGTAATTAAAAGGCCTGTGACCACCAGGTGGAGTGCTCAGGCAGAAGGTAAATGAATACATATCAAAAAACTGACCGGCACATCCAAACTTAGATTCATTGTGAACAGGTGCTAAACCTAGAGTCACCAACTCATATACATACAAGAAGAAAAGGTAGCACACTGTAGCGCTATAGCTTGCAAACACGAAATATGAAAAATATGAAAAATGAATTACATCATTACCTTAGAAATATGAAAAATTGAGAAGTCTTAGCGCATAAGATGGCCAAATTATGTGAGCCTGATAGCCACGTCAAGGCTCTTCTCCTATATCAGGTCCCTAACTAATGCCTATCCTCACTTTAGAAAAGTCTGTCTGCATGGGAACCTATGAATCCTCTTTTCAGACTAAAATCTACATCTCTGTGGAGGGGTGATGAACCTGCTGTAATTAAAAGGCCTGTGACCACCAGGTGGAGTGCTCAGGCAGAAGGTAAATGAATACATATCAAAAAACTGACCGGCACATCCAAACTTAGATTCAGTGTGAACAGGTGCTAAACCTAGAGTCACCAACTCATATACATACAAGAAGAAAAGGTAGCACACTGTAGCGCTATAGCTTGCAAACACGAAATATGAAAAATATGAAAAATGAATTACATCATTACCTTAGAAATATGAAAAATTGAGAAGTCTTAGCGCATAAGATGGCCAAATTATGTGAGCCTGATAGCCACGTCAAGGCTCTTCTCGTATATCAGGTCCCTAACTAATGCCTATCCTCGCTTTAGAAAAGTCTGTCTGCATGGGAACCTATGAATCCTCTTTTCAGACTAAAATCTACATCTCTGTGGAGGGGTGATGAACCTGCTGTAATTAAAAGGCCTGTGACCACCAGGTGGAGTGCTCAGGCAGAAGGTAAATGAATACATATCAAAAAACTGACCGGCACATCCAAACTTAGATTCAGTGTGAACAGGTGCTAAACCTAGAGTCACCAACTCATATACATACAAGAAGAAAAGGTAGCACACTGTAGTGCTATAGCTTGCAAACACGAAATATGAAAAATATGAAAAATGAATTACATCATTACCTTAGAAATATGAAAAATTGAGAAGTCTTAGCGCATAAGATGGCCAAATTATGTGAGCCTGATAGCCACGTCAAGGCTCTTCTCGTATATCAGGTCCCTAACTAATGCCTATCCTCGCTTTAGAAAAGTCTGTCTGCATGGGAACCTATGAATCCTCTTTTCAGACTAAAATCTACATCTCTGTGGAGGGGTGATGAACCTGCTGTAATTAAAAGGCCTGTGACCACCAGGTGGAGTGCTCAGGCAGAAGGTAAATGAATACATATCAAAAAACTGACCGGCACATCCAAACTTAGATTCAGTGTGAACAGGTGCTAAACCTAGAGTCACCAACTCATATACATACAAGAAGAAAAGGTAGCACACTGTAGCGCTATAGCTTGCAAACACGAAATATGAAAAATATGAAAAATGAATTACATCATTACCTTAGAAATATGAAAAATTGAGAAGTCTTAGCGCATAAGATAGCCAAATTATGTGAGCCTGATAGCCACGTCAAGGCTCTTCTCGTATATCAGGTCCCTAACTAATGCCTATCCTCGCTTTAGAAAAGTCTGTCTGCATGGGAACCTATGAATCCTCTTTTCAGACTAAAATCTCCCCTCCACAGAGATGTAGATTTTAGTCTGAAAAGAGGATTCATAGGGTTCCCATGCAGACAGACTTTTCTAAAGCGAGGATAGGCATTAGTTAGGGACCTGATATACGAGAAGAGCCTTGACGTGGCTATCAGGCTCACATAATTTGGCCATCTTATGCGCTAAGACTTCTCAATTTTTCATATTTCTAAGGTAATGATGTAATTCATTTTTCATATTTTTCATATTTCGTGTTTGCAAGCTATAGCGCTACAGTGTGCTACCTTTTCTTCTTGTATGTATATGAGTTGGTGACTCTAGGTTTAGCACCTGTTCACACTGAATCTAAGTTTGGATGTGCCGGTCAGTTTTTTGATATGTATTCATTTACCTTCTGCCTGAGCACTCCACCTGGTGGTCACAGGCCTTTTAATTACAGCAGGTTCATCACCCCTCCACAGAGATGTAGATTTTAGTCTGAAAAGAGGATTCATAGGTTCCCATGCAGACAGACTTTTCTAAAGCGAGGATAGGCATTAGTTAGGGACCTGATATACGAGAAGAGCCTTGACGTGGCTATCAGGCTCACATAATTTGGCCATCTTATGCGCTAAGACTTCTCAATTTTTCATATTTCTAAGGTAATGATGTAATTCATTTTTCATATTTTTCATATTTCGTGTTTGCAAGCTATAGCGCTACAGTGTGCTACCTTTTCTTCTTGTATGTATATGAGTTGGTGACTCTAGGTTTAGCACCTGTTCACACTGAATCTAAGTTTGGATGTGCCGGTCAGTTTTTTGATATGTATTCATTTACCTTCTGCCTGAGCACTCCACCTGGTGGTCACAGGCCTTTTAATTACAGCAGGTTCATCACCCCTCCACAGAGATGTAGATTTTAGTCTGAAAAGAGGATTCATAGGTTCCCATGCAGACAGACTTTTCTAAAGCGAGGATAGGCATTAGTTAGGGACCTGATATACGAGAAGAGCCTTGACGTGGCTATCAGGCTCACATAATTTGGCCATCTTATGCGCTAAGACTTCTCAATTTTTCATATTTCTAAGGTAATGATGTAATTCATTTTTCATATTTTTCATATTTCGTATTTGCAAGCTATAGCGCTACAGTGTGCTACCTTTTCTTCTTGTATGTATATGAGTTGGTGACTCTAGGTTTAGCACCTGTTCACACTGAATCTAAGTTTGGATGTGCCGGTCAGTTTTTTGATAGGTTAATAATTGAGAGCTGTCAATTAGACAACTATCAATTATTAATCCTATTGCATGAAATAAAAATAAAACACACACACTTTAATTAAAAATCATTTTAATGAAATAAAGACACATGTTTTTGACCATCTTTTATTTTACTGCAAAAACCATTTCCTGTAATAAAAATAAAATAAAAAAGCAAAATTATTCTTACCTATCCCATGCACAGTCAGGTCCCACGGTGTAATCCTTCAGAAAGGGTTAATGTTTACTGCAGGGACCGCAGCTAATGCTGCAGCCTCACAGTAAACCCCCAAATGAATGAGTTCCTCTCCTGGCTGACAGGAGAGTAAAGGCTGGGTCTCACATAACGATACACCAGCGATCCCGACAACGATATGCACTTGTCAGGATCGCTGGTGTATCGCTACATGATCGCTGCTGAGCTGCCAAACAGGCAGCTCAGGCAGCGATCTGGGACAGCGACACTGCGGGTAACATCGCTTAAGGGCCCGTCTCACATAGCGATATCGCTACCGAGATCGCTGCTGAGTCACTAGTTTTGTGACGCAGCAGCGAACTCACCAGCGATATCGCTGTGTGTGACATTCAGTGATGATCAGCCCCCCTGCCGGGTATCGCTGATCGTCGCTGAAATGTCAGGACCTTTTTTTTATCGCTGGTTTCCCGCTGACAGGCACGCATCGCTGCGTGTGACAGGCGGGAGACCAGCGATCCGCTGGTAACCAAGGTACACAGCGGGTTTCCAGGCGCGGGGCTGTGCCTAGAAACCCGCTGTGTACCTTGGATACCAGCGCTCTGATGCAGGGGAGCTGGTATCCAAGGTACACAGCGGGTTTCCAGGCACCGCGCAGCGCTTGGAAACCCGCTGTGTACCTTGGATACCAGCTCCCTGCATCAGGGCGCTGGTATCCAAGGTACACTGCGGGTAACTAAGTGATGTTACCCGCAGTGTCGCTGTCCCAGATCGCTGCCTGAGCTGCCTGTTTGGCAGCTCAGCAGCGATCATGTAGCGATACACCAGCGATCCTGACAAGTGCATATCGTTGTCGGGATCGCTGGTGTATCGTTATGTGAGACCCAGCCTTTAGTTACCCGCAGTGTACGTTGGATACCAGCGCCCTGATGCAGGGAGCTGGTAACCAAGGTACACAGCGGGTTTCCAAGCGCTGCGCGGTGCCTGGAAACCCGCTGTGTACCTTGGATACCAGCTCCCTGCATCAGGGCGCTGGTATCCAAGGTACACAGCGGGTTTCTAGGCACAGCCCCGCGCCTGGAAACCCGCTGTGTACCTTGGTTACCAGCGGATCGCTGGTCTCCCGCCTGTCACACGCAGCGATGCATGCCTGTCAGCGGGAAACCAGCGATCAAAAAAAGGTCCTGACATTTCAGCGACGATCAGCGATACCCGGCAGGGGGCTGATCGTCGCTGAATGTCACACACAGCGATATCGCTGGTGAGCTCGCTGCTGCGTCACAAAACTAGTGACTCAGCAGCGATCTCGGTAGGGATATCGCTATGTGAGACGGGCCCTTAAGTGGAAAGCTTAATTGATTGCTTTCCACTTTCACTTCAGGTCAGCCAGGGACACAATCAGTGACGTCAGAGGGAACTGATTAACAAAAATAGGGGTTCCCTTCGAAAAAAAAATGGCGTGGGGTCCCCCCTATTTTTGTTAACCAGCCAGATGAAGCAGACCGCTGAGGCCTGGATTTTCAGGCTGTTAAGGAGCCAAGATCCATGGACCTTGCCAGCCTGATAATACCAGGCCACAGCAGTCTGCATATCTTGGCTGATTAACAAAAATAGGGATCCCCTCGAAAAAAATTGGCGTGGGGTCCCCCCTATTTTTGTTAACCAGCCAGATGAAGCAGACCGCTGAGGCCTGGATTTTCAGGCTGTTAAGGAGCCAATATCCATGGACCTTGCCAGCCTGATAATACCAGGCCACAGCAGTCTGCATATCTTGGCTGATTAACAAAAATAGGGATCCCCTCGAAAAAAATTGGCGTGGGGTCCCCCCTATTTTTGTTAACCAGCCAGATGAAGCAGACCGCTGAGGCCTGGATTTTCAGGCTGTTAAGGAGCCAAGATCCATGGACCTTGCCAGCCTGATAATACCAGGCCACAGCAGTCTGCATATCTTGGCTGATTAACAAAAATAGGGGATCCCCTCGAAAAAAATTGGCGTGGGGTCCCCCCTATTTTTGTTAACCAGCCAGATGAAGCAGACCGCTGAGGCCTGGTTTTTCAGGCTGGTAAGGATCCAATATCCATGGACCTTGCCAGCCTGATAATACCAGGCCACAGCAGTCTGCTTTGCTTGGCTGGTTAACAAAAATAGGGGATCCCCTCGAAAAAAAAAACGGCATAGGGGTCCCCCTATTTTTGTTAACCAGCCAAGTAAAATGCAGACTGCTGCGGCCTGGTATTAAAAGACTGTCAAGGCCCATGGATTTTGGCCCTCAACAGCCTGATAATACCAGGCTACAGCAGCCCCACATTTGGCGCATCAAAAGATGTGCCAATTGTGGCACTTTACCCGGCTCTTCCCACTTGCCCTGTAGCGGTGGCAAGCGGGGTAATAAGGGGTTAATGTCACCGTTGATTGCACGGTGACAATAAGCCCGGTTAATAATGGAGAGGCGTCAATAAGACACCGATCCATTATTAATCCCAAAGTTTTTAAATGTTTAAAAAAAAGACACAGCAAGAAAAAAGTCTTTTAATGAAATAAAAGAGACAACACAGTTTTCATTTCTTTTATTACTCTCTCATTCCTGCGACGCCATCGATCTCCTGTAAAAAAATAAAAAAAACAAACCAACAGTATACCACCTGTCCGACGCAGTCCATAGTAACGACTGTCCCACAACGATCCAGCTCTGCTACATCGGAATGACAGACAGAGCCTGATATCCCGGCGCAGCACAGCTGCTTACCAGCTTCCCCGGCGGTGACGTCATCGGACTGCTTTACGGCCGCGATTACCCAGCAGTCACTGCAGTTATCGCGAGAAACTGCATGTGACCGCCAGGGAGAAGAGGATGGCGGCCATTAAGCAGTCCGGGATGTGACCGCCGGAGATCTTCTGCCGGGTAAGTGCCGCTGACTCCTGACAGACCCGACCGACGGACACTGACAGTGACAGTGACATTCCGATTCCGGTATCCGATATGACGAAAATATCGGTACTCGGAATCGGAATTCCGATACAGCCAATATCGGCCGATACCCGATATTTGCAGTATCGGAATGCTCAACACTAGTAACAAGACCACAAAAGTTATTGTGCAATTTGTCCTGAGTACGCTGATACCCCATATGTGAGAGTAAACCAACGGAGGTGCCGGTATTCTGGGGGCTTATTTCAGCCGGACCTAACCACATGCATACATGACCACACTGGCACAAGCACGTAACAGATTTGATACTAGCGCACGGCCGTGCGATCAGGACAACCTTGTATAGCAGCCACGAGTAGAAGACCTTCCAGAAAGGACCAATAGAAAGCTGCTTGAGATCACAAACAGCTACATGACCTTCCTGTAGGACCAAATGAAGTCATAGCTGTATCTGAGCATGTGACCCCTGAACTCCAATGGGAGATCTTGCCCTGGGCATGCTCAGAAGAAGAAACAGAGGACTTAGTCCCAAATATGCCTTCTCCAGCACTGGTTATAACCGAAAATCAAGGAGAGGCAGCAGCAAGTCTCTGCACAGTATTAGACTGGGTAAGACGCTGGGACCAACGTCTCTACTGAGCAGGCTCCGCTGCGGCCGGAGACAGATGGGGGACTGCAGAAGAAATGGCTTGAGATTCCCCTTGTGCAGCATTGGGAATTCGAACCCTAACATTACCCCCCCTCCTAGGGCCCCCCTTCTATGGGCCTCACCGCGCTCAAAGGCAGCGATAAGCTGCGGAGCGTGAATATCCTCAGGCCCATAACCCCTCCAGTCCACCAAATAAAGCTTTTTGCCTTGTACCACCTTGCACCCAACAATAGCGTTCATCTCATGATCATCGGTAGAGGAACCCGACGTCCCGGCAGAGGACTCAGAAAACTGGGAAATGGCCACAGGTTTCAAAAGGGACAAGTGAAAGGTGTCAGTGATACCAAGGCAAGGCGGAAGGGCTAAGCGGTAAACTACAGGGTTTACCTGCTCAAGAATCTTAAAGGGCCCAGATAACGAGGTGCCAACTTAGTCGACTCTACTCGCAGCCTGATGTTTCGGGCAAAGAGCCACACTAAGTCGCTGGGAGCAAATGTCGGAGTGGGGCGCCGATGAGCATCAGCAGAAGACCTGATCCTCTCCTTGGAGGCCTGGATGGTGTCCTGGGTACGATCCCAAATGTCCCGTGCCTCCACAGCCCAGTCTGCCACCCTGGAGTTGGCAAAAGACACGGGCATGGGCACTGGACCCACGGATGCTCACCATAGTTCAAGAGGAGCGGGGTCTGTCCAGTGGAGTCAGCCACAGCATTATTGAGAGCAAACTCCACCCACGGTAGCAAGGATGCCCATTCATCCTGCTTGACTGAGACAAAATGTCGCAAATATGTGACCAAGGTCAGGTTGGCCCTCTCTACCAACCCATTTGTCTCGGGATGATACGCAGATGAGAGGATTAACTCAATACTGAGTAGCTGGTATAGCTCTCTCCAGAACCGAGACAAAAATTGGGGACCTCGATCACTGACAATTTTGTCTGACATAACGTGTAGGCGGAAAATATGACTGATGAATAATGCTACCAAGGCCCGTGCAGAAGGTAACCGTGGTAACGGCACCAAGTGCACCATTTTGGAGAAATGGTCGGTTATCACCCAGATGATGGTGCAGCCCCGAGACTTGGGTAAGTCCACCATGAAATCCATCCCGACCATCTCCCAGGGCCTGTCTGACACCGGTAAAGGGAAAAGTAACCCAGCTGGCCGTTGTCGAGGGGACTTATTCGTGGCGCAGGAGACACACGCCTGAACATATTCCCTGACGTCACTGGCCATATGGGGCCACCAGTATGTCCTCGCCAGCAACTCAGAAGTCCTTTTTGTCACAAAATGTTCACCCACCCTGGAAAATGTGCCCAAGAGAGTACTTCCGGTTGCAAATTGGTCTGCACAAAAGTCTTGCCAGGAGGCACAGAGTCAAGCGAAACCGGGGCACCGTTCTTAGGCTCTCTGTGGGGACAATAAGCCGAGGCTCCTCCTCCACCTCCTCAGAGGACACTACGGAGCGAGATAGAGCGTCGGCGCAAATGTTCTTCTCACCAGAGAGGAAATGGAGGGTGAAATGGAACCAGAAGAAGAACAAGGACCTTCTGGCCTGACGGGAATTTAGCCGCTGGGCTGTCTGCAAATACACCAAGTTCTTGTGGTCCGTGAATACGAGCCCCTTCCAGAAGATGTCTCCACTCAGAGAAGGCCAACTTCATAGCCAGTAACTCCCTGTCCCCAATGGAATAATTCCTCTCTGCCGCTGTAAAGGTCTTGGAAAAGAATAAGCAGGGATGCTTCCGACCCTGAGCATCCTTTTGAAAAAGGACTTCTCCAGCACCAACAGAAGAGGCATCCACCTCTAAAATAAACAGCTTATCAACATCAGGGCGATGTAAGATGGGAGCACTGGCAAAATGCGACTTGATGGAGAACGCCTTGGTGACCTCCTCTGACCACAACTTGGGATTAACTCCTTTCTTGGTGAGGGCTACCAAGGGAGCTACCAAAATATAGAAGTGGGGAATGAATTGGCGATAGTAGTTTATGAATCTCATAAAGCGCTGCACCGCCTTAAGGGAGTGGGGTTCTTGCCAATCCATTACAGCCTGTAGTTTGGCAGGATCCATAGTCAATCCCTGGGCAGAGATGATATAGCCCAGGAAAGGTAGAGATTCCTGCTCAAACATGCACTTCTCCAACTTCGCATATAAGGAATTTGCTCACAAAAGGTCGAAGACCTTGCAGACATCTCACCGGTGGGAGGCCATATCTGGAGAAAAGATGAGAATGTCATCCAGATAGACTACCACCGAGGTGGTCAACATATCCTGGAAGATGTCGTTCACAATGTCTTGGAAGCCACCTGGGGCATTACAGAGCCCAAAGGGCATTACCAGATGTTCGTAATGCCCATCCCTGGTATTAACCCCTTCACCCCCAAGGGTGGTTTGCACGTTAATGACCGGGCCAATTTTTACAATTCTGACCACTGTCTCTTTATGAGGTTATAACTCTGGAACGCTTCAACGGATCTTCGCGATTCTGAGATTGTTTTCTCGTGACATATTGTACTTCATGTTAGTGGTAAAATTTCTCCGATATAACTTGCGTTTATTTTTGAAAATAAATGCAAATATGGCGAAAATGTTAAAAATTTTGCAATTTTCAAACTTTGAATTTTTATTCCCTTAAAACAGAGAAATATATCACACAAAATAGTTAAGAAATAACATTTCCCACATGTCTACTTTACATCAGCACAATTTTGGAACCAAATTTTTTTTTTGTTAGGAAGTTATAAGGGTTAAAAGTTGACCAGCGATTTCTCATTTTTACAACAAAATTTACAAAGCCATTTTTTTTAGGGACCACCTCACATTTGAAGTCACTTTGAGGGTCTATATGGCAGAAAATACCCAAAAGTGACACCATTCTAAAAACTGCACCCCTAAAGGTACTCAAAACCACAATTCAAGAAGTTTATTAACCCTTCAGGTGCTTCACAGTAACTAAAGCAACGTGGAAGGAAAAAATGAATATTTTACTTTTTAGCCACAAAAATGATCTTTTACAAACTTTTTTTTTATTTTCACAAGGGTAAAAGGAGAAAATGGACAGATAAGGTTGTTATGCAATTTCTCCTGAGTACGCCAATACCCCATATGTGGGGGAAAACCACTGTTTGGGCACACGGCAGAGCTCGTAAGGGAAGGAGCGACGTTTGACTTTTTCAAACTAAAATTGGCTGGAATTTAGATTGGATGCCATGTCGCGTTTGGAGAGCCCCTGATGCGCCTAAACAGTGGAAACCCCCCACAAGTGACACCATTTTGGAAACTAGACCTCCTAAGGTACTTATCTAGATCTGTTGTGAGCACTTTGAACCCTCAAGTGTTTCACAAAAGTTTATAAAGCCTGGGTGTGAAAAAAAAAAAAATCAATTTTCCACAAAAATGATTTTTTTAGTCCCAAATTTTTTGAATTTTCCCAAGGAAATTGGACCCCAAAAGTTGTTGTCCAATTTGTCCTGAGTACGCTGATACCCCATATGTGGGGGGGGGAAACTGTTTGGGCGCAAGGCAGGGCTTGGAAAGGAAGTAGTAACGTTTTGGAATGCAGACGTTAATGGGGGTCATGTTCCGTTTGCAGTGCCCCAGATGAGCCTAAACAGTGGAAACCCCCCACAAGTGACCCCATTTTGGAAACTAGACCCCCTAAGGAACTTATCTAGATCTTTGGTGAGCACTTTGAACCCCAAAGTGCTTCACACAAGTTTATAATGCCTGGGCATGAAAATAAAAAATCCTATTTTTTTTCCCACAAAAATTATTTTTAGTCACTAATTTTTTATTTTCCCAAGGGTAACAGGAGAAATTGGACCACATAAGTTGTTGTACAATTTGTCCTGAGTACGCTGATACCCCATATGTGGGGGGGAACCACTGTTTGGGCGCACGGCAGAGCTCGGAATGGAAGGAGCACCATTTGACTTTTTCCAACCAAAATTGGCTGGAATTGAGTTTGGATGCCATGTTGCATTTGGAGAGCCCCTGATGTGCCTAAACAGTGGAAACCCCCCACAAATGACCCCATTTGGGAAACTAGACCCCCTAGGAACTTATCTAGATTTTTGATGAGCAATTTGAACCCCCAAGTGCTTCACACAAGTTTATAACGTAGAGCCGTAAAATTTAAAAATCATATTTTTTCCACAAAAATGATCTTTTCACCCCAATTTTTATTTTTCCAAGGGTAACAAGACTCCAAAAGTTATTGTGCAGTTTGTCCTGAGTGCGCTGATACCCCATATGTGGGGGTAAACCACTGTTTGGGTGCATGGCAGAGTTTGGAAGGGAAGGAGCGCCGTCTGACTTTTTCAACGCAGAATTCGCTGGACGCCATGTCATGTTTGGAAAGCTCCTGATCTGCCTAAACAGTGGAAACCCCCATAAATGACACCATTTGTGAAACTAGACCCCTCAAGGAACTTATCTAGATGTGTGGTGAGAACTTTGAACCCCCAGGTGTTTCACTAAAGTTTATAACGTACAGCCGTAAAATAAAAAATCTTTTTTTTTTTTTACAAAAATGATTTTTTCGCCCCCAATATTTTATTTTCACAAGGGTAACAGAAGAAATTGGAACGCAAAAGTTGTTGTACAATTTGTCCTGAGTACACTGATACCCAATATGTGGGCGAAAACTACTGTATGGGCACACGTCGGGGCTCGGAAGGGAAGTAGTGACGTTTTGGATTGCAGACTTTGATGGAATGGTCTGGGGGCGTCATGTCACATTTGGAGAGCCCCTGATGCACCTAAACAGTGGAAACCCCCCACAAGTGACCCCATTTTGGCAAATAGACCCCACAAGGAACTTATCTAGATGTGTGGTGAGCACTTTGAACCCCGAAGTGCTTCACAGAAGTTTATAACGCACAGCCGTAAAAATAAAAAATCTTATTTTTTTTACAAAAATGATTTTTTCGCCCCCAATATTTTATTTTCACAAGGGTAACAGGAGAAATTGGACCCCAAAAGTTGTTGTCCAATTTGTCCTGAGTACGCTGATACCCAATATGTGGGAGAAAACTACTGTATGGGCGCACGTCAGGGCTCGGAAGGGAAGTAGTGACGTTTTGGATTGCAGACTTTGATGGAATGGTCTGGGTGCGTCATGTCGCATTTGGAGAGCCCCTGATGCGCCTAAACAGTGGAAACCCCCCACAAGTGACCCCATTTTGGAAAATAGACCCCACAAGGAACTTATCTAGATGTGTGGTGAGCACTTTGAACCCCGAAGTGCTTCACAGAAGTTTATAACGCACAGCCGTAAAAATAAAAAATCTTTTTTTTTTTTGCAAAAATGATTTTTTCGCCCCAATATTTTATTTTACAAGGATAACAGGAGAAATTGAACCCCAAAAGTTGTTGCCCAATTTGTCCTGAGTACGCTGATACCCAATATGTGGGAGAAAACTACTGTATGGGTACACGTTGGGGCTCGGAAGGGAAGTAGTGACGTTTTGGATTGCAGACTTTGATGGAATGGTCTGGGGGCGTCATGTCATATTTGGAGAGCCCCTGATGCACCTAAACAGTGGAAACCCCCCACAAGTGACCCCATTTTGGCAAGTAGACCCCACAAGGAACTTATCTAGATGTGTGGTGAGCACTTTGAACCCCGAAGTGCTTCACAGAAGTTTATAACGCACAGCCGTAAAAATAAAAAATCCTTTTTTTTTTTACAAAAATGATTTTTTCGCCCCCAATATTTTATTTTCACAAGGGTAACAGGAGAAATTGGACCCCAATAGTTGTTGTCCAATTTGTCCTGAGTACGCTGATACCCAATATGTGGAGAAAACTACTGTATGGGCGCACGTCAGGGCTCGGAAGGGAAGTAGTGATGTTTTGGATTGCAGACTTTGATGGAATGGTCTGGGTGCGTCATGTCGCATTTGGAGAGCCCCTGATGCGCCTAAACAGTGGAAACCCCCCACAAGTGACCCCATTTTGGAAAATAGACCCCACAAGGAACTTATCTAGATGTGTGGTGAGCACTTTGAACCCCGAAGTGCTTCACAGAAGTTTATAACGCACAGCCGTAAAAATAAAAAATCTTTTTTTTTTTTTGCAAAAATGATTTTTTTCGCCCCAATATTTTATTTTTACAAGGGTAACAGGAGAAATTGGACCACAAAAGTTGTTGCCCAATTTGTCCTGAGTACGCTGATACCCAATATGTGGGGAAAACTACTGTATGGGTACACGTCAGGGCTCGGAATGGAAGTAGTGACGTTTTGGATTGCAGAATTTGATGGAATGGTCTGGGTGCGTCATGTCGCATTTGGAGAGCCCCTGATGCGCCTAAACAGTGGAAATTCCCAACAAGTGACCCCATTTTGGAAAATAGACCCCACAAGGAACTTATCTAGGTGTGTGGTGAGCGCTATGAAGCCCCAAGTGCTTCACAGAAGTTTATAATGTACAGCTGTAAAAACAAAAAAATAATTTTTTTTGTACAAAAATGATATTTTCGCCCCCAGTTTTTTATTTTCCCAAGGGTAACAGAAGAAATAGGACAAATTGCACAATAACTCTTGGGGTCCAGAGTACGCTGATACCGCATATGTGGGGATAAACTACTGTTTGGACGCATGGCAGAGCTCAGAAGTGTAGGAGCACCGTTTGACTTTTTCAACGCAGAATTGGCTGGAATTGAGATCAGACGCCATGTCACATTTGGAGAGCCCCTGATGTGCCTAAACAGCGGAAACCCCCCAATTCTAACTCCAACCCTAACCCCAACACACCCCTAACCCTAGTCCCAACCCTAACCACAAACCTAACCCTAACACACCCCTAATCCCAACCCTAACCATAATCCTAACTTTAGCGCCAACCCTAACTTTAGCCGCAACCCTAACCCTAACCCTAATGGGAAAATGGAAATAAATAAATTTTTTTAATTTTATTATTTTTCCCTAACTAAGGGGGTGATAAAGGGGGGTTTGATTTACTATTTATAGCGGGTTTTTATGATTGGCAGCTGTCACGCTAAAAGAAACTTTTTATTGCAAAAATAGTTTTTTGCATCGCCACATTTTGAGAGCTATAATTTTTGCATATTTTGGCCCACAGAGTAATGTGAGGTCTTATTTTTTGCGGTACGAGGTGACGTTTTTATTGGTACCATTTTTGAGCAGGTGACATTTTTTGATCGCTTTTTATTTCGATTTTTGGGAGGTTAGAATGAACAAAAATCAGCAATTCATGAATTTCTTTTGGGGGAGGCGTTTTTATTGTTCCGCGTGTGGTAAAATTGATAAAGCAGTTTTATTCTTCGGGTCAGTACGATTATGGCGATACCTCATTTATATCATTTTTTTATGTTTTGGCGCTTTTATAGAATAAAAACAATTTTATATAAAAAATAATTATTTTTGCATCGCTTTATTCTGCGAGCTATAACTTTTTTATTTTTTCGCTGATGATGCTGTATGGATGCTCGTTTTTTCCGGGACAAGATTACGTTTTCAGCGGTACCATGTTTATTTATATCGGTCTTTTTGATCGCGCGTTATTCCACTTTTTGTTTGGCGGTATGATGATAAAGCATTGATTTTTTGCTTCGTTTTTTTTTTTTTTTAAGGGGTTCACTAAAGGGGTTAACTAGTGGGACAGTTTTATAGGGGGGGTCGTTATGGACGCGGCGATACCAAATATGTGTACTTTTATTGTTTTGTTTTTTTTATTTACAGGAAGAAATGAATTTATTGGGGAATATATATATATTTTTTTATTTATTTTGGATTTTTTTTTTACACATGTTTATTTTTACTTTTTTAACTTTTTTACTTTTTCCCAGGGTGGGACATCACAGTATTTTATCAGATCGCTGGTGTGACAGTGTGCACAGCACACTGTCACACCAGCGATCGCACAGGCATAGATGCAGGCTTCTCAGTGCCTGCTCTCGGGCAGGCACTGAGGTAGCCGCCTCCCTCCAGGACCCCGGCGCCATCTTGGATCCGGGTCCTGGGAGGGAGGAAGCCCTCAGAACAGCGCGATCACATCGCGCTGGTCTGAGGGTCTCAGGGGGGCACGCAGGGAGCCCCCACCCTGCGCGATCCTCCCCTGTGCCCCCAGTACACCGCGATCATGTTTGATCGCGGTGTGCTAGGGGTTAATGTGCCGGAGGCGGTCCGTGACCGCTCCTGACACACAGTCACGGGTGTCAGCTGTGATAATCAGCTGACACCCGGCGGCGATTAGCTGCGCTCCCCTCAGGAGCGCAGCTGATCGCCTATGACGTACTATCCCGTCCATGGGCAGAATGGCACGGTTTTATGGACGGGATAGTACGTCTAATGTCAGAGAGGGGTTAAATGCCGTCTTCCATTCATCCCCCTCACGGATGCGAATCAGGTTATACGCACCCCGCAGGTCCAGCTTAGTAAATACCAATGCTCCCCGAAGCCTGTCAAAGAGCTCAGAGTTAGCGGCAAAGGGTATTTATTTTTTCATGGTGATAGCGTTGAGACCCCTATAATCAATGCACGGATGTAACTCTCCGTTCTTCTTCTGCACAAAGAAGAATCCCGCTCCCGCTTATGACACCGACTTCCTAAAGAATCCCCTTGTCAAGTTCTCCTGAATATATTGGGACATGGCTTCTGTCTCAGGAAGAGAGAGGGGATAAACCCTTCCCCTAGGAGGCTCAGCTCCAGGCAAGAGGTTGATAGGACAATCATAGGGGCGATGAGGCGGAAGAGTCTCCGCAGCCTTCTTCGAGAATACGTCGGCATAGGACTAATAGACCTTGGGAAGAGAAGTCTCTGGGTATCTCAGTGGTGGTGACCTGCACGCTATCCCTAATGCATCTGCCTTTACATAAATTACCCCAACCCATAATTCTCCCTGAAGACCACTCAATATGGGTAGAGTGGTGGCAGAGCCAGGGTAATCCCAACAAAACCTCATCTATACCTTCAGGGAGGATAAAAAATGATATATCCTCCTGATGGGAAGGAGACAAGGTGAGTGGGACAGACTGATGAGTGATTTGTGTCGGCAGAATTGCTCCTTTCAATATCCGTACCGACACTGGTTCAGCCAGCAACACCAAAGGCATGGTGTGGCGAGAAGCTAAGGAGGATGACATAAAATACCCCTCTGCCCCAGAATCCATACACAGCTTGACTGGTAGGGTGGTAGAACGTGGGTAATTATCCCCTTGAGGAGCACTTTAGGGGCGAAAGTCATGGCGTCCAGTGACCCTGTTCCTACGGTTACTGAGCGCGACCGTTTATTCAGCCGCTGTGGACATCAGTTGGCAAAATGCCCCTGCTGCTGGCAAATATAACAAATCGGGGATGGACGAGTGGCCCGAGATTTAGATCCCGCAGGAACAACCTCCTGAAGGTCGTGCACCTGAACGGGCGACTCCAGACGGGTGGCGAAGGTAAGAACCAACTGAACCCTCTGCCTACACTGTGCACGTTCCAGCCTCCGTTCGTAGAAACGGAGGTCGATGCAGGTGGAAATAGTGATAAGCTTCTCCAGTGTGGCAGGAATCTCACTGGTAGCCAAGGTGTCCTTCACATGACCCGCCAGGCCTCTCCAGAACACGGGAATGAGGACTTTATCTGACCACTCCACTTCCGAGGCCAGAGTCCGAAATTGGACAGCAAAATGGCTGACCAAAACCGAACCCTGGGTACTTGCAAGCAGTTGGAGCGCCGTATCGTGGGTGACCTGAGGTCCTAGAAAAACCTTTTTCAGAGCCTCCAGAAAAAGAGGAGCGCACTGCACCACACGGTCAACGCGCTCCCACAGCCACGTTGCTCACTCCAACGCTCTGCCCGACAGAATAGCTATCACAAAGCCCACTTGTGCCCGATCCATGGGGAAACGTGCAGCCAGAAGCTCGAGGTGTATGGAACACTGACTCACGAATCCCCGACATTGCTTGCTGTCACCAGCAAACTTGTCTGGAAGCGGGAGGTGGGACAATGTAGGGGCAGAGGTGGCAGAGGACAAACTTGCTGCAGCTACGCTAGCAGCCTGAACAGCGACTGCGGTAACATCCACAGCTGAGGTTGTGCGCTCAAGAGCCGCCAACCTACCCTCCAGCTGCTGAATGTACAGCTGTAAACGCTGTTCATCCGCCATTTTACTAGCCAGATGCTGACGCTAGTATTATGTTAGGGTCTCCGGAACGCACCTAATAAATAATGTAGAGAGGTGCGTTCGCAGCCCGGCGTCCACTGTGTAGGCAGAGCCTGCTGCTGGTAAGATGGCATAAGCAGAAAACTCTGTTATCCCGCAGAGTCGCTAAAATAAACGCCGTAGTGCGCGGTGGCAGTACGTGCGAACTCTGTTAATTCACAGAGCTGCTAGCGGAAATGCCGCAGCGCTATATGGTGATGAGTGCGAACTCACGTAGCTTCAGTGAGCCGCAAAGTAATACACTAGGGCGCTGACTAGCGTTTTAAAGCGAACCCTGTTGCGTCACAGAGCCGCTGAGAAACCCTACTGTGTCCAGGTACACAGTTGACTGCTAAGCAGATTGCAGTCTGTGGTCATGAAATCAGAACACTAGTAGTCGGTATTCTAATGGCGTTTTCAACCGAGCCCTGAACACGTGCATACAAAATTCCTCACCGGAGGTGCCGGTATTCTAGGGGCTTATTTCAGCCGGACCTAACCACATGCATACATGACCACACTGGCGCAAGCATGTAACAGATTTGATACTAGCGCATGGCCATGTGATCAGGACAACCTTTTATAGCAGTCACGAGTAGAAGACCTTCCATAAAGGACCAATAGAAAGCTGCTTCAGATCACAAACAGCTACAGGACCTTCCTGTAGGACCAATGGAAGTCGTAGCTGTATCTGAGCATGTGACTCCTGATCTCCAATGTGAGATCTTGCCCTGGGCATGCTCAGAAGAAGAAACAGAGGACTTAGTCCAAATTCTGCCTGCTCCAGCACTGGTTATAACCGAAGATCCAGGAGAGGCAGCAGCAAGTCTCTGCACAGTATTAGACCGGGCAAGACGCTGGGACCGACGTCTCTGCTGAGCAGGCTCTGCTGTGGCCGGAGACGGATGGGGGACCGCATCGGAAATGGCTTGAGATTCCCCTTGTGCAGCATTGGGAACTTGAGCCCTAACACCCATCTGCCACCAATATGTCATGGAACTGAGGTGTGAGGTTGCCCCCAGTTGTCAGGGATTTGTTATTTCCCACCAATTATCACGACTTTATTGTTTATTCATGGTCGTGGGTTATATAGTCACCCACAAATTTTGTTTCCATCTTCAGTTTTGGTTTAGGAACTTGCAGCTCTCTGGCACCTCCCTTACCCTCAGGTCAGTCTGGGAACTAAACTTAGGATAAGTAGTTGCCAGAAAGGCTGCCTTTGCATGTACTGGCTAATGGGAACTCTGCAGTGAGGGCGGTACATAAATCCCAGTCTTGGGCGGGTAATACACACATAAGACCTCCATTCCATCACTGCCAGAGTCTCCAAAATACCCCAGAACACTTTGCTGCCACTAGCTCCTCATTTGACATTGAAATCAATATTGTGTCAGGGCCAACCCACACGGTAGGGTAATTTTTAGCCCAGAGGTCGTGGTGGCAGGTTTATAGAGCAAGGAAAAACTAAACTAGTAAATTTATTGATGTTCTCCAGAAAATATAGGCAGTGTTTACAAAAATATAAAAGGTGTTACAAAAGAGACAAGATACAGTATGTACAGATAATTACAAAATAGAAGGGATTAAGATATGAAACTTACACATCTCAGTCAATGGCATGCTGTGTGGAGGAGGGGGAAATGAACCGTCCCAGAGTAACAGGTCAAAATGCACAGCTTCCCATAGCTTATTCCCCAGGCAAAAGGACAACTTCCTTGTCAAGCATTCTGGTGTTATGCCTTTCCCTGGCTGACCTCACTGAGTGGGTGGAGCCTTGCGGGCCATATCTTGGGCTGCAAGGCTTACAGAGTGATGACAGGAGTGTTATAGGTTTGCTTACGAATTTCTCTTTCCTTTAAGACCAATCATCGTACGTCTATGTATTACATGGAGACAGATACCTGTTTCTTGATTTCTGGTGAGCATGGAGGTCGCAGAGCGCTGTTTTGAATAGCTTTAATGATGTAGATTCCAAAAATATAGTTTCCTGCCTCTATGCTTATTCTGTGTTATTATATTCGAGTTTGCATGAGCAAAGGAGACCAAGATCTGACATTACAAGAGCTGGCTTAGCTGGAGGGATGTGGCGAGTGGACATTCTACCAGGGGGAAAGGTATGGGGTTGGATGCTGCAGCGCTGAGCCTGCACATGAGAGCTCAGGGCTGCACGGCATAAACGTAATGGGGAGGGGTAGCACGAGCCCTAAAAGTGTACATAAAATGTAAACATATTTAAATTTTCCTGACAATCCCAGGTATCAGGGACCAGGAATACATTTTTAGATTTTATTTTCTTTACAAGCAATCCAGAGCACTCAGATTTTCTGCTCCGTTTGCTTATTGGCACTGCAGAACACAGCCAGGTCCTTTCTATATTACAGTGTAAAAATCCAGCTATTTTAAACAGGTGTTTGGCCGTCACACAGATCACATGTCAGTGCGTTGAAAATTCTGCTATTTCTGGCCTACTGTTAAATTTTGTTGAAGTGTCTTAGATAAGACACCAGTTTGCTGCAAAAAAATTGTTACCTACAGGTCAGATATTTTACGCTGCGGTATGTCAACCACATGGAACGCATATCAGTGCAGTCAAAATTGTGCCATTTCAGGCCTCAATTAAATTTTTTTGCTGTATCTTAGCCTAGTTATTGACACAAGTTTGCTGCAAAAAAAAAAAACTACAGGCCAGATATAATAATAATCTTTATTTATATAGCGCCAACATATTCTGCAGCACTTTACATTTTAACAGTTTCAGAATACAAGTCATAAGTAACAACGTTAACAATTCAATAATTAAAGCAAAATAAGACAACCCTGCTCGTGAGAGCTTACAATCTACAATGAGGAGGGGGCGATACAAAGTACAGATTTCCTGCCGGATATTATCTATTTTTTCTATAAAGTGGGAGGCCAGTTCATCAGCACAGATGTCCGTGATAGGGGCTTGTGCTTTTGGCCTGAGGAGGGAGTGAAAAGTGTCAAAAAGTTTCTTGGGGATGTCGGCTAGTGAGGAGATCAGGGTGGTGAAGTAGATCTGTTTGGCGAGGTGAAGGGCAGCGTAATAAGTTCTTAACATAAATTTTAAGTGGTTTAAGTCTTCTGGTGTGCGGGTTTTTCTCCATAGGCGTTCAGCACTCCTAGAGCATCGCTGGAGAAGATGAGTTTGCAATGTGAGCCAGGGCTGTTTTAAGGTGTGTTTGGAAGTTCTGAGGGTAAGCGGCGCAAGTTGTTCAAAGGTGCTTCTAAGAGTGTCATTGTAGTGATGAACAGCCAGATCAGGACAGGAAAAAGAGGAGATTGGGGACAGTGATGAGTGTAGGGAGTCTGAAAGTGTCGGAGGGTTAATGGCTTGTAGATTTCTGATTGTGTGGTAGGTAGGAGTGCGCTGGGGTGGTCGAGGATTTGTGAGTGTGAAGGAGAAAATGTTGTGGTCAGAGAGTGGAAGCGGTGAGTTATTTAGGTGGGAGATTGAACAGAGCCGGACAAAGACCAGGTCAAGGGTGTTACCATCCCTGTGTGTCTCAGAGGTTGAAAGCTGTGAGAGGCCTAGAGAAGTGGTTAGTGATAGAAGCTGGGATGCAGATGTGGAAGTGGGGCTGTTAATGGGGATGTTGAAGTCTCCCAGGATAAGGGTTGGTAGTTCTGAGGACATGAAGTGCTGCAGCCAGGCTGAGAAGTGGTCAAGGATCTGGGTGGGCGAGCCTGGGGCCGATATATGACCGCTACTCTGAGGGAGAGTGGACGGAAGAGCCTGATAGTGTGGACCTCAAAAGAAGGGAATGAGTGTGATTGAATGAGGGGATGACCTGGAAAGTGCATTGTGGGGACAGGAGTATTCCGACTCAACCACCATGTCTATTTGTGGGTCTCGGGGAATGTGAGAATTGTAAGCCACCATGGGAAATGGCAGCAGGGGAGACTGTGTCAGAATTCTGAATCCAGGTCTCTGTGAGGGCCAACAGATTAAGAGAGATGGTCAGAAAGTAGTTGTGCGGGAAGCTTGTTACACACAGACCGTGGATTCCAAAGGGCACAATTAAAAGAAGGAGATGAGGGAGTGCAAGTAATATTAATATGATTATTATGCTTTCGATATGAGGTAGGATAGGAGTTGAGGTTGGGGGATGGTGGACCAGGGTTGGGGGAGATGTCCCCTGCAATCAGTATGCATAGGAATATAAAGAGCAAGTAGTTTTTGGAATTGTAAGTAGTTTTTTTCTGCGATGTGCTTGAGCAAGATGGGCTGAGGTTTTTTAGGAAGGTGAGGAGTGCATGGGAGCTGTACATGGGAGAGGGAAGTATAGAGGGGCTGATGTGTATGAGTCGTGATGGAGGGGGTATAGGGCAGTGAATGTGGATGGCAAGGGAACACAGGAGGATAGGAGTAAAGTACATGGTTAAAAGGGAGAGCAAAGTGTGGGTTACCTGATTCCTGCCTTGATTAACTGCCATGGATATCTGCCGTTCACATGATGCTTATCTTCTGTGATGCTTAACTGCCGTTCACAAGATGCTTATCTTCTGTGATCCTTTGCTTTATGGGATGCATGCACCCCACACTGCATGCGCCCCTTAGACTACTCCTAAATATTAAGCCCACACTACGGGGTCAGGAGAGAGGGATTGTGGGAGCTGGTTTGGGATAATTTGGCAGCTGGGGCCAGCACACCAGGGGGGTGGTTATATGATCAAAGGCCCTAGACCTGGCTACATCTATATGCTTCAGCACCTTCCACCTGATAAGATCTACAGAGTCCCCAGTTGTGAATATAAAGCAGTAAGTATACAATACAGTGCAGCAAATGATTTATACCAAGGATTTAGCAGGCACATTAAAATATGTAGCAAAATGGTAAAGCAACAGATGACAGACAGCAAGCAGAAGTATGGACTTGTACCATTAGGATATATTGCAACAGGAAAGACAGACAGATATTTTACACTGTGGGTTTCCTGTACACGGATCACATATAAGTTTGCTCCAAATTCAGCCATTTTTAGTGAACATGAAAAATATTATACTCCATTTCAAATGGGTAAGACGTGTGGCAAGGGACGGGGAAGTGGACGTGATGTTGATGTTGCCTGCAGAGGCCGAGGCTGGGGGCAAGCTAAAATTGTGCCACAAAAAACACCCACATCTTCTTGACCGACCTTCCTGTCCCAATTTCTAGGGGAACGCAGCAGCACACCACTATTGAACCCAGAGCACTGTCAAAAGTTTGTTGGTTGGATAGCAGATAATGCTACCAGTCAGTTTGCCACCACAACCACCACCACTCTGTCTACCACATGGTCAAGTCGGAGTAGCTATGAGCCTGGACCGCATATTCCTCACCCTTATCCTCCTCCCTTCCACCATGTTGAGTGCCTGGAGACAACAGATCCCACACTTGGACACTCCTAAGAGCTTTTCAATTTCCCATTTTTAGATTCTGACCTCACAGCCGGTCCACTTGAAGCTGGGCAAGAGGAGATCGCAAGTAGCTGTGCCCAAATATTTGAGCAGCCACGGTCACACAAATGCGATGGTGGGAACGTGTCACAAAAGTTGGATGATGATGAGACACAATTGCCAGAAAGACAGGAGGAGGACCATGGTGCGAAACTAGAGGACCAGGTGGTGGACGATATAGTAACTAACCCAAGCAGGGCAGGAGGACATGCAGAGCAATGACATCAGCACATAGAGTGAGGAAGGCATAGCACCCCAGCAGGCAGGAAGAAGCAGTGTGGTGGCCGAAGACAGAAGGTGGGCAACCGTTTCCCGTAACACTAACACAACGGAATTTGCCAGTCCAACTGTTCGGTCTTCCTGAGTCTGGTTGTTTTTTAAAGACTGCTGACAACCCCAAAAAGGCCATTGCACCACCTGTCATGCCAGCATCAGCAGGGATAGCAAAACTAACTGCCTGACCACCACCAGCATGATCAGGCACATGGCAGCAAAGCACCTGTCGTTGCACACACTCAACTAGCACCATCATCAAGCATGTACATGTCTTTGTCCCAGTGCAGCATTCAGTTGTTCATACCTCAGTACTTGGAACACAATCACAAACACGCAGCCAACACCCCACAGGCTACACTACTAAATTCCCACATTTTTCAACTTGCTTGCGCTCAAAATGTTGGCTTTTAGGCTCATGGAGACTAAAGCTTCTGCAACCTGAAGGTGGCAGCTGTCCCTCGGTACCCGTCCCCACCCACTACCATTTCTCCCGGTGTGACATCTCCACATTACACAAGCATGTGCACCACAGCATTAGCTGTGCCCTCAACCATGCAGTAACTGGGAAAGTCCATCTAACCACAGACACGTGGACAAGTGGTTCTGGGCAGGGGCAGTATATCTTGCTGATAGCTCACTGGCTTAACATAGTGGATACGGGGACCAAATCAGACCCTGGGATGGATCACATCCTCCCGACGCCGAGGTTGCCGGACAGTTGCCTCCACAGTCTACAGCTCCGGCACCTCATCCTCCTCTTCATCCTCCATCTCCGAAATGACCACATCAGTCACAAGTTGGAAGCACTGCAGCACTCCCTAAGCCAAGTGGCAGCAAGCTCTGCTGAAACCAATATGCTTAGGTGACAAACCGCACAATGCTGAAGAGTTGTGCACAGCTCAGAAAGAGCAGGAAGATCTGTGGCTGACACCGCTGAACCTACAACCAGGCATGGTCGTGTGTGACAATGGCCAGAACTTGGAGGCGACTGTGAGGTGAGGGCTCTGAGGTGAGGTGAGGTCACCCACGTACCATGCTATGCCATTGGGCATAACCTCGTTGTGCAACGGTTTCTCAATAGCTACCCGAAGCTTCTAGATATGCTTGTGAAAGTACGCTGCCTATGTGTCCATTTTAGAAAGTCAGCTACAGCTTCCTCCGCCCTTGCCATTCTTCAGCAGCGTTTGCAGCATCCGGCTCACCGACTATTGTGTGATGTGCCCACACCTTATAACTCTACATTGCAGATGTTGGAAAGGATTTGTGAGCAGAAAAGGACAGTTGTTGAGTGCCAGCATCAATAAGGCTGTCGGTATTCAGTTCAGACTCCACACATAAGACCTCAGGTATGGACATGGATGTCGGACATATGTACCATCCTCCAAAACTTTGAGGACTCCACCAAGATGGTTAGCAGTGATGACGGCATAATTATCGTCACCATTTCACTTCTCTGTGTTCTTAAACGCTCTCTGCTCACAATAAAAGAGGATGCATTGCAGGCGGAGCATGATGAGATGAAGCAAGGTACCATACAGGGTGATTACACACTGCCCAGCCTCATCTCATCCTAACATGGATTAGGAGACAATTAAGAAGAGGAGGAGGAGGACAGGAGCTACATTCGTGCGCTATAGATGGTACCAAAAGCACAACTGTCATACCGTCTGTTCAGCGTGGATAGCCTGAGGATAGGCAGGAGGGGGAGTAGGAGAAGGAGGAGAGCATGGTCAGTCGTCCTCTTGTTGAGCAGACGGAAGTCTTGCCTGTTAGTAGTCTGGCACGCATGGCTTAGTTTATGTTACGCTGCCTTTCCCATGACCCTAGCGTTCTAAAAATTTTGGGTGATGGTCATTACTGAGTAGTGACACTTCTAGACCCACATTACAAGGAGAATTTTCTATATCATATTCCAGAGGCAGACAGGTCTACTAAAATGGAGCAGTATCAGAGGGCCCTTCTTGCAGAATTAATAAAAAAATTCACGTCTGAAAACGATGGCAGCAGATGTCACAGTTCGTTGGCCAACCAAGCAGGCGAGAGAGACAACTCCAATCCAGCAGAGGAAGGGGAACACTGTGAAAGTTCTGGGAGAGTTTTTTCAGAACCTCTAATTGCATGGCCGATAGGCGCAGGTTACTTTTACAAAGGGGTGCCATTTTTGGAAATGCTGAAGAGTACCTGTGCCAACCAATTCCTTCGTGTTTTCCCCTGTCCTTTAATTTTTTGGATATCCAAGCGGAACGGAGAACTGGCTCTCTAACCTGGAGGTCCGGGCCGCCCTGCCCCTAGCATTTTTTTCAGAGTGGAGGTTAAAAGCCATTGGTGAAATTTTAAAATGAAACCTTTGCCCGCACTGTAAAGCTTTCATTGATCTTATAAAAAAAACAAGGGTTGGATTGGGCCCGACTCCTCTACACCCCGAATGATAGCCCCGAAAAAAAAAGCTTAAATCCATGGTTTTTTTGGGAATCTATTCCCTGCACCTTTTCACACCCGCAAGGGTAACACTTTCCCGATTGGGCATTTTCTTTTTCCTCCCCCTTTTCTTAATCTTCATATCACCCACTAAACAACAGGGGGCCATGGCCGTGGGGGAAAAAACCACCAAAATTTTTTAAAGGGGTTCATATGCCCGTAAAAAAACATTTTAAAAAGTAGCTCAGGGATACCCCCCCGGGTAAATGTTTGTTTGCCCTATCTTTGTGTAGGGGTTACAGTTAGGAAATCCACTCTTTTTTAATTGGAACATTTTTTTATGAGGTCCTTTTTTTTTATGACGCAATAAGGTTTGGGGTGCGTCCAAATTTTTTGGGACCATGCATTTTACGCATAGGCAAACGAAAGGGGGATCACTTTAAATAAGGGAAATTTTTTTTTAAGGCCCCCTCCACGTCTTCCAAGGGGATTGAGGTCGCCAAAATTTGTGGTACTCGGAATTGACTGCATAGGTAAACATATGGGCGCCCCACCTCCTTTTGGTCTCTCCCCCACATTGAGACCCCTCACATTGAGTGAACGTTTCCCCCCAAAAATCCAAACCTGGGATCTCTTTACCCGTCGGCAAGTTCTCAAATTCGGGGATACCCTGGCAACCAAAGTCTGTAGGGGCCCGGGAAGGGGTGCAAAAACCCAAACCCTCACCCCCCATTGTACTCTGCGCAGGCAACAGGCCTGGCGGGAGATGCTTGTGGCCAGGGCAAAAGGGCAAAAATTTGGGAGTGCAGTGGTTTGTCCCAGTAGGGGCACAACTGTGAAACCCCCTGTGCCCGAAATCATTTCTTCCCCCGTGTGCAAAATTTCGTTTTTACTTGCCATACTCTTTAGCACCCGAAAAGCTAAATAAGTTGCTTTTTGGGGTTTTTCCCCCGTCAAGTATGGTGCCATACCTCTGCCCACGCTCTGGAGGAGTTCTCCTTCTTGGGAACTCTTTCAAACACCATCAGGAAAAAATCAACCTTTTTAAATTTTCATTGTGATTCTTCAA